>CM055266.1:138949238-139334888 GCA_029237695.1 Conchocele bisecta | reverse complement strand
AAACTTCACACATGCATAGACCACGACCCTAAAGGTGTGTCACGCAAGAATGACAACTCTTGCATCACTAATTTTTTATTTTTTAGTTATCTCCCTTTGTTTTTTCCGTCACTGATTTTGTCTCCGGAGCATAACTCGAACACCCTTTTTTCAAACTACTTGTGTATCTGGGGAGGGGATACACATGCGCTTGTCGACAAGCGTCCATTTCTAGTTCCTTTTCAGATTTGTTAAAATGGTCGTCTTCGCATATATATCCAAGATTCGCACCGTCAAAAAGTAGGTAAAATTCTTAAAAAATCCTCTTTTCACGAACCACCAGACCGATTTTGACGAAACAGCAGAAATGATCGATAGTCTATGCTATTTCAGATTTGTTAAAATGATGACCCTGGGATCAACAATTGGCAGGGCCCAGGGGGTCAAGTAGGGATGAAATTCACATTTGACCAAATATGGTCATGTTATATATTGAATCGAAGGTATTTGTCAAAATCGGCTGATTACGTTATCCAAGATGGCCACCAAAAGGTCCGTCCATCCGAAATATGCGTTAAAGTTTTTAAATACCTTATATCTCTGCAGTCCTATTTAGTCACATTGACTTGAAACTTCATGTGCTTATTAGTCATCATTCATATATTCATGCTGTATCCCACTCATGCGGCCCCTGTGCCCAAGGTCAAGGTCAAATGACTTAGAAGTTTGCGTTAAATGTTTGTCAAAATTTGCGTTAACGTTTTCAAATACCTACTATCTCTGTAACCTAAGTCTGATTTGCTTGAAACTTTGTATGCTTATTGGTCATCATCCATATATTCATTCTGTGTCCCACTAATGCGGCCTCTGTGCCCCTATGTCAAGGTCAAATGACTTGGAAGTTTGTGTTAAAGTTTGTGTTAATGTTTCTGTCAAAATTTGCGTTAAAGTTTTCACATACCTATTATCTCTAACCGTAAGTCAGATTTGCTTGAAACTTTGTATGCTTATTGGGCATCATCCATATAATCATTCTGTGTCCCACTCATGCGGCCCCTGTTCCCCAAGGTCAAGGCCAAATGACTTAGAAGTTTGCGTTATTATAAAATCTGCATTAAAGTTTTTACATATCTTATACCGTAAAGATTCTAATAGACGCCCATGCTCTAATAGACGCCCACCCCCCACTTTTCACGTTGAAAATGACACATTTTTTGGCCAATTTTCACGCAATTAGTGCCTCTAATAAACGCCCAGTACCGACTTGAAACAAAATCGGAGCTAATTGTCCAATTAGATTTTTTTTCTTTCCATTATTTCGAAAGCAACTTCATTTAAAATCGGGGAAAAAATTCATTTTAAAATCGATAATTGCTACTTTCACTTTCAAAAGCGGAAGCGAAATTCGACTGTTTCCGGTGTCACAGTAAATTCCTCATCAGCAGTAGCTATTTGCACGGACACAGGGTGATCAGAATTTACACGGTTACGGAGACGCCATTTTCAAAGCATCTCAAACCCGACAGATCCGAAACGCTGACGCTGACGAAACGTCCGTAGGCGTAAATCTGATCAGTATTAATGATTGACACTGTCTTGATATACATTACCATTAAATTTAACATTTCTACCGGCTGTACCATAATGACCAGAGTGGGCCGAAACGTCTTGGCCCAAATGTTTATAAGCTGACAGACAGCACAATCAAGTCTGGCGTTTGAGAGTAACGTCCCTTAGTTATGTTTTTTGTTCAGATAGCAGAACATCGTATATTTTTTTTACCATTTTCCCTTTGCTGAACAACACTTGCCTCTATTAAACGCCCACCCTGGACTTCGGAGCCAGTGTTGATTCTAATAGACGCCCGGGCGTCTATTAGAATCTTTACGGTATCTCCACAATTGTGACTCCAATTTACTTCCAACTTCCAATACTTTTCATAATCCATATTTTCATTCCATAGCCTGCCCATGTGGTCCACATGCCGAAGGTCAAGGTCAAATTACTTTGAAATTTGTGTTAAAGTTTTTAAATACCTTATATCTCCACAACACTTACTCCGATTTACTTCCAACATCCAATACTTATTATTCATCATCCATATTTTCATTTTATAGCCTGCCCATGTAGTCCACATGCCCATATCAAGGTCAAATGACTTTGAAATGTGTGTTAAAGTTTTTAAATACCTTATATCTCCACAACACTTACTCCGATTTACTTCCAACATCCAATACTTATTATTCATCATCCATATTTTCATTTTATAGCCTGCCCATGTGGTCCACATGCCCATATCAAGTTCAAATGACTTTGAAATGTGTGTTAAAGTTTTTACATACCTTATATCTCCATAACACTTACTCTGATTTACTTCAAACTTCAAAATAATTCTTTATTATCATCCATATTTTCATTCTACAGCCCACACATGCGGCCCACATGCCTAGGAGCAAGGTCAAATGACTTTAAAATTTGCGTTAAAGCTTTTACATACCTTATATCTCCACAACCCTTAATTCAAACTTCAAATAAATACACTCTGAGACCATCAAATGCCTCGGCGGGCTCGACATGCGGGCCGCGGCCATCGGGTTATAGATTTCTTTGTCTTCTTTGTGTGAAGCGCTTGGCCGATACTGGTCAAACTTCACAGTTATGGTCTATAGGTCAGGTGAGCGATCCATGCCGATTTGGGCCTGTTGTTATTATTTCTCATCAAAAGTATATAATGTTACCACTCAATTGAACCGTCTCGATGAGACGGTTCAAATGAGTGGTAACAACATATACTTTAATTGAGAAATTAATCAAAAAGAAAACGGCCCCTAGCATTATGGAAGGGGCCGAAATTCATGAGTGTGTGTATGGTAAATTAATCCCTGTAGACCATCGTCATACTTCATGCAAAATGTCATAGGATCAATGCCTGAAGTATGAAAAATACTTTCATGGTACATTTGTATTTCCATCCCACTAGTCTTTTCGATGAGACTTTCAACCTAAACCAATATCTTCTCACTATATGACATTAGCTGTTGCTGGGATGTTAAACCCATTCACTTAGTGTTGTAAAGATCTCATGAAAAAAGATTGCCATGCTTAACAGGGGAGTTCTAACTACATAACTAATTCCATTTCATTACATTGCGTTGCATAAGAGTTACAATGAGATAGTATTTCCAAATTTGCATTTGATGTGTTCTTTGTTTACTTTCTACTGCATGGAGAGTGACCTAAGAAATTTGTAATGTTTTAATGATCTATTTACGTCTGTCACTACATCAGCTTTGTTCTTCACGCCTCAGTCACATTTGCTCTACGGCTAGGATACCCGAAGTCGAGAGATACCTGCGGTGGCCGCAGAGGATCTGCGGTGGCCGTATGGTCACCCTAGGGCATATCCCTATATTTTACAGGCCTTAGGGGTCGCCATGGGATTATAGCGCGGAGTTATAACTTTTTTCATTTCTAGGTTCGCCGTAGCAATTAGCCATGCCGTAGAGCAGTTCCACGGCGACCATACGTCGGGCGTACGGTGGCCTTGCGTTTGCCGTGCGGCTGCCCTAGGGTCTTATGAATTACAATTGACTTTGGCCTCCTCACCTTTTCCCTTCTCCTTTGCTGCTCTATTCTTGGGAGGCATGGTGCAAAACTTTGTGAAACTTTGTAATGAATGTCTGTTGAAAAATTTCTTGTGAAATGTCCTGATGTATGTTGTTGTTGTTATTGGTGGTTGATGGCGCTCTTCAATCTATTCTGCGGCTACCTTGCATCTGCCTTGGTATTTGTCAAAAATCTACGGCCGCCGCAGGGACGCCCTAAGGCGACCGTGCGTCATCACTTCAAAGGCCGTACGGCAGCCGCAGGTTTTCTGTCTCCACAAATTTAAAATACGCCGTACGACTACCCTAACAAATGTGACTGCTACAGTATGTGACCGTGGGAATGCTGCGGCGGACCCATAATTGCTATTGGCCGTAGATATGTTAGACCCCACGGCCGTGGCGGCAAATGTGAATGGTAATTTAATGATGGGGTTCATCTTAACCAGAATCCCGATATCCTTGGTTTGGCCCTCGGGTACATTGTTGACTTTTTGGTACTTGACAATTGAACTGGTTATATCAATTATAAAACTAGTAAGATTAGTATTAATCCTAGTGCCTTTAGGGAGTGCTAAGTGACTGGTGTGGTGAAGACCTAGCACCAGATCAGTCTATTATATTTTCAGGGCTGGATGTATATATGTTATGTAAATATTCAGTTCTGATTTTCGGAAGATAATACATCCCCCCTGCTTCCACCCCCCCCCCCCCACTCCCTCCATGCAGGGTAAAAAAAAGTTGTTTGTAATGTGTATCTAATAATAAAGTTTAGAACAACTACCCCGAGATATGCTGTTTCTACGATGTTTACGCTGAGGTAACATTTCTTTAAGACAGCATAACGTATTTAGCAACGAAACACTGAATAAATAATCTTTTCTGATATTTGATATCTCAAGCAAATGCACATTTTGAAAATATATACTTTTATTACATTAGGAAATGAAAAAAACGCTAAATATCATAATTTCTAGCCAGTACATCCAAGAAATGCTATTTCGTATCTCTCTTACAACGTTGTTAAAATGAATATTACTTCACTAACAGTTTCCCATAAAGAATGACCGTCATTATATATGAGTGGTTATACCTCGGGGAGAAAATAGTATAATTTTGATATTTCACGTTTACAACGTTTTTAACCCCGTAATTAAGGCGAAACATGCCTTTCTTTCATTAGTGTACAGTAGGGATATTACTAAAACATAATTGTATTGCCGAATCATATTTCTGAACATTTGCCAAAATTTAACTTTAGCGTAGAAGATTTGGCAAGCCCGCAACAATGTGCACGACGTCACACTATATTAGCTAAAGTTATGATATATATTTCTGTCAATTAAAAAACAATTAGAAGTATGTATGTGAACGTCCCCCAGATTATTCTTGTAGCTACATTCTAGCGCTCCAAAGGGAAACCTTATTCCGCAAATCTGTATTGTTAGCTGCAGTGTTTATAGCAATATAGATCAAAATTGCAACGTATACTAAATAATTACTTAATCTAGCAAAGTATACTTTGGGGGAGTAATCATTTATTTTTCCCGAAATGCATTATTTCATAATTATAGAACTAACAACTGCATATATGTGATGATTAGAAGTATGCAGAATTATTATACTGAATTTATTACATTATCACAGCCAAAATGGCTGTGATAATGTAATAAATTCAGTATAATAATAAAAAAAAAAATTGTTATCATAAAATTCAAAAATTCTTCCTCAAAGTATACTTTACTATATAAGTATACTTTGCAATGTTGGTGAAATAGGCTCAGGTTATTCTAATTTCAGGGCTGAATATATATTTATTTCAATGTAAATATTGCGTTCTAATTTTGGGATTTTCTCCCAAATGCAGCAGGTTACATGCGGGATCGAACCCTTTGGCCCAGCTTTAAATGACTATAGCTGTTGATAGGCCGTTACACACCAATAAATCAAATCATTTATAACAGAGGCTACTCTGATCCCGATCACATTTGAATCAAATATGATTGGGACCAGAGTGAGTACTTGATGTAACTGAGCGTTTTCCGCTTATAGGATCTGCAATAACATTTCACTACTGTCTGTTCCACGTTTTGCTGCCGACAAACTTTTGGCTGTTAAGCACATTAAATCTAAAAAATAAGTACGTTTTTATCAATAAGAAAAGTCACCCTCCCCAAAAAAAAATTATTTGATGAAATTCCATCAAATATTGATTTTATTGCGAAAAAATGATTTTCCTATGGGAATTTAACATGGGGGCTAAAAATAGTGTTTTTTTAGCTCACCTGAGCAAAGCTCATGTGAGCTATTGTTACCGCAATGTGTCCGTCGTCCGTCGTCGTCGTCCTTCGTCGTCCGTCGTCCGTGAACATTTTCAAACGTCTTCTCCTCGGTAACCATTGGGTCTATAGTCACCAAACTTCATGGTCATGGTCCTTAGGTAGGGGGATTACAAAATTGTTAAAATGACGTCATTACGTAATCCAAGATGGCTGCCGTCTAAAAATAGCACAAATTCTTAAAAAATCTTCTTCTCAAGAACCGCCAACCGGATTTCGGCAAAACTTGGTAGGAATGATCGATGCACATTGCTCTTTCAAAGTTGTTAAAATGGTGACCCCGGGGTCAAAAATGGGCGTGGCCCGTGGGGTCAAATTGGGGTCAAATTTTATTTTTGACTGAATATGGTCATGTCATATATCAAATTGAAGGTATCAATGAGGCGATCACTTTTGTCAAAATCGGATTGTTATGTCATCCAAGATGGCCGCCGAAAGGTCAAAAGGTCGTTCTTTTATTAGAAATTTCAAAATTATTCTTCACATGAACCGCTTGGCCCATGGTAGCCAAACTTAAAAGTTATGGTCCATGGGTGAAACCTTTTCAGATTTGTTAAAATGGAGGTCATCGCTAATCCAAGATGGCCGCCGTCTAAAAATAGCATAAATTCTTAAAAAATCTTCTTCTCATGAACCGCTGGCCGGATTTCGACGAAACTTGGTGGAATGATTGATGTACAATGCTCTTTCAAAGTTGTTAAAATGGTGACCCCGGGGTCAAAAATGGGCGTGGCCCGTGGGGTCAAATTGGGGTCAAATTTTATTTTTGACCGAATATGGTCATGTTATATATCAAATTGAAGGTATCAATGAGGCGATCACTCTGGTACATTTTCTTTTCGAAATCGGATTGTTATGTCATCCAAGATGGCCACCGAAATGTCAAAAGGTCGTTCTTTTATTAGAGATTTCAAAATTCTTCTTCACATGAACCGCCCATGGTAGCCAAACTTAAAAGTTAAAAGGTCCATGGGTGAACCCTTTTCAGATTTGTTAAAATGGAGGTCATCGCTAATCCAAGATGGCCGCCTTCTAAAAATAGCATAAATTCTTAAAAAATCTTCTTCTCATGAACCGCTGGCCGGATTTCTACTAAACTTGGTAGGAATGATCGATTTACAATGCTCTTTCAAAGTTGTTAAAATGGTGACCCCGGGGTCAAAAATGGGCATGGCCCGTGGGGTCAAATTGGGGTCAAATTTTATTTTTGACCGAATATGCTCATGCCATATATCAAATTGAAGGTATCGATGAAGCGATTGCTCTGGTGCAATATTTGTCGGAATCAGATGATTATGTCATCCATGATGGCCACCAAAAGGTCCATTTATTCAAGATTTTGAACGTCTTTTTCTCAGGAACCACATGGCCGATGCTGGCCAAACTTCATAGGAAGTTAAGATCCTTGGGTGAAGCATTTTCATATTTTGTAAAATGAGAGTCATCGCTTAATCCAAGATGACCGCCATCTAAAAATAGCACAATTTTTTTAAAACACATGAACTCAATGTCACATTCTCCTCTGGTGTTCATGGAGTCAGGTGAGCGAATTAGGGCTATCATGGCCCTCTTGTTTTAAATATTTGTTTTATTTGTGGACATATTTTCAAAATCTAACTTTTGTTTTCTTAGTTACATCATTTTCAAGCTATCTCGTCAGGTTTCGGGGTAAATTTCCAAAGTTCTGCACTGAATGCATGGAAATTGACTCCCCATGTTATTTTTCGCAATACAATCAATATTTGATGGAATTTCATCAAATTTATTTTTTTGGAGAGGGTGACTTTTTTGTTATTGATGAAAAAGTACTTACTTTTAAATATATTTTAGATTTAATGTGTTTAATAGCCAAAAGTTTGTAGGCAGAAAACGTGGAACAGACAGTAGGTTATATTGCCTGGCATACCAGCCTACTTGCAGGTCACAGCTGGCTGTTCAGCCATATCAACACACTCTATAATCTGGTATACTGAACCACAATCTGACACAGCTGGGCTTATTCTCGTTCCGGGCATTGTAGATCCTGCTCAGCTACTACACCCATGCATTCTCACAATATTTCACATTGTTCATCAAAAGTTACATAGATGATGCGTTGGCTGTATGGTAAACAGTGTAGTCCCTGATCAGACTGCGCAGATGCGCAGTCTGATCTGGGACTTCACTGGTCACAAAGCCTGGTTTTGTTGTGGCCCATATAGAGAGAGAACCACTTCTCTGCAGTTCTGGAAAATAAATTCACACATATCAGGAGAAAATGGGACATGACTAACAGTACAGGTGTTGCATGGAACATGAGCCACAACCTGACAGAATCAGGCTTAACCCTTTCACCCCTAAATAACTGGAATGGACTGTAATACAGTATGTTAACAGTTCATTTTCCTAGCAATCCAATTGTCACAAAAAGATTTTCAGACTAGTCCATTTATGAGAAGGGTGTGTTTTTGTTCTCAAAAAAATAAGAAAATTACATGTGCAGATGCTGATGAGACGGCTTGTCACTTTTTGCCAATACCACTATACAGGCCTGTGGTATTGAATGGGTTATTCTAGGTTGCCGCTAAAATTAAAAAAATTAGTAGCCAAACTGAACTGGTAATTAATGCGGGAAAAAAGACAATACACACACACACACAAATTTAATTTTCTCCAATACAGTGAAAACTGCTTTATCCGACACCTGAGTATTCGGCCGGACACACTGGGGAATCGGACACAATTAAATGGTCCTGGCAAATGCCCATTCGGCCCTGTGTTAATTTGTTAATGTATTCGGACACCTCCATGGTTATTGTGTAATCGGACATGGTTTCCTGATCCAGCCAACACCTTTGCTATATAAACACACCTGTGTATTCCGACAAGTGTCATCACCGCGCTTGATTGCCATTTGTGAAAAATCGATAACGCTCACAGCGGGAACCTATGTTTGGGTCGTTAATCCATAATTACGAACAATGAATGTAAAACCCGATAATGACATTCCTTAAGGTGAGTAGAAAATAAAAGTAAGTTGTGGCAGGTAAGTAAAACTATTTCATTGTTTGTCAATAAACGTAGCGAGTGCCATATTAAAAAAAATGGATACGTTTTCAACTCATAAATAAAAAAAAAACGGATTTTATCATCAGAGACAGGCACGCCATCGCCAAAACGGGCAAGAATTGAGCTATTTGGAAGTGAAGCTGCAATTGATTAAAGATTCAGAGACTTGCCCTAGTCCAACACAAAAGAACTTGTCCGATAAATATGGAATTGGCCGTTCTTCTGTTTCAAACATATTGAAGAAAAAGGGAATTTATAGGGAGCATTATGCATGAGAAAAATTTAGATTCCAAGATAATGCGATTCGTGTCTGGTTCTCAGTATGGCGAACTAAACGAGCTGTTGCACAGATAGTTCAATACTATGGCACGGTCGAAAAACATTCCAATTACCGGTCCCATATCACATTTGTAGGTCAATTTGTTATTTCTTTACATTAAAACACGAAAACTGGTCAATCCGACACACTATGGTTAATCTGACATATCGGCCTGGTCCCACAGCATGTCGGATTAACCAGGTTTCACTGTATTTGTAAAAACATAGTACTTTTCAAATCATTTCTTAATTTTTTAGGAGCCAAAATGTCCATTTCTGAAATAGTAATGGCCATAATGGCATCCAAATGGCTGCTGATATTACATTCCGACCAGTTTAGATTTGGACCAATATACAAACTGATGTCAGATGATTTTAATTCAAGAATATTGTAATGCATATTATGAGCATTATCGTCTGAATGAAATTAACCCTTTCACCCCTAAGTAACTGAATGGGCTGCGATATGTTAATTTTGCAAAATTATTTTCAGACTATTCCATTTATAAAAAGGGGGTATTTGTTGTTCTCAAAAATATGAAAATTACTTTCAAACAGTGCAGATCCTGATGAGACGGCTCGTTGTAACGAGCCGGCTCATCTGGATCTGCACTGTTTGCATAAACCGATATAGCGGGCTTTCGGGTTCAAAGGGTTAATAATAAACAGTGATCAGGCTGTGTAGATGCAGCTGTTCTGGATCCATCTTGTGTTATTGCGGGAGAATGAGAGGGTATGCATATCTGTATGATGAATCCATCCTTAAGGATTTATTTATGAATCTTATTGGGATTCACGCCTGGGGCACTAGATCCAGACACTATATCTTACATTATAGTTCACCATCCTTCCTAAGCCAATCGCTGGGCAGTATTGTGCTCCACTTATTTCACATATTGCAACGTTTAAACCCGAACAAGTTACAGATTTAATTATTAACTTTTCGACTATAAATGGAAAAATAAATTCTCAGATGGGACATTGCATTGTACACTTGGTTGAACTATAAGTATGTTATTGTTCACATATTGGATTTTTCAGGAACTAAATGCTACGGTTGCTAGCGCTCACTCGCATTTAATTCCCTACAAATCCAATATGTGAACAATAACTTATATGTGGTGAATTATTTTATTGTAATGAACGCTCCAGATAAGGAATTAGTAATTGAGTATTTTCACTCCATCATATCTGAAGCAATTGTGTATTTTAATTGGGTAAAATAAAATCACACTACTGTTCACACATCAACAGACAGCAATTATTGAATAGTTTGCTTCGAAATGAAAACATGTCTTGTCATTTCATTATAATTGTCTCCTTGGAGACAATTCTAATGAAATACCAAGATGTGTTTTCATGGAAAATAAGAAAAATATGCTATATATGTGGTCTGTTTATTGTTTCATATATTTTTCCATGGAAACACATCGTGGTATTTCATTAGAATTGTGTCCAAGGAGACAATTCTAATGCAATGCCAAGATATGTTTTCATTTCGAAACAAACTATTCAATAATTGCTGTCTGTTAATGTGTAAACAGTAAGTGTGATTTAATTTTGAAATACCCAATTGCTTCAGTAACAATACTCAATTACTTGTATTTTGTAGCAGGAACTTGAGTGTGTGCCATGTGCTGTGGGCTTGTAAAATTAAACAGAAGCTGCATGAGTACACCTCTTCACCTGTCTCACATGTACTAACATGTATAATGCAAGCAGAATAAAAAGAAAAGATTACAATCTTTAAATTGCTATGCCATTTTTCAGCAGAATATTTTGTGGCGTTGAAAGATATTGAATGAAAAGATGTTAAATATGTTAGAAAAAATGACCTAACATCACACTTTTTATATGCCCATGTGGAAAAAATGGGACTTACAATGTATTATGTATTGAATTCACTCTGTGCCGGCTTGCAGGCACTGTCTGTTTGTCCCAGTAATAAGTTCTATTTAACGGTTTTTAACCTCCAGCACTCTGGTTTGATCCCACGTGATCACACACCGTGCATTTGTCATACCTAGTAATCATTTATGATTGTCAAGGTCATTACCAAGGTCAGGAATGATCGAGACAAATTGTCTCCCCTATTATCATATGAACCAAGTATACTTCAATTGTTATGACGTTATGGCCAATATAGTCTGATCAGACGAAGGAAAAGTGGTAACAATGCAGTTGAAGTGTAAGGGATAGGCCAGAGTAGATAAGTACACGTAGTCACTTAATCACTTATAATGTACACTATATTACATGGGGAACACACAGGAATACATGATACATTGATATGCGAACATCACTGTACTGTGCATGATACTATGCAATTACTACAAGGTTGTAAGCCAATCGACTGTTATACTTTAACGCAACTTAAAAACTATAGACGAATAAACTCGGTATGTGGTATCTCAATGGTCCCGTAGTGGACAATAGTATGAATGCACAAGTACTTTGATGATCGCTAATCAAAGTAAAATAACATACAAGTATAATACATGACAGAACGAATCATTGGAGGACAAATGACAATCATCTAGCTACCCCATGCTGGCGTATCTAAATAGATAGTGGTAACCTCTGAGTATCAAGGTCCCAAGGTCTGCCTCACCCGCAATATGAGGTCTAGTCACCAATATGGCTATTATCCAACTTCAAGTGGATTAATCCATAAACAATATATGTAGTCTTACTACAATCCCTTAGCCATGATATGCCATGATAGGAGTATTACCATACACTATCAAAGTATACATATGTATTGCCTATGCAATATATTTCCAAAGTATGAATGTCAAAGTCAAAGCCAGATGTGGTTACATCACATGATAGTCAATAACGATAATGTTCCGGAAGCTGGTACCGGAAGTAAAGTTCCCAAGGTAGTATTATTTCCGGAAATGGTGGACCAGAGGTAAAGTTCCTATGGTATCACTCGACTGTAGCAACCCAGATGTGGTAGACCGGATGTAAAGTATCCATGGTGAATCAATGGGTTGTAATACCGGAAGTGGTAGACCGGATGTAAAGTTTCGATATAATACAAAAATGGCGATTATCACGATGGCTAAGACGCCGGGAAAAGTTTCACTTAGGTGACATTCAACTCGGTGGTAGTATAATGATATGATATGTGTGTATGGCGTTTCACTTCACTAAACTATGGCTGTGACTGTCTGCTGAACGCGATGTAGCTATCACACACTGCTCTATACAGGCCTGTACCCGGAGCTGCTACACACACTGCGCCAGACAGACGTACGGACACTCGGACGACCTGACACTCTGCACTGACTGGGGTCTGCCCTCAACGAGTGGACCAAAACGTCCAATGTTGCCCGCTGGAGCGATCTCAAGAGGCTACAAAAATGAAATGAGTCTCCAATTACTGGACGAATACGCACAGACAGACAGACAGGATGCACAACGGACTAAAACGGGAATCGAACAACGGCAAATCACAGCTGAAATAAAATGTTGTAGGTACATACCAAAATCCTCCGTGTCACTGGTGAATACAGTACTAGTCTTCTGTAACCAGAAAATATGTGTCCCGCCAACACATAGCGAGACATCGCTTATATACGCACCAGTGAAACCATGCACGGAATAATGAATATGCCTACCCCTCGTTCGATATCTCACATAAATACTGCAAAACCATGGCTTTTACCATTTCACCCGTGGGTTATATTTGGCATAAATATATGTTCCCACGCCATAAATTCAACCAAACTAGTGTACAGCCCTCGCGGAATAAATACCATCCAACATGGTATATCCCACACTACCATAAATCTGCACACTATAGACCCAGATCTCATAATCCGAAATCTACTCGACTGGCCTCGACAGTGCGAAGGTCGCTTTTTGGCCCCGCCAAACCCCTCCATATCGGTCCTATGGGCTGTACACCCAAATGAGAGTGTAGCACATACTAAACTCAAATATCGTGGTCATTTACGGAAATATCACGACACAAAGCATCACCAGTATGGGATCTGATATATCCGTGTTGGCCAGTACCAGGCTATGCTGAAACACTAACCCGTAGCATACATAACAGGGCAGACCATGGTATGGTCTGCGCTATATACTGGCTTCACCTACAGAAGGTCCCTTATGTGGTGAACAACTGACACGTGGACAAACTCGGCTGGCACGGACAGTGGACATCCGTAATACTAAAAGGTCTTCTCCCTAGCGAAACCAGCACACGCAGTCAACGAGTTCTCTACCACACACATGCATAGTATGTGGCAAATATGGCGTGACATCAGTAAAACATTCCTCATAAAATGGACGTGTATTTAAATCCACAAAAAGGACACGCATAAAATAAACGTATTTCCACCAATACAACATAAGCCCCCTTATTACATGCACATTGTACATGGCAAATGTACATGCTAAATCACAGGTATGTAAAAATCACAGGTGTGTGAAATCACAGGTATGTGGAATCACAGGTATTTGAAATCAATAGTACGCACAACAATACAACGCAGTACCACACATAACAAATATACAATTATACGGGAATCCGGAATGTACAAGAATGCACGTGTCACTCGACAATGATCATGCACAGAAATTGATTCTTTGCAAAAACTACTGAAGTTTGGACGAAAAGACAGAGACCACCAAATGCAGCTTAACAAGACACTTTTGATGCGTCATATTTCATCAAAATCCGTTACGTAATAAGGACAATATAATAGAATAAGTACTTTGAATCAAATGGATTCTGGAAGTTTCAGTACTTGTTGTTGTTGTTAGTACCACGTGATCATACACCGTGAAAATGTCATTTAAAGAATGGATGAAAAAATATGTTCTCCCTTGTTACAACCTGGGATGTGGGAAGACAGATTTAATTGATAAATAATGAACATAGACAAACAAACGTTGGTAAATTCTTATACCTGGGAATCATTGGGTCGTTTCACTAAACTTTGTATGACTAAAATGTTCGTAAGTGCAGATTTAGAATAGTCTGTAAATTTAAATTAATGGATTTACATTTATTGAGCATATGCTCCATAAATGTAAATCCAATAATTGTTTACAAGAACACATTGTTAATGTCAAATTTACAGACTATCATAATTTTTTACTTACAAACATTTTAGTCGCACAAAGTTTAGTGAAACGGCCCGCAGTATCCCGCATGAAATGAGTTAACTCTTTGCGTGCTGGGAAATTTGTGAGCTATAAATAGTTAGAAAGTAGCAGACGACAATTCACTGTATTTTCTTTTATTTTTGCCTGTTAATATCATCAATATGTCTTGGAATTTCATTAGAATTCCAAGACATATTTACAGAGAGAAATAATAAACATACTCCAGAGCTCCAGTTAAGGTGCGTAATTTGGAGTTAAATTTCTTATTTCTCCATTAAAAATGGCAAATTGGGAGTGCTTTAGAATCGTCTCAATGAGACGATTCTAAAGGACTCCCAAATTGCCATTTTTGATGAAGAAATAACAAAATTTCACCCCAAGTTGGTCAAATTACGCACCTTAACTGGAGCGCTGTACTCGTAATTTGTTGGATGTTATTTTCACTGCTAGCATGCAAGGAGTTAATTATGAAATTATGCAATGTAGTCACACATCGCTTGTCTGGTGTTTCAGATGCGGCGACTAGAGATATGAGGGCTGGCATGATGTGGCCAGGCAGGACCTGGTGGACAATCCTGGCAGTCGCTGTCTGGCTCTACACCCTCCCACCACCCTGCAACACCGCCGACTATACATGTACGTTATAGACATACAATCTTGTTGATCATATACCATTTATTTACAGTGAGCTGATTATCGTAAAATAATTCACATGTGATTGGGTTCTTACGCTAAACAAATGAGCTTGATACGCTCACTCATTTGCTTAGTGGTAGGACTCACAAGGGATGTTGTATCTAAATAAGGCGTATAATAAAATATTGAATGTTTCCCCTCCCACGACCGACCCACCAAAATTCCCCCGACTCGAAATATTTTTCTCGCAAAACAGAAACAATATTTTTTTTATTTATAATCTACAAAAGGCCGAAATATACTTGGACGAAAGATTGCTGAAAGTCCGATTGCCGAACGTCCGAGTCAGTCGAACGCATAATATGAGCGAGTAGGCGCTTGCGAATCGATTCAATAGTTCGGACTTGATTGTATAGGTACAAGTCTGGCCGTGTTTTCAACTGTGTTCCGATACACACAAACCGAAAAGTCACCGGCGGAATTTACGGAGTGCAATACAAACAAGTACGGCAACAACAACAACAAAACATGTCGTTAGCGACACTCTGTGTTTCGATGATTATTCATATAATTTTCTGTCGATTTCTCCTCACACTGTGATACTGAGAATGCATAATACTTATGACGTTTCAATGTTGAAACAATGGGTGCCATTGTTTTATTTGTTTGTGACATTTCTAGTCATTAATAAAACTTCTAGTCTGGTTAGTAGTATTATGCACTTCAATTTCTTGATTTAAATGTTTATAACATGCAAGAAATGGTGTTTCACTCCACATGGATTTAAAAAAATTCCGGGAGAGGAAGGGCTTGCCTGGACCCCCATAGCACATGAATCTTTTAGGATGAAACATCTCCAACCAAGCAATCAATTCTTGTACATTTTGGATAGTTTTGTCAAGATTGGGAAATATAGAAACCGTGTTGGAATATGCATACAGAAACAGAAAAAATGATAGTAATATAATGTGCTCAAACTTTGCTGAGAATGCAGGAAATGGCGTTTCACACCACTTGAATTTCAAAAATTTACGGGGGGGGCATGCCCCCGGACCCCCCTAGCACAATCGGGCCCTACGGGCCCTCAACTTGCCAATTCAGAATAAAAAAAATATTTTACCTACCTACCTACCCACCCCTCATTGGTCTGGGTCGCGGGAGGGGAAACAAACATATTTTTAAGGGTGGCCTAATCAGCTCGCCTGGTGAAAGATACATTTTCTCACATTTCACACATGATTCTTTATAAAAACAAGCATGAAATATAGTGTTGTGTTAATCAATTTCTGGACGCAGGCTGTAGTGAATGGGACTGTCTCACGATTCAGAGGTTGTGTCCGACAACATGATTTGATTGGTCTAAGGAAACACGTCATTGCAATGTTGCTGACGTCATTTCTCCATTTATGGTGAACACAAGAGTGGCGTAAACTTGATTTTCATCCCATCGCGTTGTGAAAATGTGATATAGGTATGTAACAAACACTATAGATCTTTATCAAGCTACATGAGTGTCCTATTTGATCAGGAGCTAAATGCTATGGTTGCTAGCATTTAATTCCTTACAAATCCAATATGTGAACAATAACTTACACGTGGTGAATTATTTTATTGTAATGTTATAGCCCCTATACATGTTGAGTCAACGAGTGTAGACTGTACATGTGCCTCTGTAGTGGGTATGGACAGTGAGACGAGCTGCACGAAGACGCACTACTACGAGGCGGGCGATGTGTTCACGGCATCAGCGGCGGGCGTGGTCCACGGTGGCCACTGTCCCCTCACGTTCATCCAGTCGAGCACCTGGCGCACGGACGCGGACCGCAACCCCTGCCTCAGCCTGTGTATCAAGATCCTCAGCTACACGATGGAGAGCTGCCAGGTCAAGATGTCCTATCACGATGGACTCAACGACTTCACACCCGTCGTATGTAACTGGGGCCCGTTTCACTGAACTTTGTACGACTAATATGTTTGTTGGTCTGTAAATTACAATTTATGGATTTACATTTATTGAGCATAGGCTGCATAGGCAGCCTATGCTCAATAAATGTAAATCCAACAATTGTTTACAAGAAAACATTGTTAATGTGAACTTTACACAGACTATCATAATTTTGCACTTACAAACATTTAGTCATACAAAGTTTAGTGAAACGGCCCCCTGGCATTTTTGTCCATTGACCGTTGTAATTTCTTAGCCTTTCTCCCCTAAGTAACTGACATGGACTATTTCATTAGCTGTTCCATTATGTTGAAAAAGGGAGCATGTTTTTTAAATTTAAAAATATCCACAAATGGTGCAGGTCTTGACGGCTCGGTATGCGCCGGCTCATCGTGATCTACACTGTTTGCAAATATTAGAAAAGTAGTCTCTAGTGTTGAAAGGGTTTCACAATAATATCGATGTGCCAGTTCGCACAGTCATATCGGACCCTGTCCCCGACAAATCACAGACTGATCCACGCAAAGATACCGAAATTGTCCCATAATTGCCCATCATTTCCTGAAAGGAATTCAACACCAAATGGATTACAAATTCTGTCTGTTAAAATATGATATGAACAGTTCGCCCCCGTCTCATAAACCTGTAACTTAGGCCATAAAAAAAAGTACTTTGATTCTCAGATAATGCCGCGTCAGAAAAATCCTTTCGAAATAAAATTGCACTATAAATTCGCCTTATCAATAAAAAACACTACCATGCAAACATTTGTTCAATACAATCATGTCTGATTAAAATCTGGTGATTAAAGAGGAATTGACTTTATAGAATATATACGCATCTGGCAAAAAAAATCAAAATTTATTTTTTTTTCCAGAAACCCCTTGTCTGAGAACCAAAGTAATTATTTCTTATGGCCTTAAAGTGTAAGTTATATGTTATTTTTGTATTTTCAAATTTATCATGTCACTAAAATTTTCCCTTGGAAAATAATAGACCATCGGCAGTGTTGTGCCGAGGTCACATTTTAGGGGGACTTAATGTCCCTTGCAAAATGTGAGCTCTACAACACTGCGCCGATGGTCTGTATGACATAGACCATTTACAATACACAACAATCAATCTGTAAAAATGGGCTCCTGATCAAATAGCACACTCGTGTAGCCTGATAATGATCTATGTTGCTTTTTAGAAGTGTAACAGGTGTTTCATTGATGGAATGGCGTTCAGTGTAGATCCTGATCAGACTGCGGATGCACAGACAGATCTGGATCTACATTGGTCACAAAACCCCTAAGCCCCATTTCTCCAGTCACCGCTACATGTTTGCTAAAAAGAACTTAAAACCCATTTTGTCATGACTTGTCCATTGTACAAATGAATATACAGGCCACACTCACTTACTCGAATTCGAAGGGAGATAAAAAAATACTTGTGAGTTAACCGTAGTTTGACGTATCCGTAGTACGCAACATGTCGGACAACAAACTATTTTATTGACAGTTAGAACCAAATGATTACTTGCTGATGTAGCCTTGAGTAGTAAATATGATTTATTTTAGCAATTAAATGTACATGGATACATGTTAAATGCTGTTTATAAGACAAATCATATTTAAACACTTTCGGTTTGTTTACAAATACACATATGCATGTCTGTGTGTAATTAATAGATAACCCGGATGTGGCACATGTGACATGTGCATGTAGCGATATGTACATATTCAGTTCACCAATGAAATAAATAATAACAAGAATATCATATTTTATGAATTATTTTAATAAATTATTCACGGAAACAACACGAAACAACAAGAAATACTGATTTGTAACACTATTATAAATGATTATTTCTGACCAGACTTGATTGTACGAACTAATAATGTTTAGAACATAAAACTCGCCCATTCAATTTTCGTCCCTATACTGATATCGATGCGGTCACATTCGGGAGATATACACACACGATCGAGTGTGAAATATTTCACTCATTTCTAATCGCGCAACTTGTGTTCACTTTAATTAACGTTCGAGTAAAAGCATTTAATGCCAGTCCAATTAAAATAGTTGCCATTTATTGCTCACCACTTAATGATCACCGACGGTCATTTCGGGAGGCCTGTTTAATCAGTGTCAACGCAAACACCTTTAACTACGGTCTGAATACCCGACTTTGATCAAGTAAACTGCAAGTGACAAACTTATACTTACCTCCGCAAATTGACATTTCGAGTTAACGAGTGTGAAATACAGTAGATTTACGTTTTCGGGACCTAAATATACCTTCAAATAAACGGAAAATTTGAGTTATCGAAATTTGACTTAACCGAACTTAGTTATATGGAAAATAATAGGATTTTAAACGGGACCGTGCTAGTAATTCGACGTAACCGGTGATTTCGACGTAAGCGACTTTGAGTAAACGAGCGTAGCCTGTATTTGTTTATACAGTGAAATTCGAAGTACTCGAAAGCCGACTGGCCTGAACATTTATTTGACTGATCGCATTTTCGAGTCATCGCATTTCGCGATCTTGGTATATTTGTTGACTACTGTACCCGTCGGACTTGGGATTAACGAAGCACAATGGAGTGTATCCATGTTTTATCTGATAAATATTATGTATTTGCAGATTGAGGTCTTCATGTGAAATTAAATAAACTATTTAAAAAAATGTCTATTACAATTATTTTCAATGGGGAAAAGCTGCACTATTTACTATAAATAGCGGTGCACATATTGCGACGTCACTCGAAACAGTGGTGTATGGGCCCAGCTCAAATGACGTTGGTATATGGTGTTCAATTAAATCGGGAACCAGTCATGTCTTGTAAAACGACATTTACAACAGACTCTATTAAATGATCCGTTGGGGCCGAAGCCCAGAATATTAATAAATCACCATATGTCGTTCAGTTGTATTTTGGGACACAAAACAATAACAAATAAAGATATCAATTATTTAATTAATGTTCAAAACTAACGCACTCAACGATCAAATGGATTAACTGCACCTGACAAGAATCGCATTTCATGGAGCGCGGCTCGACCTTTGATCGTAATATGCGGAGGTGTGAAAATTAGCCAAACACAAACTTCGACAAAACTTTTAAGCCATCGTATAGCAAAATACCAAGTGTCCACAGCACTTGCAAAATGTTTCGAGGATCGCACTTTTCGAGTAGTTGCAGTTTGAAATTGAGCCATCTCATTTAAAATAAATTAAACATATAGGGAAAATGATCGGGACCACGGCGCTATTTCGAGCGAGCCCGGCATTACGAGGCATCACATTTTGAGCCATCCCAATTTCACTGTACCAGTAGTGTTTCAACTTTGCTTGTGTGTCCATTTAGCAATGTTCTCGGTCAAGCCTTTATTTTCCGTCAAATCCGCACCTGTTATGCAATATTTTTATTTCTGGAAATCAAATTAACCAGGTTGTGTGTGGGATTTTTATTGGCAACATGATTTGTCAATCAATTTGCTACCAGTAATGGACAAGTTCGCCTGACTTGTTGGCTCGACATTCTATGCTGAGCTGACTCTTACAATAACACACTGCGAGAAATGATTACCATCCATGTCTGTACATGCATGATGTATCGTGTATGTGTGCAGTGAAATGTGTGAGCTTGAGGCTCACTTGAAATTGATGCGGTCACACCACTGTTTCAATGCAGTTGTTACTTCCAACCACCAGACTTTGTGTATGGATGTCTGGCAGACACAAGTACATGTATCTATCTTCCCAGTCATCCATAACTTGCTGAATTATTTATTAACATATATTATCACATGAAATCCTTGTTTTGCCGTGTTTTAACCCATTTCATAAATGTCTTATGACACACGTGTAATAACACCTAGAGTGCATTTGATTGGCTGGCTGCATCACCCTCATTACGTATTCATATTATGCGCCAATGTTATGTCAAATGAATAAAATAGAGACGTTCCAAATGACGTCCACAATGGTGTGACAAAGCAATGATGTTTTGACGTTGATGTCATCATGTTTTAAACGTCATTAGAAGCGTCTGTGACTCATTAAAACTACCGCAATTGTTAGAATGAACTCCCGTTGGTAATATGAAGTGTTTAAAAAGAACAGGAACCTGTTATATGGCATAGTTATAATAATTTTATTGAAAATAGTCAATGGCATCTGCTCACTGAAACATTGGATATCTACAAGTTTTCTGCTTTTTGGAGGCTGGAGTCGTGCGATAAACAGAATCTCAAATTTGTTTCCCTTTGATATGATATTTATGAAACTCATAAATTGTGCATGCCTCGTTTCATAAATCTCTATATATCTTGACAAAACTTCATGACACTGGGTCTCGGATATGCCTAAAAAGTGATGAAAATCGAGGATCGGTAAAATCAAATTATAATGCTGAAAAATAACTAACATTTGTAACATGGCACATATGAGACAAGCCATGTGATTTTGTACTTTAACATGTTTAATACGAAGATGTGCACCATCTCATGAAAATTATTTATACATGTACATTGTAAAAATATAATTTCAGTAAATGCTGCATAGAATTCCTCATTTTTAGCCAGGTTTTTTTTGGAGAAAAAAATCCAGGCTATTGGATTGGCGAAAGCCGGGCGGGCGGGCGGGGCGGCGGGCGGCGTCCACAATCAATGTTAAGTTTTTCGTGTTTGTGTCCATTTCTTTGTTACTGTACCACCTAGGACCACCTAGGACCACCAGTGGGTGGAAGGTGGGTGCAAGCGATGGGTAATTTAACGATCGGGGTTCATCCTTACCGGAATTCCGACTGGAGACCTGGTTTGGCCCTCATATACGTCTTTGGCATTTTGTATGTGACAGTTGAATCTGGTTATACCCCTTATGTGAGTATTACGATTATTCGTAATCATATTTTAGGGGAAGGGGCCAAGTGACTTTGGTGTGGTATGGACCTGCCACCAGGTCTGGTTATTCTAATTTCTGGGCTGAATATATTGTTTCTCGATGTAAATATTCTGTTCTGATTTTGGAATTTTCCCCCCAATGCAGCAGGTTAAAACGGGATCAAACCCGTTTGCCCGGCCTTACATGACCTTAGCTGTTGATAGGCCGTTAAGCACTAATAAACAAAACAAACAAACTAGGACCACCAAACTTTCACAGCTTCATAATCAGGTGCCCACCACATATCACTATCCAACATGTTACCTTTTTAGCCAGGTTTTTTGAAGAAAAAAATCCAGGCTATTGGATTGGCGAAAGCCGGGCAGGTGGGCGGCGGCGGGCGGCGTCCACAAGCAATGTTAAGTTTTCGTGTTTGAGTCCATTCTTTGTTACTGTACCACCTAGGACCACCAAACTTTCACAGCTTCATAATCAAGGGGTGCCCACCACATATCACTATCCAACATGTTACCTTTTTTTGAACTTGACCCATTTTTTCCGCGCAGTCGACTTAGCCATTTTCAATGTTAAGTTTTCGCGTTTACAATGTTAAGTTTTCGTATTTAAGTCCATTTCTTTGGTACTGTACCACCTAGGACCACCAAACTTTGGGGCGAGGCATGGACACTAAAAAAATTACTTTGAATCCTGATCCTGTGCCCAATGTCAAGGTCAAATTACTTTGAATTTTTTTGTTAAAGTTTTTTCCTGTACTATATCTCTGCAACTGCTTCACCCATTACCTTGATACTTCACATGGGTGTTTATCATCATTGTCGCGCCCGCTTGCGTGATATCGTCGGCATTTTGGCATACGTCCATCCGTCCATACCTCCGTGTGTCCGTTTAAAGTTTTTCCATCTACTATATCTATTTTTAGCTCGACTATTCGAAGAATAAGTAGAGCTTATGTTGTCACCTCGGCGTCGGCGTCGGCGTCACCGTCACGCCTTGGTTAAGGTTTTTAGTCAAGCTTGTATATGGAATACTACTGGCCCTACACCCACCATACTTGGACAACTTCATCTCCTAGTGATGTACATCAATAACCCCTGATCTATATTTGACCTTGACCTACATTTCCTCTTCAATTACTTGGTTAATTCCCCTTGGTTAAGGTTTTTAGTCAACCTTGGTTAAAGTTTTTAGTCAAGTTTGTATATGCAATACTACTGGCCCTACACCCACCATACTTGGACAACTTCATCTCCTAGTGATGCACATCAATAACCCCTCATCTATATTTGACCTTGACCTACATTTCCTCTTGAATTACTTACTTAATTCCCCTTGGTTAAGGTTTTTAGTCAACCTTGGTTAAGGTTTTTTTTCAAGCTTGTACATTGAATACTATTGTGCATCCAGACACCATACTTCGACAACAACCTTTTCTCATAGGTATGTACATCAATAACCCCTGATCTATATTTGACCTTGACCTACATTTCCTCTTCAATTACTTCCTAATTCCTTTTGGTTAAGGTTAAGGTTTTTAGTCAACCTTCATATGGAATACTATGGCCCTACACCCACCATAACTTGGACAACTTCATTCTCCTAGTGATACATCATCAACCCTGATCTATATTTGACCTTGGACCTACATTTCCTCTTGAATTACTTAATTCCCCTGGTTAACGTTTTTAGTCAAGCTTGTAGATGGAATACTCCTGGCCCTACACCAACCATACTTGAACAACTTCATCTCCTAGTGATGTACATCAACAACCCCTGACCTATATTTGACCTTGACCTACATTTAACCTTGAATTACTTACTTAATTCCCCTTGGTTAAGGTTTTTACTCGACCTTGGTTAAGCTTTTTACTCAAGCTTGTACATGGAATACTATTGTGCATACAGACACCATAATTGGACAACCTTTTCTCATAGTGATGTACATCAATAACCCCTGATCTATTTTTGACCTTGACCTACATTTCCTCTTCAATTACTTCCTTAATTCCTTTTGGTTAAGGTTTTTAGTCAACCTTCTATATGGAATACTACTGGCCCTACACCCACCATACTTGGACAACTTCATCTCCTAGTGATGTACATGAACAACCCCTGATCTATATTTGACCTTGACCTACATTTCCTCTTGAATTACTTAATTCCCCTTGGTTAACGTTTTTAGTCAAGCTTGTAGATGGAATACTCCTGGCCCTACACCAACCATACTTGGACAACTTCATCTCCTAGTGATGTACATCAACAACCCCTGACCTATATTTGACCTTGACCTACATTTAACCTTAAATTACTTACTTAATTCCCCCCCCTTGGTTAAGGTTTTTACTCAACCTTGGTTAAGGTTTTTAGTCAAGCTTGTAGATGGAATACTATTGTGCATACATACACCATACTTGGATAACTTTTTCTCATAGGGATGTACATCAATAACCCCTGACCTTTATTTTACCTTCACCTACATTTAACCTTCAATTACTTGGTTAATGTTTATAGTCAAGCTTGTATATGGAATACTTCTGGGCCTACATCAACCATACTTGGACAACTTCATCTCCTTGTGATGTACATCAATAATCCCTGACCTATATTTGACCTTTACCTACTTTTATCCTTGGATTACTTAGTTATCTCCCCTTGGCTACGTTTTTTACTCAAGCTTGTATAATGAATACTCCTGGGCCTACAGCAACCATACTTGGAAAACCACGCACCTACGTCCAAGGTCAAGGTCACTGTTGAAGGTCAAAGGTCAAACCTATTGAAATTCCCTTCCGCTCTATATCTTCTACACCGATGCATGGATTATCAAATGGCTTGGCCCAAATGTTTCTCATTCTCATGATGAGAAGGTGTATCGCAATCAATAACCACGCACCTACGTCCAAGGTCAAGGTCACAGTTGAAGGTCAAAGGTCAAACCTATTGAAATTCCCTTCCGCTCTATATCTTCTACACCGATGCATGGATTATCAAATGCCTTGGCACAAATGTTTCTCAGGATGAGAAGGTGTGTCTCGATCAATAACCACGCACCTACGTCCAAGGTCAAGGTCATAGTTGAAGGTCAAAGGTCAAACCTATTGAAATTCCCTTCCGCTCTATATCTTCTACGCCGATGCATGGATTATCACACTATGCCCAGGGTCAAGGTCACAGACTTGATGCGTTTGAAATCTTAACGCTCGGCTAAATGGCTTATAATCAAAAATGCCTCGTTTTCTTTGGCTGCCGGTGGGGGTATTCGTGTGCCGACAGGCCACATTTCTAGTTTCCCTTGGTTAATGTTTTTAGTCAACCTTGGTTAAGGTTTTTATGCAGGCCGCAGCCACCTTCTTTGTCAAGCTATGTGTACATCGACAACCCTCGTAGTCGAGCTATGCTGTTCTCCTACAGCTCTTGTTTTAAGTGTCCATGCCTCGCCCCAAGGCGCGACATGCAGGCCACGGCCATCTAGTCTACAAAAAGTGGGTATAATTATGTTATCCAAGTGTCTATGCTTGGAAAAGACCTGGCCTTCGTGGCTTTGCCTCATTTCTTGTTTTTAACTTGACCCAATTTTTCCGCGCAGTCGACGTTCAATGTTAACTTTTCGCGTTTACAATGTTATGTTTTCGTGTTTAAGTCCATTTCTTTGGTACTGTACCACCTAGGACCACCAAACTTTCACAGCTTCATAACCAAGGGGTGCCCACCACATACAACTATCCAACATGTGACCATTTTTTTTACCTTGACCTATTATTTCTACGTAATTGACTTAGCCATTTTCAACGTTAACTTTTTAACGTACGTCTGGTTAAAGTTTTTTGGTTAAAAGTTTTTTGTTATACTATCTCTGCAACTGCTTCGCCCATTACCTTGATACTTCACATGGGTGTTTATCATCATTGTCGCGCCTGCTTGCGGAATGCGCGATAATAGTCGGGGATAATTGTCTAGGGATGATACTTCATTACGCACACCCCCACATCCAAATTCTGAAGGTCAAGGTCATTTATTTACTTGTAATGTTCACCGGTTTTGTAACAGAAATGCGTTAAAGTTATTGTTTTTTCACAATTATTCTTTAACCCCTTGCCAGACTTTGATAATATTTCACATCAATGTTTGTCTAGGGATGATGCTTCATTACGCACACCCCGACATCCAAATTCTCAAGGTCAAGGTCATTTATTTACTTGTAATGTTCACCAGTTTTGTAACAGAAATGCGTTAAAGTTATTGTTTTTCACAATATCTCTTTAACCCCTTGCCAGACTTCATTACGCACACACCCACATCCAAATTCTGAAGGTCAAGGTCATTTATTTACTTGTAATGTTCACGGTCAAATGCCTCGGCAGGCGCGATACCGCTTCCGTGGCGGAATTCTTGTTTTATAAGGCAAATGCGTTAAACTGATTGTTTTTTCACAATATCTCTTTAACCCCTTGCCAGACTTTGATAATATTTCACATCAATGTTTGTCATGGGGTGATGCTTCATTATGCACACCCCCACATCCAAATTCTGAACGTCAAGGTCATTTATTTACTTTTAATGTTCACCGGTTTTGTAAGAGGAATGCGTTAAAGTTATTGTTTTTTCACAATATCTCTTTAACCCCTTGCCAGAATTTGATAATATTTCACATCAATGTTTGTCTAGGGGTGATGCTTTTTTTAAGCACACCCCCACATCCAAATTCTCAAGGTCAAGGTCATTTATTTACTTGTAATGTTCACCGGTTTTGTAAGAGGAATGTGTTAAAGTTATTGTTTTTTCACAATAAAATCTTTAACCCCTTGCCAGACTTTGATAATATTTCACATCAATGTTTGTCTACGGATGATGCTTCATTACACACACGCCCACATCCAAATTCTCAAGGTCAAGGTCGACTGCTCACGTGCTATACTGGGCATGGTGAGATGGCCAACTGATCAAGTGCTATAATGGGCATGGTGCAATGGGCGACTAATCAAGCGCTATACTAGTTATGGTGCGATGGCAGACTGATCAAGTGCTCTACTAGTCCTGGTGCGATGACCGACTGATCAAGGGCTAAACTAGTCCCAGTGCGATGGCCGACTGATCAAGTGCTAAACTAGTTCTGGTGCGATGGCCGACTGATCAACATTACTATTTATTTTTTGATGTGCAATGATCATACTTTATAATCTGTCGAAAACATTATTTTTTCAGGGGATCACATTTAATTAGTATAAGTAATTAAAAAATATCATGCCCCATTTGCCTATGAAAATAGCCTGATATCACCGCGTGTCACTATCAGTGAAATAAACATTACTAAATGATTATATCCATATAACGGGCACTCGTAATGTTTAGAACTGGTGGAATAGTGACAAAATTATACACTTATTTAATTCCTACAAATAACTGAGAATACACATAACTTTAATTGTTGTGCCTACTGAGTGGGTGGGTATGTACCTTTAATTAGCATAAATAATTAAAAAATATCATGCCTCATTTGAATATGAAAACCGCTAGTCATTATCATTAAAATAAATATTACTAAATGATTATATATGGATAGCGGGCACACGTAATTTTTAGAACTGGTGGAATTGTGACACAATTATGCACTTATTTAATTGCTATAAAGAACAGTTCCTTTAAAAACTTTAACCTTTAAAAAAAAAACGGACGCACGAAGTGACGTACATATGGATGTACGTACGTATGTAGGCCAATGTGACAACTATATCGCACTGTCCACATGCAGGCATGTCAAAAACTTTGAGGTAAATTTCAAAGTAATTTGACCTTGATATTGGGCACAGGGGTTGCAGGGGTTGAGCATAGAATGAAAATATGGATGATGATAAACACACATGTGAAGCTTTGAGTGAATTGGCGAAGCTGTTCCTGAGATATGGTGTTCTTAAAAACTTTAACCTGCGGTAAATAAAAACCAGATGGCCATGGCCCGCATGTCGAGCCCACCGAGGCATTTGATGGTCTCGGAGTATATTTATTTGAAGTTTGAATTAAGGTATGTAAAAGCTTTATCGCAAATTTGAAAGTCATTTGACCTTGATCTTGGGCATGTGGGTCGCATGCGTGGGCTATAATATGAAAATATGGATGATAATAAAGAATTATCTGAAGTTTGAAGCAAATCTGAGTAAGTGTTGTGGAGATATAAGGTATGCAAAAACTTTAACACAAATTTCAAAGTCATTTGACCTTGACCCTATGGCACAGGGGCCGCATGAGTGGGACACAGAATGAATATATGGATGATGACTAATAAGTCAATGTGACTTAGGATATGGTATTTAAAAACATACACCGATTTCGGATGGACTGACGCACGGACTGACGCACGGATGGACGTCAATGCGCAGACTATTAAATAAGTGTATAATAGTCACTATTCCACTAGTTATAAACATTACGAGTGCCCGCTATACAGATATAATCATTTGGTAATATTTATTTTACTGATAGTGACGCGCGGTGGTATCGGTATTTTCATGTGCAAATGGGGCATGATATTTTATAATTATTTATACTAATTAAATGCATCAACTGAAAAACAAATTGACAGATTATAAAGTATGATCATTTCACATCAAAAAATAAATACAGAGAATAAATAGTAATGTCTGTTAACATTTTAAGGAAACACGGTTATCGTCCCTGATATCAATGTAGACATTTTCTTCTGATATAAAATGTATAATAATGCCAAACAATACGTGGGTAATGGTATATGATTGTTTATCTGGCCAGAAAATGTCTCCGATGATGTCGCTGACATAAAGAACATTTTGTGCCTACTGAGTGGGCATGTACCTTTAACGCTAGCTCCGCACTGTCCTGTGAGACCTATGCATGTGTTAAGTTTCATAAAAAATATTGCAAAGGGTGTTCGCGTTATGCTCCGGACAAATCAGTGCTCGAAAAAACAAAGGGAGATAACTAAACTAGAAAATGTGTTCATAGAACACGGATACCCCACATATCGCTTTGATAGTAAACAAGGCAAAATTCCAGTGTTCAAAAGGGAGAGATGACACGGGGTTCGAATCAAAAATTGAAATAAACTTTCCGCATCTACTCATCATAAGGAAGCTACAGTGTAGTCTCCGTTTTTGTTCCACCGTAGACAACACTTGCATACTCAACGCGAACGCAACGCGAACGCAACGCGAACGCAACGGTTTGCTGTAGCGTTGTATACGTTGTTTAAACGTATAATACGGTTCGTACACGTGTAATACACATTGTCAAACCGTTTAGTTTAAAAGCGTTGTATACGTTGTTTGAACGTATAATACGGTTCGTACACGTGTAATACACATTGTCAAACCGTTTAGTTTTAAAGCGTGTAATACGTTTAGCTTCAAGGCGTATAACACGCTTTGGCGTATACATATGTAGCGAGCTGAAAGAGTTGAAACGTGTACAACGCTTTACCTGGAAGCGTGTAGCTATATGAAAGCGTTGAAACGTGTACAACGGTTACACGTTTTAACGCGAATACCTGTTCGGCCCCGATCGCTTCGAGGCGTCCTTGTTTCGTCCCTTTTAAAATATCGCGAATACATACCCTCAGATCGAGTTCAAAGTACATCGCCGGTGTGATTTAGCACTTCAATTGATCCCTAATCCCTGATACCTAATGAGTCGCGCTTTTAACACGACAGATGTACCTTGTCGTTTATCAAAATGTTTGCGAATTGTAGATCACGTGAGCCGGCTCATCAGGATCTGCGGCATTCCTACGTACATGTACATTTTATATACACAAAAATGACCCCTAATACAGCGTAATGTAACAGTTCCTAACTTAATACACACCCGTTATCCGGAGATACGCAACTAGGGGAGGAGAACATGGAAAGGGGAACGCACAAACTAGTGGGTTTATTGGTTTTAGGGTTTGTAAAATTAGCTAAAACAATATATTTTATGCATGATCAGAACAATGTGAGCTTGCAACGTTGAGGAAGAATGATTGAAGCACATGTAGCAAAAATATTGAGCTCGAACGCCGTCGTAAAAGTTGAAAATTTATAAATTCAATATAGGATTTTATTTTTTTTTTGTCATTTTTGTTTAAAAAATCGTCTTTCCTGCACCAATCGTATGCTTTTCAGCACTATCAGGCATACAGTTATGTTTGCTGATCATTTACACTGATACCTTGAAAGCGACAGCGACCAGGATCTTCTGAGAAAAAAATGGCGGCCGTTTTATGCACCGTGGTATAGCGCAAAATGGTGCACAAAAACTATGGGACTGGAGGACACAAATTGGGGGACGAGTGCACACAAACTGTGGAACGCGCTGCACAGAAAATGCCAATATACGTGGGTTTTAAGTTGCAAATTCACGTATGTATTTACAAAAATATTATATTTGCAGACGAGGATCCACGAATATTTACGCAGGGGCCGGTCCAAATGTGTCTGTAAGGAATTTATGCAAGTTTGTAATCAATATTCACCACAATTATGCATTGTTTTAGTAAGTTCGCTGTTCAATGCAGGCTTCTTTAGCAGCGCTCGTTTATTAATGGGCGAGCAGAGCCTCATTTCGTATGCAATCAGTAAACCCGTTTAATACATATCACACATTAAACCATAGGTCACCACCTAAACTCGCACCACACTTCGTTTATAACTTGAAGCACGGGGTTTGGGAGAATCAACCATGCGGAACTGAGTTAACCATGCTAATCGATGACCAGGCGAAGTAGTGCAGCCAAGGTCAGGGCCGGATCCTGGATTTGGAGAAAGGGGGGGGGGGCGTGTGGGTGAGGGGGGTATGGGGGTCCTCCCCTAGAAAATTTAGAAAAATTTGAGTGTCTCTGATGCATTTTCCTGGCATTTGAGAACAGAATACTGATAGCCTTTTCTAATCTGAATAAAAAAAATCATTGCTTTCGGTCAAAAATAGGGGGGGGGGGGCGGGCGTACGCCTCTCACGCCCCCACCACCCCCCTGGATCCGGGCCTGAAGGTGCAACTCAATCTTATTATCATTGGCGTTAGCAAGACGTTTGGCAATGATAACCATAATGAGAGTGTCCTGTGTATTCTCGAGGCAGATAGCGACACATTCCAGTCGGAATTATCCCGGAATAAGGACCGACTCTCATTGCAATTGAGATACTGCACAGTCCGTCAGCGGGCTGCAAAACACACATAGAGCACCCACCGCCACAAGTTTAAGAACTTTCCACCGGTAAAGACAGTGATGCTGGAGCGCGAGTGGCCTAGGGTGTAGCGAGATGGACTGTGGATCGGAGGTCCCCGAACTGCGCAGGTTCGAGACGCGGTCGGAGCCGGCGTGTTGTGTCCTTGAGCAAGACACTTTGTGGTGGTGATCGTGAAATATTTTACACACATGTAATACATGCATGGTGACTGTCTAGATGGTACAATGTACACAGATAAGACGTACCGCAGTTACCCTTGGTGATGGGAAATAAAGAGATATCTCGCTAGGACGAGGGTGCTCCGAGGACACCGGAGGAATATATATACATACAATACAATTGCAGTGTTACTTAGTATAAGTATGGTGTTTATATGTTGTATATACACATCACAGTGCTCTCCGACAAACAGTGGGTGCTACAGAAACAACAACGATTGCGTCACAAACATTCTATGACGGACGGAATGGTCGTAGGACGAACGAATGCACTTGTGAATCGATGGATTGGTTATCGCGGACAAAACTTTATGGCGACCCCCCGAAATTCTGCGGATGAAATCATGTCGACTTGTAGTATGCCGTGCAAGCTTGCTGTGGTCTTTCTCCGGGTACTCCGGGTTTCCTCCGAGTTTAGGTGGTGACCTATGGTTTAATGTGTGATACATGTATGTATTAAACGGGTTTACTGATTGAAATACGAAATGAGGCTCTGCTCGCCCATTAATAAACGAGCGCTGCTAAAGAAGCCTGCATTGAACAGCGAACTTACTAAAACAATGCATAATTGTGGTGAATATTGATTACAAACTTGCATAAATTCCTTACAGACACATTTGGACCGGCCCCTGCGTAAATATTCGTGGATCCTCGTCTGCAAATATAATATTTTTGTAAATACATACGTGAATTTGCAACTTAAAACCCACGTATATTGGCATTTTCTGTGCAGCGCGTTCCACAGTTTGTGTGCACTCGTCCCCCAATTTGTGTCCTCCAGTCCCATAGTTTTTTGTGCACCATTTTGCGCTATACCACGGTGCATAAAACGGCCGCCATTTTTTTCTCAGAAGATCCTGGTCGCTGTCGCTTTCAAGGTATCAGTGTAAATGATCAGCAAACATAACTGTATGCCTGATAGTGCTGAAAAGCATACGATTGGTGCAGGAAAGACGATTTTTTAAACAAAAATGACAAAAAAAAAATAAAATCCTATATTGAATTTATAAATTTTCAACTTTTACGACGGCGTTCGAGCTCAATATTTTTGCTACATGTGCTTCAATCATTCTTCCTCAACGTTGCAAGCTCACATTGTTCTGATCATGCATAAAATATATTGTTTTAGCTAATTTTACAAACCCTCCAAATTCCCACTAGTTTGTGCGTTCCCCTTTCCATGTTCTCCTCCCCTAGTTGCGTATCTCCGGATAACGGGTGTGTAATATGGAATAGCCCGGGCCGATAGTCCATGTCAGTTACTTAATTGGGGTTAAATATTACGAACTAAGATAAACACAGTGCATGGTTTCTTTATTTTATTTTAACATTATCAGAAATGGCGAGTCTAGAACTCTCGTATCTTTACGCTGAAGCCAGTCTATTTCAGTCATTAATCCGCTATGCACCTGTCCCACGCGTGTGTTAAGAAAAATCGATATTTAGAGAAACTGAATACACAGCGAGCTGCACACTGGTTTAACACGGATATGGCTCGCGGATATGTGTCATAAATTACTTGGTGGTCAAAACCGGTAACTTTACAAGGTTTATAACGAAATAGCAGCCGACTGGCAATTTTTCTCGGACCGATTTTTAAGACTAGTTTTCAAATCTCAATCGGTCTGAGAGTTCAAAAATCGGTCCAAAACCGGAAAACTGAAAATTGTAGAAGCCCTGCAGTGAGTCTAGAAGTATATATACACACACGAAGAACGATCTGAGCATGCGCATTCTACGCGATACACGGTTGGCATAACAATACGTGTAATGCGTTAAAACCCGTGGAAACGTGTTATACGTATAACACGGTTTCATCTGTCAAAGAAAGCGTTAAATCGTTTAAACGGTTTACCTTAGCGTTGTATACGTTTACAACCGTTGTATACGTTTACAACCGTTGTACACGGATTACACGCTTTTAAAACTCAATGCGTTGTTTACAACCCTTGTATACGTTTACAACCGTTGTACACGGATTACACGCTTTTGAAGCTCAATGCGTTGAACACGGTTTGTTCGACTTTCGCGCATGCGCAAGAGTGTGGAAACGCAACGCATGGCCGAAAACGTATTACACGTAGACGACACACGGTTTGAAACGCAACTAACGGAAACTCCACGGATACGCAACGCACAACACTTTGTACACGTATAAACCCGGAACATTTTGACAGAAACGACTGTACATATCAAATTTCAGTGCTGTAGCTATTACAAAAGTTTTACAAGTTACAAGGCAAAATTTTCAAATTCTAATTCAGAAAGGGGGAGATAAACCATGACTCGGGGTTGGGGTGGGGGGGGGTCGAATCAAAATAAACTTTGCAAATCTACTCATCATAAGCAAGCTACAGTCGTTTCTGTCAAAATGTTCCGGGTTTATACGTGTACAAAGTGTTGTGCGTTGCGTATCCGTGGATAATGATAATGTTAAAATAAAATAAAGAAACCATGCACTGTGTTTATCTTAGTTCGTAATATTTAACCCCAATTAAGTAACTGACACGGACTATCGGCCCGGGCTATTCCATATTAAGTTAGGAACTGTTACATTACGCTGTATTAGGGGTCATTTTTAGCTCGACTATTCGAAGAATAAGTAGAGCTTATGTTGTCACCCCGGCGTCGGCGTCGGCGTCACCGTCACGCCTTGGTTAAGGTTTTTGGTCAAGCTTGTATATGGAATACTACTGGCCCTACACCCACCATACTTGGACAACTTCATCTCCTAGTGATGTACATCAATAACCCCTGATCTATATTTGACCTTGACCTACATTTCCTCTTGAATTACTTGGTTAATTCCCCTTGGTTAATGTTTTTATTCAACCTTGGTTAAGGTTTTTAGTCAAGTTTGTATATGCAATACTACTGGCCCTACACCCACCATACTTGGACAACTTCATCTCCTAGTGATGCACATCAATAACCCCTGATCTATATTTGACCTTGACCTACATTTTCTCTTGAATTACTTACTTAATTTCCCTTGGTTAAGGTTTTTAGTCAACCTTGGTTAAGGATTTTTTTCAAGCTTGTATACATTGAATACTATTGTGCATCCAGACACCATACTTCGACAACCTTTTCTCATAGGTATGTACATCAATAACCCCTGATCTATATTTGACCTTCACCTATATTTCCTCTTCAATTACTTACTTAATTCCTTTTGGTTAAGGTTTTTAGTCAACCTTCTATATGGAATACTACTGGCCTTACACCCACCATACTTGGACAACTTCATCTCCTAGTGATGTACATCAACAACCCCTGATCTATATTTGACCTTGACCTACATTTCCTCTGAATTGCTTGATTCCCCCTTGTTAACGTTTTTAGTCAAGCTTGTAGATGGAATACTCCTGGCCTTACACCAACCATACTTGGACATCTTCATCTCCTAGTGATGTACATCAACAACCCCTGACCTATATTTGACCTTGACCTACATTTAACCTTGAATTACTTACTTAATTCCCCTTGGTTAAGGTTTTTACTCGACCTTGGTTAAGCTTTTTACTCAAGCTTGTACATGGAATACTATTGTGCATACAGACACCATAATTGGACAACCTTTTCTCATAGTGATGTACATCAATAACCCCTGATCTATATTTGACCTTGACCTACATTTCCTCTTGAATTACTTACTTAATTCTCTTTGGTTAAGGTTTTTAGTCAAGCTTGTAGATGGAATACTCATGGCCCTACACCAACCATACTTCGACAACTTCATCTCCTAGTGATGTACATCAACAACCCCTGACCTATATTTGACCTTGACCTACATTTAACCTTAAATTACTTACTTAATTCCCCTTGGTTAAGGTTTTTACTCAACCTTGGTTAAGGTTTTTGTTTTTAGTCAAGCTTGTAGATGGAATACTATTGTGCATACAGACACCATACTTTGGATAACTTTTTCTCATATGGATGTACATCAATAACCCCTGACCTTTATTTTACCTTCACCTACATTTAACCTTCAATTACTTGGTTAATGTTTATAGTCAAGCTTGTATATGGAATACTTCTGGGCCTACATCAACCATACTTGGACAACTTCATCTCCTAGTGATGTACATCAATAATCCCTGACCTATATTTCACCTTGACCTACTTTATCCTTGGATTACTTAGTTATCTCCCCTTGGTTACGTTTTTTACTCAAGCTTGTATATGGAATACTCCTGGGCCTACAGCAACCATACTTGGAAAACCACGCATCTACGTCCAAGGTCAAGGTCACTGTTGAAGGTCAAAGGTCAAACCTATTGAAATTCCCTTCCGCTCTATATCTTCTATACCTTTGCATGGATTATCAAATGGCTTGGCACAAATGTTTCTCGTGATGAGAAGGTGTGTCGCCATCAATAACCACGCACCTACGTCCAAGGTCAAGGTCACAGTTGAAGGTCAAAGGTCAAACCTATTGAAATTCCCTTCCACTCTATATCTTCTACACTGATGCATGGATTATCAAATTGCTAACCACTCACCTACGTTCAAGGTCACAGTTGAAGGTCAAACCTATGGAAATTCCCTTCCGCTCTATATCTTCTACACCGATGCATGGATTATCAAATGGCTTGGCACAGATGTTTCTCATGTTGAGAAGGTGTGTCACAATCAATAACCACGCACCTACGTCCAAGGTCAAGGTCACAGTTGAAGGTCAAAGGTCAAACCTATTGAAATTCCCTTCGCTCTATATCTTCTACACCGATGCATGGATTATCAAATGCCTTGGCACAAATGTTTCTCAGGATGAGAAGGTGTGTCGCGATCAATAACCACGCACCTACATCCAAGGTCAAGGTCACAGTTGAAGCTCAAAGGTAAAAAATATTGAAATTCCCAAATGGCTTGGCACAAATGTTTCTCACGATGAGAAGGTGTGTCGCGATCAATAACCACGCACCTACGTCCAAGGTCAAGGTCACTGTTGAAAGTCAAAGGTCAAACCTATTGAACTTCCCTTCCTCTCTATGTCTTCTACACCGATGCATGGATTATCAAATGGCTTGGCACAAATGTTTCTCGTGATGAGAAGGTGTGTCCCGATCAATAACCACGCACCTATGTCCAAGGTCAAGGTCACAGTTGAAGGTCAAAGGTCAAACCTATTGAAATTCCCTTCCGCTCTATATCTTCTACACTGATGCATGGATTATCAAATTGCTAACCACGCACCTACGTCCAAGGTCAGAGTTGAAGGTCAAAGGTCAAACCTATTGAAATTCCCTTCCGCTCTATATCTTCACACCGATGCATGGATTATCAAATGGCTTGGCACAGATGTTTCTCATGATGAGAAGGTGTGTCGCAATCAATAACCACGCACCTACGTCTAAGGTCAAGGTCACAGTTGAAGGTCAAAGGTCAAACCTATTGAAATTCCCTTCCGCTCTATATCTTCTACACCGATGCATGGATTATCAAATGCCTTGGCACAAATGTTTCTCAGGATGAGAAGGTGTGTCTCGATCAATAACCACGCACCTACGTCCAAGGTCAAGGTCATAGTTGAAGGTCAAAGGTCAAACCTATTGAAATTCCCTTCCGCTCTATATCTTCTACACCGATGCATGGATTATCACACTATGCCCAGGGTCAAGGTCACAGACTTGATGTGTTTGAAACCTTAACGCTCGGCTAAATGTACGAACCGTATTATACGTTTAAACAACGTATACAACGCTACAGCAAACCGTTGCGTTCGCGTTGAGTTTGCAAGTGTTGTCTACGGTGGAACAAAAACGGAGACTACACTGTACATACCAAGTTTCAGGTGTGTAGCTATTAGGGTTTAAAAGTTTTACGAGCTACAAGCCAAAATTGGAAAATTCTAACTTGAAAAGGGGGAGATAATCCATAACCATGGGGTCAAATCAAACATACATGTGCCAAGTTTCAGGTCTGTACTTATTACGGTTTAAAAGTTTTACGAGTTACTAGGTTGGTGACGGACGGAAGAACGGACAAGGGTAACACTAAATGCCCCCTCCACTATCGTGGTGGGGCATAAAAATTAATGAGGCAAAAGTTGTCATATTCAAGTAACTTACCTTAATTCATCAGTTACACATCAGACGATGAATGAACTTTAATTCTGGTGTAGAATATTAGTTATTCATTATGTTCAATAGTGCTGCTTTGACATGACATGAAATTAATACATGCATGACATGATCTGGAAGAATAACCACAGACCAAGCACACATATTCAGAATCACGTCTGTCGGTTCTTATCCAGCTCCGATTTCTGTCACCTGTCCACAAAATCCAGAATCTAACATTGTCGCAAATTTAATCCTCTATGTTGGTGTATGTTAGAACAAAATGTCACTTAGTATATTATCCAATGCGGGTTGTAATCTCTTGTTTCTCTAAATAAATGCGTCCAACAATCCCTGTAGCTGCTATCATGATAAAAAATGTTATTGGTTCTGTCAGCGCCTCACATATTGATCTTAATATCCACCATTTTGATTCCAAGTACCAGAATAATGTTTCCATGCGCCGTTGTAGTGTTATCTGTCAGCTTCCGTTGTTTATTTGATCAAATTGATGGACAAATTTGTGTCCGCTAATGTCGCCAAGAGCATAATCTGTGACGTTGACTAATAATTTGGCATAACTTCTACATTAGGTAGGTACAAAGACAGTAGGTACAAAGATCACATGACGTGTCTCATATGTATATGGTCACATTTCCAGACGTTTGACTGTCACACATTCCCGCCGGTGATGTGGTGCTCCAGTAAAAACGACCTCAAGGTCACCGTGTCCGAGCAGAACAACTACCACGGAGAAAACTACGCCATCACCCTCAAAGTGGAGCCTTTCTGTGGCAAATATGAACAGAGCACTACAGGTATTTGCGTCTCCGAGTGACTAAAGGTACCGTACGACGTATGCGACCAGCATAGCCCCAGATCAGCCTGCGCATCCGCGCAGTCTGATCAGGGCCTGTGCTGTTCACCGTTCTGTCACTGACGTAGGCTAACTGTTATTAGAAAGAGGATAGGATTCAAATTCTACTTGCATGTGTGAAAGAGTATCAAGATATAAGGCACCTTTCCTTAACTGCAGGTCCATTTGTCCATGTCGTTACAAACTATGCTATTATAGCCGCATATAGAAGGCTGCAAACGTTTTGGTCATTTTGCCTTGTGTGAACTCTGGTCATTTTGCCATGTGTGAACTCTATGGTCATTTTGTCATGTGTGAACTCTATTATATGTCAATTTTGCCATATGTGAACTCTATGGTCATTTTGCCATGTGTGAACTATATTATATGTCACTTTGCCATGTGTGAACTCTATGGTAATTTTGCCATGTGTGAACTCTGGTAATTTTGGCATTTGTGAACTCTTTGGTCATTTTGCCATGTGTGAACTCCATGGTAATTTTGCCATGTATGAACTATATGGTCATTTTGCCATGTGTGAACTATATGGCCATTTTGCCATGTGTGAACTCTATGGTAATTTTGCCATGTGTGAACTCTATGGTCATTTTGCCATTTGTGAACTCTTTGGTCATTTTGCCATGTGTGAACTCTATGGTAATTTTGCCATGTATGAACTATATGGTCATTTTGCCATGTGTGAACTCTGGTAATTTTGCCATGTGTGAACTCTATGGTCATTTTGCCATTTGTGAACTCTTTGGTCATTTTGCCATGTGTGAACTCTATGGTAATTTTGCCATGTATGAACTATATGGTCATTTTGCCATGTGTGAACTCTATGGCCATTTTGCCATGTGTGAACTCTATGGTAATTTTGCCATGTGTGAACTCTATGGTCATTTTGCCATTTGTGAACTCTTTGGTCATTTTGCCATGTGTGAACTCTATGGTAATTTTGCCATGTATGAACTATATGGTCATTTTGCCATGTGTGAACTCTATGGTAATTTTGCCATGTGTGAACTATATGGTCATTTTGCCATTTGTGAACTCTTTGGTCATTTTGCCATGTGTGAACTCTATGGTAATTTTGCCATGTATGAACTATATGGTCATTTTGCCATGTGTGAACTCTATGGCTATTTTGCCATGTGTGAACTCTATGTTAATGTTGCTATGTGCAAACTCTTTAGTCATTTTGCCATGTGTGAACTCTATGGTCACCTTGTCATGTGTGAATTATATTGTCATTTTGCCATGTGTGAACTCTATTATACATGTATGTCACTTTGCCATGTGTGAATTCTATGTTAATGTTGCCATGTGCAAACTCTTTAGTCATTTTGCCATGTGTGAACTCTATGGTCACCTTGTCTGTGTGATTATTGTCATTTTGCCATGTGTGAACTCTATTATACTGTATCATTTGCCTGTGTGGAATTCTATGTTAATGTTGCCATGTGCAAACTCTTTAGTCATTTTGCCATGTGTGAACTCTATGGTCATTTTGCCATGTGTGAACTCTATGTTAATGTTGCCATGTGCAAACTCTTTAGTCATTTTGCCATGTGCAAACTCTCTTTAGTCATTTTGCCATGTGCGATTTTAATGCCATGCTTTGTGTGAAATCTCGTACCTGTTGACATGGTCATTTGCCTTGTGTGAATCTAGTTAATGTTGCCATGTAAACTCTTTAGTCATTTTTGCCATGTGCATCTTTACTTTTTCTAGTCATTTTGCCATGTGTGAACTCTATGGTCATTTTGCCTTGTGTGAACTCTACGTTAATTGTTGCACTGTGCCAAACTCTAGCATTTTGCCAGTGCACTTTTCCTTAAGTTCCATGTGCAAATGTGTGAAACTCTTTAGTCATTTTGCCATGTGTGAACTCTTTGGTCATTTTGCCATGTGTGAACGCCATGGTCATTTTGCGTTGTGTGAACTCTTTTTGCCATGTGTGAACTCTTTAGTCATTTTGCCATGTGTGAACACTATGGTAATGTTTCTATGTGCGAACTCTGGTCATGTTGCCATTTTGTAAATATTTTTCATGAGATATCACACATCTTCTTCGGTACAAAATCCAACAATTTCTTTGAGCAGCATGGTGGCACCAAATTTGGGCATGCTACCAATATAATTTGGCATGGCGCAGTGCCTTGCTAAAATAGGCTGGAAGAACACTAGGTATTGACCTGACCCTGTATATCTGTCAGACACGAGTGTGCTGGTGCGGCCCCACAGTAAGCCGAGCTCGATGAACCAGATGGCCGTGATCATCGGCGCCATTGTGGGCACCATCTCCATCCTGTTTGTCTGCGGCTGGCTCGTATACTGCTACAGGAAACAGCACTTCGATAGCGACTCGTCGGGTGGCAACACAGACACACGGACGGACAGGAATACCCGTGGCAGTACGCCCAGTCAGCAGGGTGAGTGTATACGGGATACAAGGGTCCCCTAGCTGAGAGAAGGATGTTATGTTACAGAGCTCCAGATAAAGTGCGCACTTATTTTAGCAGAATACACACTGATTATCAAAAGTGGGAGTACAAAATACTCACCCCAATGTGAAAATACAGATTGATTTTCAAATTGAGTAGTGAAAATACTGGAATAAAGCTGAAAGGTTACTTTAATAGTTGAGCTGCAAAAGCACTGTTTGCTTTTTGAGCTCAAATAAATGAATTTTTAAATGTGTTTTTTTTCATCATTTGTTCCCTATTTAATATAAAGGAATAAAATCAATACTATATTTGTAAAAATACTATATGCATTGAATTTGAAATATGGGGGTATAATACTCTTTAGATAAAAAACTTATCTGTAGCTCTGATGTTAACCCTTACAATGCTGAGAAACCCTTTCACCCTTCTGACAGTAACTTGAATGGTCTATTCCATGTTAAATACATGTATCAGACTTATTCTATTCAGTTAGGAAAGGCGTAATTCTGTAAATCTCAGAAAGTAATTACAAACGGTGCTGATCCCAATGAGCTGGCTCATCGGGATCTACACTGTTTGCAACGATTAGTATTGAGGTATGTAGTCTTTAAAGGGTGAAGGACTGATGTGACAGATAGAACACCCACCTTTGTTTCGCAGACAATTGCTTCGTAAACGTAATTGAATATTTGTATAAAGTATATCTGACCCTATTCCTCTTAATAGTGTATACTATTCTGTGCATTGAGTTGCTATCTGAGCCATCTTAGCACGGACAAGCTATCGGTCAGTTTCATCTCTTATAGCGTTGACACAGACAGCTCAAAATTTTACAGATAATGTTAATACAATTTAGTGCAATATGTTTTAAAAATAATTCTTTGCAACATCCTATCCATTATATGTAGCCCAAGTCATTACTAAGTCTGATGTCGGATGATAAATGTGCCCATTTTTTAAAACACAGAAATTTCTACACGGGCTATCGATAATGCAGTTATATAGGCTATCTTACCGTACACAGAGTATTTACCATGTATTATGGCAGTGCAATAAGGACTATTGATGTTGTATGGACATGCGCTGCTATTATAAACATGTTGTTAGCAGACTCTATGGTAATGTGGTCATACCTGTAGTTCTAAAATTAGGTCAGTGGAGTGACCTGATGATTTACACAGTACAGCAGAGCCATTGTAGATGTTGAAAATGTTAAAATGTATAACTAATGTATCAATCATGGTGCAAACATTCACTTGAGATATTTGATAGCACATTGTAAATGATTATCATTGCAACTTGTTGTACCAAGTTTTATTAGTTTATCTGTCATAGTTATTGCTGTATGTGTCAAACACTACAACAGGTGGAACTGACCGATGGTATATAATTCCAGCAAAAAAATATTTACACAATTCCCTAACTTTTGATTGGCCCGTAGCAAGTCTCTGTCCAAAATTTATATCCCAGTAAACTCCCACGCCGAACTACTTTCCGTAACCGTGAGGCGCAGTTAAAATAATTCTTAAGAAAACGGCAAATAAACACATTTTCTTGATGAATTTATTTCAAATGCTAGAATTATAAGGAATGAATGGCCTTTTGTGGAATTTATCGGGGATATAAACTTGGAAAAGTCGCGGGAATACTGGACGAGGCCTTCCGGCCTTCGTCCAGTATTCCCGCGACTTTTCCAAGTTTATACCCCAATAAATTCCACAAAAAGGCCATTCATTCCTATAGTAAATACTAAGCTGGCAACTCCATGCACTGTACATGTATAGGAGACAGTAACAAGATAATGTTCACATATATGTAATACATATATCACATTTGTGGTTGGTCGGGTGAACGTGATTGTGTAAATTAACGGTGGGGTTCCCCCTTATAGGAATCACGATTTGCCTCGTTTGGCCCTTAGGTATGTTTTTATCTTTGGCTCTTTTTGTTACCTGGGAGTTGAATTGGGTTATTGCCCATTATAAAAGTAGTAAAATTACTACTGATCCTACTGCTTTTGGGAGGGGGCCTTGTGATTCTGGTGTGGCAAGGACCTGGCATCAGATCAGGATAATTCTGATTTCAGGGCTGAATATATAGTTCTTTTATTGTAAATATTCACTTCTGATTTTGGGATTTTCCCCTCATTTGTACATGTATTTAAACATGTACTTGTACAGGTAATATATGGGATTTAGTACTAAACCCATTGACCCGGCCTTAAATGACCTTAGCTGTTGGTATAAACATATATATTTACTGCATTCCCATACAAACATGTACATAGGTAATAGTTTGGATTGGATTGAAACCTTATAAAACTTATTGAAATCCTCTTAGCTGTTAGTAGGCCGTTAAACCCCAATAAACAAACAAACAAACATCCCATCACATTTACAAAGCAATTATCTTTGAATCAAACGATGATCAGTTATAGAACGGGTCCTGAAGGTTTTTTGTCCGCTGTTTATGTTTCATTTTCCATTTTCTCATCAAAAACATGCTGCAACATGTACAGTCGAACCTAAAAGCAACCTCCCGAATTGCCTGTCTATAGCAGCCATGCTTTTGTTTCCTCAATTATTCATTTACTACATAAATGAACAAAGACCAGATTTTTCTCTTCCCATGACTGGCCTTTATTCACAGGTTTGGCTGTTCTTTTGAATCATTTTGTTTAAACCAAGCAATGTGGTGACATCAAACCAACAAATTCCACCAATTCTAAGTTTTAAAGTAATATATCCATAAGAATAGTCCATTTTCTCTATATTTTACTCCTCAGCAACAAGATACGCCCCCGTGGAGAGAAATCCCCCTACGTCATCCCAGTCGGGGTCTGATCGGGCACCAGGGGGCCAGTACAAGGCAGACCTCAACATAGACCCTGCCAACGTAGAGAAACGACTGTACTCCCCCTTCCAGCCCCCCGCCCCCACCCCCCGGGCCGCCGCCCCCTACATGAACCATGACCCCGGCAACCAGAAGCCATTTTACTCGGACCTTGATCGTGGGCCCGGCGGTGATAAGTGGTACCCAATATCACAGATGGGGCCGGGCCATCCGGACGTGCCCCCGCCCCCCGTGGCATTTAACCCCACCCCCACCGCCAACCAGCCGTCACAGTTCACGTACAAATACCCACAATTCAACAACCAAGATGGCGAAATGCACACAGCACCAACGGACACAAGGTGAATGCTTGAGACACCACCCATTTGTGACTGCCTGGAGAACCAGGCCTGATGGCATTTGTGGCTATTGTCTGTTTCTTAAACTTTGGTCAACTATTGAATTTATTATGAAAACTAATGGGATTTTAACATGGGGATAATGAGCTGAAATTAGAAAAATTTCCCCATGTTAAATCCCCATTAACTGAAGATGTCTATGGGGATTTAACTCGGGGGAAATGTTTTTTTCCCAATAAAATCAATATTGGACTAAATTCTACGAAATAAAAAGAGGTTCAGTCTTAAATTTTGATAAAATTTAATATTATCGGGAAAAAATATTGTTTTTACATTTTTATATAGCGTTAGTCCATGTGTGTGTGTACGTATGGTAGTAACACCACATAATTATGAACCGCTTAACCGATTTTGATAATAGTTGGCCACAATGAGTGTACAGATGGTGCTTTGTTTTGCATATGACCCACCTCTGGTCGCCCAAGGTCAAGGTCACTGAGGACTTATGTTCACCTTGTTTGTAAGGCAAAAATGTTAAAAACTATGTATTATCAAGGCTGCCAGCCACGGTCTAGTTGTTTAAAACCTCTGTTAGCTTAACAGTCTGTTAAATCCTTAACAATGATTTAACAGACTGTTAAGCTAACGGAGGTTTTGAGCAACCGGGCCCAGTGTATAGCCGTAAAATTTGGGCCGGTTTTGTGAAACAGACAGTCCAGCTGCTCCAGGTTGATCAGCATACGTGGCTATCACTGAAGATTTGGTGCTTATGGGCTTTGGGACCAGTGTAGCTCCTGATCAAATAGCACACTCCTGTAGCCTGGTAACAATCTATATTGCTTGTTGGAAGCATTACGGGGGTGGCAAACAGTACAGATTCTGATCAGACTGTGTGGATCTACACTGGTCACTAGACCAATAAGGCCGTGTATTTTTTTAGCTCACCTGAGTGAAGCTCATGTGAGCTATTGTTACCGCATGTCCGTCGTCCGTCGTCGTCGTCCGTCGTCCGTCGTCGTCCGTCGTCCGTGAACATTTTCAAACGTCTTCTCCTCGGTAACCATTGGGTCTATAGTCACCAAACTTCATGGTCATGGTCCTTAGGTAGGGGGATTACAAAATTATTAAAATGACGTCATTACGTAATCCAAGATGGTTGCCGTCTAAAAATAGCACAAATTCTTAAAAAATCTTCTTCTCAAGAACCGCCAACCGGATTTCGACAAAACTTGGTAGGAATGATCGATGTACATTGCTCTGGTGCATTTTCTGTCGAAATCGGATTGTTATGTCATCCAAGATGGCCACCAAAAGGTCAAAAGGTCGTTCTTTTATTAGAGATTTCAAAATTCTTCTTCACATGAACCGCTTGGCCCATGGTAGCCAAACTTAAAAGTTGAAAGGTCCATGGGTGAAGCCTTTTCAGATTTGTTAAAATCGAGGTCATCGCTAATCCAAGATGGCCGCCGTCTAAAAATAGCATAAATTCTTAAAAAACCTTCTTCTCATGAACCGCTTGCCGGATTTCGACGAAACTTGGTAGGAATGATCGATGTACATTGCTCTTTCAAAGTTGTTAAAATGGTGACCCCGGGGTCAAAAATGGGCGTGGCCCGTGGGGTCAAATTGGGGTCAAATTTTATTTTTTACCAAATATGGTCATGTCATATATCAAATTGAAGGTATCAATGAGGCGATCACTCTGGTGCATTTTCTGTCGAAATCAGATTGTTATGTCATCCAAGATGGCCGCCGAAAGGTCAAAAGGTTGTTCTTTTATTAGAGATTTCAAAATTCTTCTTCACATGAACCGCTTGGCCCATGGTAGCCAAACTTAAAAGTTATGGTCCATGTGTGAAGCCTTTTCAGATTTGTTAAAATGGAGGTCATCGCTAATCCAAGATGGCCGCCGTCTAAAAATAGCATAAATTCTTAAAAAATCTTCTTCTCATGAACCGCTTGCCGTATTTCGACGAAACTTGGTAGGAATTCTCGATGTACATTGCTCTTTGAAAGTTGTTAAAATGGTGACCCCGGGGTCAAAAATGTGCGTGGCCCGTGGGGTCAAATTTGGGTCAAATTTGGGTCAAATTTTATTTTTGACTGAATATGGTCATGTCATATATCAAATTGAAGGTATCAATGAGGCGATCACTCTGGTGCAATATTTGTCGGAATCGGATGATTATGTCATCCATGATGGCCACCAAAAGGTCCATTTATTCAAGATTTTTAACGTCTTTTTCTCAGGAACCACATGGCCGATGCTGGGTGAAGAATTTTCAGATTTTGTAAAATGAGAGTCATCGCTTAATCCAAGATGACCGCCATCTAAAAATAGCACAATTTTTTTAAAACACATGAACTCAATGTCACATTCTCCTCTGGTGTTCATGGAGTCAGGTGAGCGAATTAGGGCCATCATGGCCCTCTTGTTTCAATTCACAGCAACATACTAGTGTATGTTGTTCATTAGAATCATGACTGGAACTTACTGATTGAATGGAGAATAATTCAAACCCTGATATGACTGAGTATGCTTAATTATTGGCAAACTTATACTATCATGAATTAATTAACGCTATGTTGGAACGCTATGTGGGAACGCTATGAGAACCTGTCTGCCAGTCAGTCTGACCATCGCCACTCGTGAAAATACATTTGATACGCACTAGATGAATCAATTAATCTTGCACGGAAAACAACATATATACAGTCTATACATTTATAGCCCCCACATACAAAGTATGTCGAGAGGTATATAGCTTTGTATTTCCGTCCTTCTGTTCGTGCATTGGTCCATAAGATATGCGTTAAAGTTTTTGTTCGTTGGTCCAGGCGGTGGCCGGCCTTTGCTCACTTGCTCTAGTTTATTCTGTCTGACCTTGTTGTAAAACCCCATTGAGTCGGTTCCATCTACAGTACGCATACCACCTCACGTCCCCGTCCACATTGCAGGTACGTGGTGTACGACTTTGACTACCCGCACCCGTCGGAGCGGAAATACTCGGACGGCAAGTCGAGTCTGCACAACCCATCGCCCGTGAAGGAGCTGGATGGGCGCGGCCTCCACCCCCGGGAGATCTCACCGCCCCGCGACCCCGCCCGCCTCCCACCTCGCGACCCCACCCGCTTCCCGCCCACCATGGAGACCAGCACCACGGAGACGGACTCCGCCCTGTCGGACACGACCGGCGACGACACCACGGACGATCAGAATGCGCACGGTCGCCGCTATAACTACATGCCGTCGTACGGATATTACGGGCACGGCGGCCCTGTGCCGGGGCAGGGCTCCGTCTTCTACGACCCTAGAAACTTCCAGCGTGTGGATCACACGAGGAATCTGTCTCAAGACCCACGTGACATCAGTTCCCAGGACAAGTCGAGGACGCTGGTACCCGCGGGTGGTCCCAGTGGTGCTAACATCGTGTCAGACAGGACTGACTTGGCTGACCATGACCTGGCTGACCCCGGCCAGCCCGGACAGATGGACGGACTGTCACGGTCCACTCCCGCCCGGGATCAGCCCGTACCCCAGGTGCCACCAATACCGCGAGACTTCCAGCGAACCCCCAGTGAACCCCCGGCCGACCGTCACTGGCCGCACACCCGCAGTCCCCCACCTCCGCCATACACGCAGGAGGAGCGCGGCTACATGGTGTAAACGCCAACACCCCCGCCACACACCCTCAGTCCCCCACCCCCGCCATACACGCAGGAGGAGCGTGGCTACATGGTGTAAACGCCCACACCCCCGCCACACACCCCGCCACACACCCTCAGGCCCCCACCCCCGCACATGCAAGAGGAGCGCGACTACATGGTGTAAATGCTCACACCCCCGCCACACACATACAGTGCCCCACCCCCGCCATACACACAGGAGGCGTGGGGAATACATTGTGTAAATACATCTCCAATCTCGACATACAAGCAGAAAAACCGTGTACATAGACCAGTCTTATAAATATGTTGCCAAACTTGAAAACTCTCAAGTAACTTCCCTTAGAAATTCTTTTGGGGCATCATCAGTGAGTCTTGTCGGTTTATTGAAGATTGAAGATGTCCTGTTCTAAGTGAAATTACTCTAATTTTCCAGGTTTGTGTAACAGAGTTAACACGGGGGGCCGTTTTCACTAAACTTTGTATGACTACAATGTTCGTAAGTGCGATCGTCGGGAAATTTCAATTGATGGATTTCCATTTATTGAGCATAGGCTGCATAATCGTTTATAACTAAATATTGTTAATGGGAAATTCACAGAATATCATAATTTTGCACTTACAAACATTTTAGTTGTACAAAGTTTAGTGAAACTTCCCCCTGGTCTTTATGTGTCTTGTCATCATAAGAAAAGAGTGCTCATTGTCATTGCCTAACACACAGTCAAAGCCATTTTGGCTGTGATAATGTAATAAATTCAGTATAATAATTCTGCATACTTTTAATCATCAAATATATGCAATCATTAGTTCTATATGAAATAATTCATTTCGGGAAGATTTCTCCCTCAAAGTATACATTGCAATGTTGGTGAAATAGGCTACTGGAATGGTATCTTGACACCACGTGCACTGAATGTATTGATATAGAAACTTGTGCTATTTCATTTGTACAGAAAACATGTAATTCTGTGTTGCATGCCTGACCATTCATTTGAGGCTGTGACTGGTAAAATGGGGCTTATGTGATTTGTGACCAGCGTAGCTCTTGATCGAATAGCGCACTCCTGTAGCCTGATAATGATCTATATTGCTTGTTGGAAGCATGACAGGTGCTTCATAGATGGAATGGCGAACACTGGTCCCCATTTCTCCAGTCACAGTTACAAACGTTTTCCACACCATCGTAACATTGGAAAGATACGCATCCGTAATGCTGTCAGAGAATTGGAGACTTGTGAAAAACTGTTGTTAATTCGCTCATGGGTCCTGAACTGGTACTTTCAGATATGAACTTGTCTACGTTTAATTAAAATAAATCTATATTATTACTTATTGTGATTCTACACTTTCAACTTGGTGTCATATTGCCTGTCGGAATCTATATTCACCCGAGGCGCAACTGATTGGGAATATAGCTTTAGACAGGCAATATATCATCATATTGACTGTGTTGAAGCACAGTAACGTATTAGTCATACCACATATTATTTATATTTTTGATATATCTATAGCATCGTCAAAATATGACGCCAATATGTGAAGTAGCGTTAAATAAATATAAGGTTCGACGTTTGCCGTGGCACCAGGGAACTGTTTGAACTCCAAGGCCGTACGTTGTGGACTCAAACAGTTCCCTATTGTCTGTTCCACGAAGTGCTGCCCAAGATTCATTGCTATAAAAACACTCCAAACTGCTTATTTTTTTATATAAAACAATGTAAAACTATTTTTTAGAAATGAGCCTACTTTTTATTTCAAGAAAATCCGTCTAATAACAAAGTTATTTCGAATAAACAGTCATGGATGTGCTTTTGCCTTATAAATTAATTTCACCGAATTTTAGTTGTTGACAATAAAACAAGAAACTACTATTGCAATAATCACTTCCGGTAAACAACAACAACAACTATTATTGCGAACTGAACACAAATTCTTAATAAATTTGTTTATTAACATCATTTTCTGGCATATAACTTAAACAATTTGCATTAAAATATATCAATTAATCATTTAATCTTCATATATTTAGCGAATATCATTCATCCATAAGGTTCCAAGTCGATCTGATACTATTGCTAATACGTCCTAATGTATTGTAAATTGTGAATGCTAACGAACTTGATTCGATTAAACTCGTGACATTCACCAACCAATCAGCATTTAGTAAACCAAGTTGTCCGCCGGAAATTCATCCGGCAAAGAAACTGGCTCACAGGAAGTGACTATACTTCCGCCGGAAATGACATATGTATGGTGTTCCCAAGTCATACCATTAGAGAATGTAGACTTACACCGGTGTCGATGTGCGAGGATATGTGCAATTAATTTTGCGTGGTAGGAACAGCCTGCCAACCTCAGCTTGGCGTTGTCAATAGATACAAAAGCTGTAGCAGATGATGACATCATGTTGTATTTTGACCAAATTCTCTGCATTTTCTTCTGGAATTCTTGTACGAACACCGAGAAATGGTGGCTTGATTCCTTTATTTTTCAACCTGGCAAGATTTTCTCTCATAAATACAAGGTTAGTGTCTTTTTTTTTAATGATGAAATCCAACAAGCAGTTCGATGCTAGAAAAATGTTGAAAATCTGACCGCACGTGACATTTTAACATTGCAACCCTGCATTCAATTCTTGATTTATGGCTATTACTTCATTATAGGACCGAAATTCAAAAAATAAAAAGATGGCTCATTGCTAAATTTTGCTGAAAAATGATTGTATGCCAAAAAATAATAGTTTTAGGGTGTTTAAATAGGTGTAAAAGTTGGGCAGGTTAACGTGAAACAGACAGTAGTGCCACGGCAAACGTTTTCCCACGGCTGGAAATGGTCGAACGTTATTGTTACATTTCAGTCGGAAATATCATGCAATTTGAGCATATATGCAGTACTTTCGGTTCGTTATTTGATAACCCGTTCCATTCAAACAGCTGATTTACACATACATTTTCCGGGGCCGCAGTACACGTCGCATTCTCGTAACGTCATGAGACACAGGCATTACACAGGTGTTGGCTTGACCATGGATGTAGACAATGCTCATTCCGGGGCCAAGCCAACATTGTGTCGTGTAACAATTGAAATTTGTTAATTATTTGTACTTGGCAATTACTGACTGATTTTCAAAATTTAACTTATTTTCATAGATTATTTCCAGTCTACAGCTCAGTGGCGGAGTTGATTTTTATTTTTTTTTCCGATTTCCAGTTTGTTTCACTCCGCCTTGACCCACCACCATTTTGATTCCAGCCATGTTGACCGGCTTAACAGACAATATTGGCTGAATTACCTGTCAAGCTGACCGATTAAAACATGACAAATTTAGCTGCGGTATGAAGATATTTCATATTGTAGTCTACTATGCCTGGTTTAAAGCATGTCTGGTATACTTAACCTTGTACATTGTTTTGTTAGACCAATAACGCAAATATAATGGGATTTGACCCAGTTCACCGGGCCTACAATGACCATAGCTGTTGACAGGTCGTTAAACACCATTAAATAAATAGTAGCTGTATATGAGATACATGAATGGGTACTAATGGGCTGATATTGATTTCGAGTAAAATGCAATGCTTTCCTAAATGACAGTGAAACTTGGCACAAAATTCAGGGTTCATGCAGAATTGAATTCCGCTTGTCGAATTCCTTTGTAATTTATGGAAAATATAATAGGGAGGTAATTCCATGGCCCTGGGGCCCGTTTCACTAAACTTTGTACGACTAAAATGTTCGTAAGTGCAAATTTAGGATCGTCTGGAAAATTAAATTGATGGATTTATATTTATTGAGCATAGGCTGCATATGCAGCCTATGCTCAATAAATGTAAATCCAATAATTGTTTACAAGAAAACATTGTCACTAAACTTTGTACGACTAAAATGTTCGTAAGTGCAAATTTAGGATCGTCTGGTAAATTAAATTGATGGATTTATATTTATTGAGCATAGGCTGCATATCTCAATAAATGTAAATCCAATAATTGTTTACAAGAAAACATTGTTAATGTGAAATTTACAGACCATCATAAGTTTGCACTTACGAACATTTTAGTTGTACGAAGTTTAGTGAAACGGGTCCCTGATGAACAGTGTATCCTGTTGGGTGCGCATGCTGAGCAGGGATCACAATCAGTAAACCCCATATTATTGTTTGTCCTAGTTCGCTGACCAATCATGGCAATGACAACACAGCATGTCGATTCTATCACATAATCTGATGTTTTCGCCAATGTCTATTGATCATTAAATGTTTTAGTAAGTGCAACAAAGTTATACAGTCGAGCACCAGTATCTCAAAGTCGAAGGGGGATCGCCCATATAGTCGAGATAGGACTAGGTTCGAGATAGCGATGAAGTGATGTGGTCGAATATTTTCGTGAAAAATATGAAATCATATTAATTAGCCATTACAACACAAGTAAACAATCACCAATTAACTAATGACCAAAGGTAGTAAGCTAATCAACATTACATGGTGGCGTCACGACTCTCAGTGAATTGCTTAAATGACCAGCGTGATATGCTTAATGAATCGTGTCCAACACTAAAATATATCCAGGTGGACCAATTAAGCAAACAACCTGACGTAGGTGTGAATTTATTTTGTTTGATAATAGGTTTTGAAAATTAGTATCAACCAAATCGATCTTGGCAGCCATGCGCTTAAGCGATTTATCCATGCGTTTATGTGATCGAGATAGTGAAGAGATATTTTAACATATTTTATACGGAGGGGACAGAATGAACAGTTGAGATATAGAACATATACGAGAGGGCATTTTCGAGATAGCCGAGGAAATTTATATTAAACAAATAAGGATATAATTGGGACTTTAGTGAATCATCGAGATAGGGGATATCATCGAGATACTGATATTCGAGATACCAGTGCTCGACTGTATTTAGAACCAGAGATTCCGCCTTGTTGACAAAATTTCCTGTGGCGTAAGTGTCGTAATTTGTAATTTGTAAGCATACAGGGGGTGGTGCTCCACATGTGCACACAAATGGGGCGGACCAAACAATAAGACAGTTATAGTTCACATATTGAATTTTTAATAAACTGATTTATTAAAAATTCAGTATGTGAACCATAACCATTACTTGTCCTTGTATTCCAAGGTGTGTGAAATACTGCTGTAATATGTAGAATACTGACATGTGACTGACCGTAGAAATGGGGCCTATGGTTGCGACTAGTGTTGACAGTGTTGATAAATTAATAATGAAGCTACAGAAATATGCCATAAATCTCATTTCTCCGGTTAAACCGCTGATCAGTAGCCTAGTTCACCAACATTGCAAAGTATACTTGTCTAGCCAAGTATACTTTGAGGGAGACATTTTCAATTTAAGTATAAATTTATTAATTTTTATTATACTGAATTTATTGAATTATCACAGCCAAAATATTCAGTATAATAATTCTGCAATCTTTTAATCATAAAATATGTGCAGTGGTTAGTTCTATATGAAATAATGCATTTTGGGAAAAATAAATGATTACTCCCTCAAAGTATACTTTGCTAGATAAGTATACTTTGCAATTTTAATGAAATCGGCTACTGGTATATGTTGTCTTATTTACAACGAACCTGAATGCACTCCATGACAACCAATTTTCATATCGTTTACATTTTAGTGGTTAGACACATTGTAGCAATTGTAGTGCCAAATATTGTCGGATGACTGTCCAATTTTACTGTTTCTTGCAGTTGTTTCCACATGATAAGTTTTGTTTTTGGTTCAGTTGACCAGTAGCCGATTTCATCAAAATTGCAAAGTATACTTATCTAGCAAAGTACACTTTGAGGGAGTAATCATTGATTTTTCTAAAATGCATTATTTCATACAGAACTAATGATTGCATATAGTTGATGATTAAAACTCTGCAGAATTATTATACTGAATGTATTACATTATCACACCCAAAATGGCTGTGATAATGTAATAAATTCAGTATAATAAAAATTCATAAATTTATCTTAAAATTGAAAATTTCTCCCTCAATGTATACTTTGCTAGGAAAGTATACTTTGCAATGTTGGTGAAATAGGCTACAGGTTTAATCAAATTTTATCTTGGCCATGGAAAATCCATTTTTTTGTTTTACAAGTTTTGGATTTCATGAGGCAGCTGGCGGTGCGTTTATTTTTTATTGTCGCGCCGCTTGTGGACAGCGCGATATAGTCGGCACTTTGACGTCTGTACGTGCGTCCGCATTTGCGTTAAAGTTTTTACGTATGTTATATCTCTGCAACCGCTTCACTCATTGACATGAAACTTCATATGCATGTTTACCAGCCTCCAAATATTCATTGTGCGCAATACCCATGCTGCCCACATACCGAAGGTCAAGGTCAAATGTCTTGGAAGTTTGCGTTAAAGTTTTTGTAAACTTTGCGTTAAAGTTATTACTGCAACTGCTTCACCGATTGAAATGTGCCCAAGGTCAAGGTCAAATGTCTACCGGCTTGTACATGAACAAACAACAAATGGACTGACCACCATCGACCACATATGCACCAATCCACACCGGACACATGCATGCTACTACCAGCTACAGATGCAGATGTATGACATTTCCTGGATACTTCAGCAACTCGACCGGTAGATCCATGGACTCGTTTACTGCAACTACAATGTAGTCTTCTTTTGAGACCATGGAAATTTATTCTTGTCAGTCTTAGCCAGTATCCCCTGCTTTTCATAGGAGAGCCGAGTAAAAGTTGATGAGGCCAAAATATTTTGCTGTTGTAAGATCACCTGGCAACAAATCAGGTTATTGTAAATTCAACTGCTGAATTTGTGCATTCTCCCCAGGTGTATTCTCAGCTCTAAATCTCTTCATTTACAAGTCACTGAGCCATAAAACACCATAACATCATGCATATATTATCAATTATATTCCTCGGCCATTCTAGTTTATTTTAATTTTTGATCTACAGTAGAGCATTGGACCTCAATTCCGGAGATTGTGGATTTAATCCCAGTCTTAGGCATGAACAACATAGTATTTCCGTCTCTAGTCTTTCGGGTGAGACTTCAAACCCTGTCTCTGTATATCCTCACCTGGGGCCCGTTTCACTAAACTTCGTACGACTAAAATGTTCGTAAGTGCAAATTAAGGATCGTCTGGAAATTTAAATTGATGGATTTACATTTATTGAGCATAGGCTGCATATGCTGCCTATGCTCAATAAAAGTAAATCCAATAATTGTTTACAACAAAACATTGTTAATGTGATATTTACAGACTATCATAATTTTGTTTGCACTTACGAATATTTTATAGTCTTACGAAGTTTAGTGAAACGTCCCCTGTTTCTGAGATGTTAAAACTTGTTCACTTCCACTTTCATTGTAAACAAAACAATAATTTCTGTATATTTTTCAAAATTTTCTAATTAAATATAATTTATTTCAGGTCCAACAGCAGATAAGAATCTGCATATTAATGTCCTCTGGACTGAATTCAAAAGCTTCTGTTACGTACCTTTATAAACTTCATGTTTTATAAACTTGTTTTTATGTAAGAATATACAACTTGCATTGTAGCATATTGTGTGTATCAAAGAAATGGGTGAATTTGGAAATTGACTCTGAAACCTGGCGAGAAAATGATGTAACTAAGAAAACAAGTTAGATTTTGAAAATCGGTCCAAAAATAAAAAAAATCTATTTTTAGCTCCCATGTTAAATTCCCATAGGAAAATCTTTTTTTTGCAATAAAATCAATATTTGATGGAATTTCATGAAATAATTTTTTTTGGGGATGGTGACTTTTGTTATTGATTAAAAAGTACTTATATTTAAATATTTTTTGGATTTAATGTGTTTAATAGCCAAAGGTTCGTCGGCAGCAAAACGTGGAACAGACAGTAGATGTGATCTGGAATGAAGGATATGTGTGTATGTATGGTCCCTGATGTGATACAATATAGCCATCTTGTGGAAATAATTTGTGGCTGTAACTGGAGAAATGTGGCTTATTGGATTTATGACCAGTGTAGCTCCTGATCAAATAGCACACTCCTGTAGCCTGATAACGATGTATATTGCTTGTGAGAAGCATGACGGGTGTTTCATTGATGGAATAGCGAGCAGTGCAGATCCTGATCAGACTGTGCGGATGCACAGGCTGATCTGGATCTACACTGGTCGCAAAACCCATCAGCTCCATTTTTCGGTCACAGCCACATATGTGATTGTTGAGGAATTATCATGTGCCTTATGTTGTTATAGTATGCACTCGTCTTGCCGATATACCACCCGAGCTCCTGGGGCCCGTTTCACTAAAATTTGTACAACTAAAATGTGACTCCATAAATGTAAATCCAATAATTGTTTACAAGAAAACGTTAATGTGACATTTACAGACTATCATAATTTTGCACTGACAAACATTTTAGTCGTACGAAGTTTAGTGAAACGGCCCCCTGGAGTTTATTGTTTGTCACGCAATACTCACCTGTGAATACCCCCTAACAGGGATGGTAGAATATATACAATTAACCTGCGTGTACTGTATGTCTGTTTCATGTATAATCTGACAATGAATTTTTACCCAGTTAAATGTATTACGGTACGTCTCCATTTTATCAAAACCTATGCTACATTTTCTTTCTCAATAATACAAATCTTACTCGCTTTAAAAGTTCTTTATTTTGTTTGTTTTAAGGGGTAAAACAGATACTGTTTTAATCATTTAGATTTGGAAATCCCCCCCCCCACACACACACACACACACGCACACACACACACACACACACACACACACACACACACTATAAAGCCAACATTCGACTGATTTTTTTCCAAAAAAAAAAATACGTCAGTACAGGTATTAGTGTTATTATTTAAAAACAAAATACTTATTTTTCATATTTAATGTTTAATTGGCTTAAACACATCTGCTGATGGCATTGAACAGACATAATTATATTTAAATATATTGTTCTTTATGCCACCGGGTTTCGAAGAAACGGGTGGCATATAGTGTTTGGACCGTCCGTCTGTCCGTCTGTCCGTCCGTCCGTCCGTCCGTCCGTCATACTTTTCGGTTAACCACTTTGTCACAGTTTCTCAAATATGCTGCAGGTGGCATCCGCGTTCGACAGACGCATTTCTTGTTTTGTATTGATTTTTGGCTTGCCCTATACATAATTAGGTGAATTGTACATGTTAGCATCCCTGTCATGGGTTATTCTCCTGTATAATTTACATGGATTTGAAATGCTTTAACTATAGGGTGTGGTTGTATTGTATGCTAAATACTGTGACTGGAAAAATTGGACTTATGACCTTTGCGACCAGCGGAGACTCAGTGCAGTCTGATCAGGGCCTGCGCTGTTCGCTAGTGCACAGGGGACCGTTTCACTAAACTTAGTGAAACGGGCCCAAGATCGCCAGCCAGCCATTTACATGGTATGCTATGGGAAAATACCATCGTGAGCAAATGAGCCTGTGCATCCACCGTGCAAAACAGGGTCTACCATGTTCATTATCCCCTCACCGATAGGCAAGAGGGGATTTAGTGTTAGTCCATGTACATGTGTACGTACGTAGTGTGTACATACGTACGCTAGTAACATCTTTCATTTTTTAATAACTCCTGAACCGCTTCATAGATTTTGATAATATTGGCCACAAGATGTGCCTAGGGATGGTGCTTTGTTGTGCAAACGACATACGTCCCACCACCCAAGATGAAGGTCACTGAGGACTTATGTTCACCTTGTTTGTAAGGCAAATGCGTTAAATTTTTTATTTTATTTTATCTAGGCTGCCAGCGAAGGGATTAGCTTAGTGATAACGATGCCCTTGTTTCTAATACTGTTATAGGTGCAAGTTTATGAAAGGTAAATGGGATGCATCCTTACTGGAATCCCGATATCCCTGGTTTGGCCCTCAGGTACATTTTATTTTTGGCTTTCTTGTTACTTGAGAGTTGAATCCGGTTATACAAATTATAAAAGTAGTAAGATTAGTACTAATCATATTTATTTTAGGAAGTGGGGCTAAGCGACTCCGGTGTAGCAAGGATCTGGCACGAGGTCGGATTATTCTATTTTCAGGGCCACAGTCGATAAGCATAATTAGCAGGTTGTCACATAATTTTCTCAGCTTGGCCATTCTGTTATCAAGTGCCCTTGTCTCCGGCAGTGTCTTATTATATCACAACAACGATACTTGTCGCTGGTGTATAGTGTGTATCATGTCCTTCAGTCTGTCTTCACATCCATATATGAGACGCACCATGCGATTTTGTTCCTAAGAACATGTGCGATTTTTCATGAAATATATTTAGATAAATGTGATATTTTCTGTAAAAATTTGTCAAAAGATATGCGGGAAATAATACGTCGAAAGAGGACAAATTTTCTAAACAAATGCGGAATAGAATTCCGCATTTGTTTAGAAAATTTGTCCTCTTTTGAAGTCGGATGACAAATTTTCATGGCAAATGCGGAATAGAATTCCGCATTTGCTATGAAAATTTGTCATCTTTTGACGTCATTTACGGAAAATATGTAAGTATTTTTCATCAGTTATCGCACATGTTCTTATAGGTTATTAACTCGCATGGCGCGTCTCATATTATGTGTTCATCAGTAGACACTTTTTGTTTCCATGCCATATCTCGACTACCATCTATCCCAACACTGTGTTACTTCATATGAGACGAGCCACATGATTTTGTACCGAAGATGTGTGATTTTTATACGCCCCTTTGAAAAAACGCACAGCTTGTCCACGCAATAACTAGAGTTCTACTTGACGGATTGTTACCAAATTCATATACATGTTTATCACGGCAAGACGAAGAAGCCTATTGATTTTCAAAAATTTCCTATGACTTGTCTCCCCTTGACGGCCATTTTTAATTTTCACACTCTGTATCCTTGTCCACAAAATAACTCAAGTTCTACTTCACCGATCGTAACCTAATTCGGTATACATGTTTATCACGGCAAGACAAAGAAGCCTATTGATTTTGAAAAATTTCCGATGACTTGTCTCCCTTGTTGACTGGCCTTGCCTCGACGGGCGTATATTATGACCTTCGGCACTCTTGTTCAATAAATATATTTACAGAAACTGCGATATTTTTTTTTTTGTAAATGACGTTGAAAGTTGACAAAATTTTCAAAGCAAATATAATTCGGCATTTGCTCTAAACATTTTGTCAACCGTTGACGTCATTTACGGAAAATATCATACATTTTGTAACTATTTTTTCATGAGATATCACACATCTTCTTAGGTATAAAAATCACATGTCTTGTCTCATATCAATCATGGGAAGATGCCTAATTGAATGTGGGCTTCGTCCCTTCAAGGTCAAGGTCACGTATGCTTGATTCTTGTTTTGTTCATGTCTGCTTACCAGCAGTGCCATTTTGTTTTACAGACAATTTTGAGACTCCCGGACTGCTGGTAGTTTTCGGGCACTCGCTCTGTGGAATTGACAAACAGTGCTTTATAAATCAGATTGTCAATATTGTTGCTTTATATATATCGCTTATATTGATGTATATTTTCTAGTCACAAAATGGCAGTTTTAAATATGTCTAGAGAAATGGGGCATATATCCATTGTGACCAGTGTAGACACATTCCAGCCTGCACATATGTGCAGTCTGATCAGAGTCTACACTGTTGTCTATTCAGTCAGTGAAACACCCGTCACTCCTCTGATATAACAGTACAGTTTGTATCTACCCCGAAAAAAGAATCCTACCCGATGAATGGTTGGTTTCAAGAGCGGATTCACGTGGGGAAAACCCGTCAAGCGCTCTCCCCACTCCGCCCCACCCCACCCCCCCCCCCCCTCTAAAATTTGGCGAGTAAATATATTTTTGCTCTAAAATGCGCCAAAACGCAGCAAAATGGGGTGTAGATATCAAAAATATTCCGGATAGCATACCGCCGGACCAACCTAGCAGTGTCTGCTCGGTCGACGAACAAACGGGTTTCGAAAATGTAGTAAACTCTTTCAATTAAGAAGTCCTGCCCCTCCCCCCCTCCCCTAACCTGAAATCCTGGATCCGCCCCTGGGTTGGACGCATGCGAAGGATAAATTTAACGATCGGGATTCATCCTTACCGGAATTCTTGTATGTGAGAGTTGAATTTGGTTATATCCCTTGTATGTGCAAAACGATTATCCCCAATCCTATTACTTTTAAAACTGTGGGTGGCAGTTGGGAGCTTGCGATGGGTAACTTATTGATCGGAATTCATCCTTACCGGTATCCCAAATGGAGACCTGGTTTGACCCTCAGGTACGTCTTTGGTATGGACATGGCACCAGGTCAGGTTATTCTAATTTCAGGGCTGATGTCAATATTCCGTTCTGATTTTGGAATTTTCTCCCCAATGCAACAGGTTACATGCGGGATCAAACATGTTAGCCCGGCTTTAAATGACCCTCAGGTACGTTTTTATCTTTGGCTCTTTAGTTACCTGGGAGTTGAATTGAGTTATTGCCCATTATAAAAGTAGTAAGATTATTACTGATCCTACTGCTTTTGGGAGGGGCCAAATGATTCTGGTGTGGCAAGGACCTGGCATCAGATCAGGATTATTCTGAATATATAGTTTTGTTATTGTAAATATTCAGTTCTGATTTTGGGATTCATGTACTTGAACATGTACTTGTACAGGTAATATATGGGATTTAGTACTAAACCCATTGACCCGGCCTTAAATGACCTTAGCTGTTGATATGCCGTTAAACCCCAATAAACAAACAAACTGTTTGAAGCATGGTGGGTGTTTCATTGACTGGTAAATTCTACATGGATGCACCGACTGAGCCTACATTGGCTGGCTGCAAATGTATTAACGTTATAAACACCATTACTCATGTCACACTCACATATTCAGTCACATTGGTTGTATATCATGAGAATACATTTCTGCATGTAGCAGAATCCTGGCATTGTGTATAATTGTATGATTGTGTAGCTTTTTTAAAAACTTGTTTACTTTTATTTTTACAGTTTGTACACAAAAATAAAATATTTCTCATTTGCTATCTTGTTATGCTTTACCATTATCCCTGCATTCATACTACAGTGAAACCTGTCTAAACCGGACACCCTGGGGGGTCCCCAGGGTGTCCGGTTTAGAGATATTCCACTGTAAATCAGACATGTGACTGCCAAAGTATGCGGCTGTGCTTTGCGAACTTGAACAGTCATTATCATCATAAATATACACCAAAGAGACCCATGAAAGTTAGGATACACAGACTGTCTGCGTGTCCGGTTTAGATGGGTTCTACTGTATATGATGGGTCCTTTGACAAAATGGTTTAAATATGCACATATTGAACAGGTCTACACTGTTCAACATTTAGTGCGGACCTGCCTTTTGACTCTGAGAAGTAGTTTAGGCAGTTTAGTTGAGTTTAAATGTATTAACCCTTTCACCCCTATTAAGTAACTGGAATGGAATTTGATATGTTAATTTTGCAACCAATCCAACCGGCACAAAATGATTTCAGACTAGTCCATTTATGTAAACGGGGTGTTTTTGTTCTCAAAAATATGCAAATTACTTGCAAATAGTGCAGATCCTGATGAGACGACTCGTCACAAGCCGGCTCATTTGGATCTTCACTGTTTGCCAATACCACTATACAGGCATGTGGTGTTGAAAGGGTTAAGCCTTTGTAACTCATATGAGACAAGCCATGCGATTTTGTACCCAAGAAGATGTGCATTTTTTCATGAAAATAATATTTACAGAAAGTTTTCCATTCTGATATAACTTTGTTACCATATGAAAGATTGGCTTGAATCTTCATATTAATGTTTTATCATCACTATATTTTCATGGCCTGTCCCACTAATACTCGCCCCGTGCCCAAGGTCAAGGTGAAATTACCTTTAAATTAATATATATTTGTATGCCCCCTATGTGATAGCAAGGGAGGGGGAGGGGGGGGGGGCATATTGCGTTGATCCGTCCGCCCGTGTACATTTATGTCGAAAAGTTTGTAAGAGTTTCTCCATCATGTAATATCTTCAATAATACTTGAAGGATTCCTTTAATGTTTGGACAGTTCATTCACCTGAACATGTGTAACACACTTGCATCACCAATGACATGACCTTTGATATGCTGTTGAAACACTTAGCCATTTGTGGGTGGTGGTCGGGCGAATGAGCCGGCGTAAATTGACGGTATGGGTTCCTCCTTATAGGAATCACGATTTGCCTGGTTTGGCCCTTAGATACGTTTTTAGCTCGACTATTCGAAGAATAAGTAGAGCTTATGTTGTCACCGCGGCGTCGGCGTCACCGTAAGGTTTTTAGTCAAGTTTGTATATGGAATACTACTGGCCCTACACCCACCATACTTGGACAACTTCATCTCCTAGTGATGTACATCAATAACCCCTGATCTATATTTGACCTTGACCTACATTTCCTCTTGAATTACTTGGTTAATTCCCCTTGGTTAAGGTTTTTAGTCAACCTTGGTTAAGGTTTTTAGTCAAGCTTGTATATGCAATACTACTGGCCCTACACCCACCATACTTGGACAACTTCATCTCCTAGTGATGCACATCAATAACCCCTCATCTATATTTGACCTTGACCTACATTTCCTCTTGAATTACTTACTTAATTCCCCTTGGTTAAGGTTTTTACTCAACCTTGGTTAAGGTTTTTTTTTCAAGCTTGTACATTGAATACTATTGTGCATCCAGACACCATACTTCGACAACCTTTTCTCATAGGTATGTACATCAATAACCCCGGATCTATATTTGACCTTGACCTACATTTCCTCTTCAATTACTTACTTAATTCCTTTTGGTTAAGGTTTTAGTCAACCTTCTATATGGAATACTACTGGCCCTACACCCACCATACTTGGACAACTTCATCTCCTAGTGATGTACATCAACAACCCCTGATCTATATTTCACCTTGACCTACATTTCCTCTTGAATTACTTACTTAATTCCCATTGGTTAACGTTTTTAGTCAAGCTTGTAGATGGAATACTCCTGGCCCTACACCAACCATACTTGGACAACTTCATCTCCTAGTGATGTACATCAACAACCCCTGACCTATATTTGACCTTGACCTACATTTAACCTTGAATTACTTACTTAATTCACCTTGGTTAAGCTTTTTACTCAAGCTTGTACATGGAATACTATTGTGCATACAGACACCATACTTGGACAACCTTTTATCATAGTGATGTACATCAATAACCCCTGATCTATATTTGACCTTGACCTACATTTCCTCTTGAATTACTTACTTAATTCTCTTTGGTTAAGGTTTTTAGTCAAGCTTGTAGATGGAATACTCATGGCCCTACACCAACCATACTTGGACAACTTCCTCTCCTAGTGATGTACATCAACAACCCCTGACCTATATTTGACCTTGACCTACATTTAACCTTAAATTACTTACTTAATTCCCCTTGGTTAAGGTTTTTACTCAACCTTGGTTAAGGTTTTTAGTCAAGCTTGTAGATGGAATACTATTGTGCATACAGACACCATACTTGGATAACTTTTTCTCATAGGGATGTACATCAATAACCCCTGACCTTTATTTTACCTTCTACCTTCACCTACATTTAACCTTGAATTACTTGCTTAATGTTTATAGTCAAGCTTGTATATGGAATACTTCTGGGCCTACATCAACCATACTTGGACAACTTCATCTCCTAGTGATGTACATCAATAATCCCTGACCTGTATTTGACCTTGACCTACTTTTATCCTTGGATTATTTAGTTATCTCCCCTTGGTTACGGTTTTTACTCAAGCTTGTATATGGAATACTCCTGGGCCTACACCAACCATACTTGGAAAACTTTATCTCCTAGTGATGTACATCAATAACCCCTGACCTATATCTGAAATTGACCTACATTTAACCTTGAATTACTTACTTAATTTCCCTTGGTTAATGTTTTTAGTCAACCTTAGTTAAGGTTTTTATGCAGGCCGCAGCCACCTTCTTTGTCAAGCTATGTGTACATCGACAACCCTCGTAGTCGAGCTATGCTGTTCTCCTACAGCTCTTGTTATATTTGGCTCTTTAGTTACCTGGGAGTTGAATTGGGTTATTGCCCATTATAAAAGTAGTAAGATTATTACTGATTCTACTGCTTTTGGGAGGGGCCAAGTGATTCTGGTGTGGCGAGAACCTGGCATCAGATCAGGATTATTCTGATTTCAGGGCTGAATATATTGTTTTGTTATTGTAAATATTCAGTTCTGATTTTGGGATTTTCCCCCCATTTGTGCATGTACTTGAACATGTGCATGTACTTCTACAGGTAATATATGGGATTTAGTACTAAACCCATTGACCCGGCCTTAAATGACCTTAGCTGTTGATAGGCCGTTAAACCCCAAAAAACAAAGAAACAAACTTAGCAATTTTCTTACGTCGAAAAGTTTGTAAGAGTTTCTCCATCATGCTGTAAATATTTGGACACTTTCATTCCTTCATTCACCTGAACATATGTGACGCACTACCAATGACATGACCTTGACCTTTGTGACCTTCAAAATGGTGCTGAAACACGTAGCCGTTTTCTTACGTCGAAAACTTTGTAAGAGTTTCTCCATCATATAATATCTTCAATATCACTTGCTTTAATATTTGGACACGTCAGTCGCCTGAACATTATCTAAACTGGTGTAAAACATATATAATGGACAATGTGTCATCATGCTGCTGGGTTTCCTGCCGTAAGTGTACCTAGATATCCGCCTAAAGACATGTGAGGTACATGTATATCAGACCACAATAAAACGGGTCTAATCAAACAGGCCTTATAGTAGGGTCAAACTGCTACATGACCACAAATAAATTGCAAGAAAACTTTTATATTATTTTTCTGTAGTATAATGTCTGGTGAACAACATATCAAAAGTTTGCCAAAATCGGACCACCAGAAAGTGTCGAAGTATGACGTCATAAAATATGGCCGTCAATGTTTAAACATGGCTAAACGTTAGTCCTACCTGTTAAATTAAACAAGTTCTCACACATTTAAGTGTGAATATTACCTATAATATTCATTATTTTGCCAACTGAATAATTCTGGAACGTGATAAAAGTGTTACATGTGACGTCATGACGTCGAGAATAGCGTCATATCATGAAGAATGACGTCATGACGTGGTTTAGTTCTAATTTAAATATCGGTCACTCCTGTCTTTAATTTCATCGTCATCTGAAACCGAATCTTGGTTGGGACACATTGTCACAGTTGCCATTTTGGCAATGTCCACAAGCCATGGTGCATTCAAGTCCATGCTTTTTGCAGCTACACTTCAGTGTGCTGCATCCCGAGTAACAACTGCATCTGATCATTTTAAGCAGTTGGTCTGGTGCGAGACTATTGTCCATTATGAGTGGAACAAGTTTACGCTCTTGTACATCCCAGCCCTATTTAGTGGGATCCATGCATTCATTATTGCCCATCCACTGCATGACTTGTAAGTATGTCCGTCGATAGTGAAGATTTGTGGCCGAGGCTGTTGGGGGCAGTCTTTCTGGTTTCACAAAAGTCTTTGCTGCGGACACTTTCTTGCAAATGTAAACATAGCGCAATGACACTAGAGACGCAGCTTGTGTTCCATTGAACAGGGAGACCATTGCTTTGCAGCCAGTACTTTCTACAGTAGCTTGGTCTGTATTTGGTGTACAGAAGATCTCTGAAGATGCGCGCAAGACAGAATCGCCCTTGACAATTTTTTTGAAAACAGACTTCTTGCCGGCCCCAAATATTCTTGAAGTAGTGTCGCAGCCAGAGAACGCATGTACAAACAACATGCCCGAGCAGACATCATCACCAAGCGACTGTTTCAGAACTTTGATGTTATACACATTTGATTTTTCTTTGTCTTTCACTATAGCTACATCTGCGTCTCCTTCAGCGTGGATGACATGGCATGGCATGGCAGCCTTTCTGTCGCAAACGGTCAGCGATCAAGTGGATGAGGGCCCGTTTGTTCATGTCATTTGAGAGGAAATCTTCCTTTTTCCAAACAAATTTTGTTGCATCTGATATGTTGACCTTATTGGAAATTTTTGTTTTTCGACGCTGGTGCGTATTGTCCTTTGTACTTGGTCCCCCACTGTATCCATCAAAGACAATGGTGGCCTTGTCATAGAGATTGGACGTGAACGAAGCATAGGAATCGGCAATTGAACTGTAGGTGACTCTTTCCTTCCATTTTGAGTCGATGTAGAAGTGAACCTCCATCAAGTACATATTGCTCAGTCTTTGGAATGAACTGAAGTACAGCAGCATCTGATGACATGACCTGATTTCGGATAGCATCCAGAAGTTGTGCTTTATCTGGCTTCCGTAATATATATGTTGCTTCAAACAGTGCTGGTGGATATGGTGAATGTTCATACTTCATCACTTCATCTAGACCATGATCTTTAGATTGCGATACCACCAGAAACCTCTGAAACAACAGAGCTGGTTCATTGGTTCGGTCCTCAATGACCTTGATGGCACTAGCTGTTGCTAGTGTCTTTACTTTAGTATTACGTCTGTACGAATATGAAAAGACGGATTGCCCTTCCATTTGTTTAAATATGTCTCTTCCAACAGCAAACAGATCTTGAACATTTACATCCTTATCAGCATTTATTCCTGTGATACTGTTTCTCAATGTCGTCTCCTCCGAGAAGGCAGAATGTTCTTCAAGCTTGGCTGCAAGTTTTGACATGTCCACATTATCTCTCTCCATTCGCGATGCAGTTGTCTCCTTGTGTTGTTCACTTGTTGTGTACACTGTGTTATTGAAGTCCTGCATGGCATAGTTGTAGGCTGAAGATATTGGAGCAGACATTGTCCAAACGGCTCGTTGGTGTTCAATCATGCCATTTCCTCTAGTTAACCCACCTGTACTTATCAGGGACCGCATCAGAGTCTTCTCAATCACTAAATCGGAGCCAAGGCCAGCCCAGTGCTGATTGATGCGCCTTATTACATGGAATCCATTCAGGAATGTCTGGAACACTGCAGGCATTTCAATTTATATTGCCTCAACTGTCTTCATGTAGAGATACGCAGATTTCAGGTAATTTGCGTGCCCAGCAGCATTAAAGATTGGTAGGCACTCAGCGTGGAGGTGCATTTTCCACGACCCTGTGCGATCAGCTTTGATTAGCTCACGAGCAACTCCCAACATTTGTTGATATTTCAGCCACAGTTTACAATTCTTTCGATGCAATCTGATTTCAATAATGTGTCTAAGTCAATTTCACTGGCTTCCTGTAATGGGTACAAACTCTCGAGTTCATGTATGTGATTATATCAATGTCTGGTACGCTTTCAATGGCTTTGGCTGCGATCTGTTGCGTAAGGCACTGCCTGACAAGGAGATGTCTACGAAATGAGCGCTGCACAGCTTTTCCGCTCATCATGTGTACGACTGCATTTTCGCCGTATATCGTCTCTAAGATGTTTTTGAGTCCACTTCAATCCATTAATGTTCCTATAGCACCCAGCAAATTCATAAATGTGTGGAAGCTTCCTAATCACAGCACAACATCTCGTATTGGACTATTGTGAGGAACCTCGTGTATTATCTCGGAAGCTTTCCAGAAGAGTGGCTGGTCAAATGTAACAACCGGTGGGGCGTTATGCTTTATAGATGAAAGCTTGCAAATATACTCAAGAGTAGAGAAGATACATGTCTTGTCGCCCGGGTACATGTTGATCATTGGAAGGAAGACTATCGATGACTGTCCAGGATGGTCTAATTGCTTGTGCAGTACGTGCATCATACATTGCCAATTTGGTACTGGTTGACTAAACCGAAAGTATACCTCCCACAATATGTCAATAGTATGACCCACATCGATTAGACCTGCTGTGGTTGGAATTGTATACTACAACGTAATTGCTTCGCAAAACCGTACTCCACAATGTCCACTTTTGTTTCGTCAATAATATGTAATTCGGAGATTTTTCTCTAAGTATTGTTTGAGTAAATTGTTGGCTTGTGGTTATGGCTGCTATCATCCTCATGCCATGAAATGTACCTTTTCCATCTAGTGACACAATGTTGCGGTCGACATTATCTGCTGCAAACAACAACATCGTATCGGCCATATTGACATTACCTAAAATATCAGGGGCAGCTGCGGAAGCAGCGTTTTCCTCAAACATTTGAACTTCTGAGTATGAGGAGCAATACCCCATGGTGGACATGATGTCTATCAAAAACCTTGATCGGAAGTGAGCCCGATTTGTAACGGCGTAATTAAAGCCAATGGACGAACTGCTTGAACAAGTGCTTGTTCAATACTCGCTTCTTTCTGACGGGTGTCCTTTTCGACGAGACGATTTTGAAGCAGACAGCGCAAACTAGGCGCAATGTATCCTAAAGCAGATTCGAGTTCAAGGTCTGTAGCTTTCGGATACTCGTCCGTTAAAGGTGTAATAATCGTTTTGATATCACTTTTGATGAATTTGGCGGCAGTTTCTATTATCGCTTTCTTATGACCTTCCTCGTCTTACTTATTCGGCATGTTCAAGTAATTCCGCATTTGCTCTGGAATTTTCCTCAACTTTCGACTTTATTTACAAAAACCGAATGTCTACGGCGAAAACCTCAAGTGCGATAAGGTCGGCTTTCTCATACATTGGCTCTTTTATTAATTAAACTGACAATTTACAGGCCCAGTTTTGTAAATCTTTATTCATTTATGCATCATATATATACTGTTTACCGCGTTACGAATATTTAGAGCTAGCAATATATATTTGAGTTTATGTAGATTTGGCGTTCCATATATGCACGCCATTTTACAATATTATTCAATGTCTTGAGCGTATGGTAATTATTGGGATGGTATGACCGTACATATCAGCTAGGTTCCCAGATTGACATGGACCTTATGACATGTGCTACCAACATAGTTCCAGATCCGCACAGTCTGGTGCCGTGCTGTCACTCATGTAACCGTATTGCAATTAACACAAATAATAGCGGATGATCAGATGGTGTGATGCTCACGATATCTTCAAGTTGCAAATAGTGCAACATTTGTGTTTACACACCACCACAAATGGCATATCATCTAAAGGCAGTTGCAACACAAATTTCATCATTGATATACGCTTAATATCTGCGCTCCAGGGGGCCGTTTCACTAAACTTCTTACGACTAAAATGTTCGTAAGCGCAAATTTAGAATCGTCTGCAAATTTGAATTGATGGATTTACATTTATTGAGCATAGGCTGCATATGCAGCCTATGCTCAATAAATATAAATCCAACAATTATTTACAAGAAAACTGTGTTAATGTGAAATTTACAGACTATCATAATTTTGCACTTACGAACATTTTAGTCGTAGGAAGTTTAGTGAAACGGGCCCCAGATAAGTTTTGAATCTAAAGAGTATTATACCCCTAGATTTCAAATTCAATGCATATTTTACTTTCATAAGTGTATTATTAAATTTCTTCCTTATTAAATAGGGGACAAATGATAAAAAAATAAAACACACATATTCACTTATTTGAGCTGCAAAAAGCAAACACTGTTTTTGCAGCTCAACTAAGTACAATTCAACTTTATTACAGTATTAATAAACTACTCAATTTGAAAATCAATGCGTATTTTCACATTGGTGTGAGGATTTTGTACTCCCACTTTTTATAATTAGTGCGTATTCTGCGAAAACAAGTGCATTTATACGCCAATACGCACCGTATCCGGAGCTTTCTGATTTATCATAGCATAACAGAAAGAGCAACCAACCACAACATTGTTACCAGTCCAGTTTCATTCATCAGTTTCATGAATTTTTATACGCCCGTTTGAAATAAAATCGGGACGTATTATGTCAACTGAATAACTAGAGTTTTACTTGACGGAGGATCGCAACCAAATTTGGTATACATGTTTATCACGGACGGCAAGACGAAGAATCCTATTGATTTTCAAAAGTGTTCGATGACTTATCTCCCCTTGGCGGCCATTTTTAATTGTCACACTCTGTATCCTTGTCAACGCAATAACTGAAGTTCTACTTGATGGATCGTAACCAAATTTGATATTCATGTTTATCTTGGGAAAATGAGGAACCTTATTCACTTTCAACATTTTCAGATTATTTATCTCCCCTTGACGGCCATTTTTAATTTTCGCACACTATGTATCCATGTCGGCCACTAAATAGAGGTCTTCTTGACATATCATAACCAAGTTTGGTACACATGTTCATCATGGCAAGATGAAGAATCCTATTGGTTTTCAGCGAGTTTCCCCTGGTTGACTGGCCTTGCATCGACGGGCGTATATTGTGACCTTCGGCATTCCTGTCATATTTATTATTCAGTCTTCCCTGAAGGTAGAGGGTGGCGGACGACCAGAGCATATACACGCGATAACACAAGTTTCACCTGATGGTTCGTATCAATACATGTTTATATTGGCAAGGGATAGCATATTGAGTATCCGTTGAGTTATCTCCTCATGACAGCCAGCTTAATTTTCACAATCCGTACCATTGTCCACACACACAAATCAAATTCTACTTAATGGATATTACATACGTATTTGACATGACACGAGAAAGAACATCATTTATTTAAAAACAAACACATTCCGATGAGTTATCTGCCCGTGGTGGCCATGATAGAGTTTGCATTCTGCACAATAGTCCACTAAATAAGTCGGGCTCTACTTAACATATTGTAACCAAATTCACTAAACCTGTTCATCACCCGTACATGAAGATCCCTATCATGTTCAGTTAGGCAGGTATGGATATGTTAGCAATGCCATACACAACTTAGTATACTTATGTTGCAATGTGTGGCGGGTGTACTTAATATTTAGTTATCTGTTTATAGCATGGGGCCCCATACGGGTGACTAACTTCAGTATTGAATTAGCCGATAATGAACACAATTGGAAGATGGATTATGACAATATTTGACAACAAATCATCCTTTTGATTTTCATTGCCCATACATAGATTATAAGTGGAACCATGAATGTGATTTATTTTTCAAAATGTGTGTCGAGTTTGTTAAATTCTGTGCACAACCATTGGACAATTTTCAGGTAAGATATGTTGTTATTCTCTTCATTTCAAACGTCTATTCATAATAAATAAACATTGCTATGTGTAATTATCAGCATAATGAATGTGTACAAGGCCATTTGTGTGTAACTTTTTATCTGAAAACTATGAATGGTCGGCCATTTGCAAAAAAGAAATAACATTAACATGCGGACAGTGGAGTGTCTGTCATTCATGGTCATCAACTGAAGTGGGTGAGTTTGATTGGGGGGCAGTCGGTGTAGTAGATGTTGTCGGTGTCGGTGTAGGCCCTGATCAGACTGTGTTTTGACGCAGGTTGACGTGGGACTAAGTTGATTGCAGACTTCATAATGTCCAGGGCTATCATCAGCCGGCGGCTCATATACTAGTATATATTCTATTAGAACCTTTCGTCTCGTTGCATAATGTCTCTTAGTAATGTCATATGTGGCTGTAACTGGAGGGTTGATGGGTTTTGTGACCAATGTAGATCCAGTTCAGCCTGTGCATCCGCACTGCCTGAACAGGATCTGCAACGTTCGTAATTCCATTGCTAACAATCAATTACATGTGTAGATCGTTATCGGGCTACAGATATGTACTGTCATGAGCTACTCCCTTAACTATTTGCATGCTAGCGGTGAAAATATCCGCCAAACGAGTATATGTTTTATTTCTCTATGTAAATATGTCTTCATATTTTATTAGAATTGAGTCCTCAGGACTCAGTTCTAATGAAATTCCAAGACATATTCATGATATTTACGGGGAGAAATACTAGAAAATATGACGAATGTCTGTCCGCAAGTTTTGAACTATTTATAGCCCACAAGTTTCCCAGCATGCAAATAGTTAAGTCCCATCTCTCCAATCACAGCCACAATTGTCAACCCAGTTCCGTTGGAATCATTGTAATTATTGTGCATTTTGGCTTGAGAGGAAATTAGTCAGACATGTCTTGGCAGTGATGTCACGTACAAACTACGGCGACCAAAGGATTCCGCCGCATCTGTGCAATAATTCCAATTCCAATAAGTTGCTAGATTTATTGGATGACAGCTATATTGAGTCAGGATTAGCGGTGGCGGACTCGCTAAATTTCGGAATGCAAGACAGTATACTTGTACATGTTCTAATAATAATAATCCTTTATTATATACCTACCCATGAAATACATATTTATACGATGTAAATAAAAGTCATATGTTCTCATCGATGAAATAAACAACTTCCGGTGAAAATACGACTACTTCCGCTATCTATATTCATAACGCGCACCTGAAAGAAAACAGCGCAAATAGGCTGCAAATACACATTCATTACCGTATACAGTCTAAAAAACTGCTAATTTCCATGGAGCGATATATAATAAATAGAATATTCATATTATTGCAACGAATATGACATATATGTTCATCTCGTGGTGTGAAATATCCATATTTAACTCGTGCCTAACGGCACTCGAGAAATATGGACATTTCACACCACGCAATATCCTCCATTTATTTCACTCGGGTCATAACATTATGACAACATGAGCTAAAAGAATACATGGTAACATGTGTATGACACGATGGTACTTAGTTGGTGCTCGATGAACCATGATTGTAAATAGATATGATCCAGGGGCCCGTTTCACTAAACTTCTTACGACTAAAATGTTCGTAAGTGCAAACTTATGATAGTCTGTAAATTTCACATTAACAATGTTTTCTTGTAAACAATTATTGGATTTACATTTATTGAGCATAGGCTGCATATGCATATTTGAACTTACGAACATTTTAGTCGTAAGAAGTTTAGTGAAACGGGCCCCAGGTGAAATGTTGTTGGGAGCATCCTGACCGGAATCCCAACCTGAGACCTGTAGCCTATTTCACAAACATTGCAAAATACTTATCTAGCAAATAGAGAATAGTAGGTTAGTGCCGTGAATGGGAAACATATCTGGCAAGGCTTAGGAAACGGGATGGGCGAGGCTCTCCGTGCCACTAACAAGGTGCATGATCACGTGGTTATAACAACAACAACGTCGCCCTCTCCAAAGTAAGTATTATTTGATATTTTCCTTAATATGCAACGGATTTTGATGAAATATGGCGCATATCACGAGCTGCATTTGGTGGTCCATGGAGTTTGGCACAGACTTATGTCGTTTTTGCGAAGAATCGGTAGACACGGAAATCGATTCTTCGCAAAAACGACAGAAGTTTGGGCGAATATACAGAGACCACCAAATGCAGCTTAACAAGATGCGTTTGATGCGCCATATTCCATCAAAATCCGTTTCGTAATAAGGACAATGTAAAAGTATACGTACTTTCAATCGGATGGATTCTGGAAGTTGTAGTACTTGTTGTTGTTGTTAGTACCATGTGATCATACACCTTGACTAACCTACTATTCTATGTATCCCGTCAACACATACAAATGGCTTTAACATGCAAAGAAATAATCCCAGCAACCGCACATATTCATACGCAGTGATTAGGTCGTATTGACAGGATATCAAAAATGTTTCACGGCACCGTGTTTCACGGCACATACGCACTGTGTTGACGGGATCAAGTATACTTTGAGGGAGACATTTTCAATTTAATGATATATTTATTAATTTTTATTATACTGAATTTATTACATTATCACAGCCATTTTGTGAAATTCAGTATAATAATTCTGCATTCTGCAAATGTATGCAGTTGTTAGTTCTATACGAAATAATGCATTTAAGGAAAAATAAATGATTACTCCCTCAAAGTATACTTTGCTAGATACTTTGCAATTTTGAACCCGAACCCGTTGGCATTGCCTGAAATTACATTAGCTGTTGATAGGCCGTTAAACACCAATAACTCAAATAAAATCGATGGCAAGTGCACACACTACAGAGGCCAATTGTCGTGTACAACTTTCTACAGTAATGTGTTTGCTGTTCACTGTTCATTCAGAATCCATGTTTGATATAACGTGTTTCAATATAGCACACTTATCGTCTAAGTGAGATATTATGCTCCATATAACATTTGTAAACGATCATGGTCAGTTCTCAAACAAATATACTCTAGACAATTATATGTTATTAGCAGACAACTATATTATTTATACAATTTGCTTTGTACAGTCTTAACCATTCAATGTAACATGGGGCTAGTGACTGGGTTTGATTCTGAAATCAGTCACCGGGGCTCCAGAAAAGGAATTAGTAATTGAGTAGTGTCACTCCATCATTTCTGAAGCAATTGGGTATTTCAACATGTTAATTTGGTAAAATAAAATCACACTACTGTTTACACATCAAAAGACAGCAATTTTGAATAGTTTGCTTCGAAATGAAAACATGTCTTGGCATTTCATTAGAATTGTCTCCTTGGAGACAATTCTAATGAAATACCAAGATGTGTTTTCATGGAAAATAAGAAAAATATGCTATATTTGTGATCTGTTTATTGTTTTCTGCAGCATGATAAAGGTACCACAAATTTTGTATTGCTTTTTGATACTCGCTACTTCTGATTTCAATTGGGTTTTTCGCAAATTTTAATTTGTTATTTAAGCAAATACGCAGCTTATCTGGAGCTCTGGTTACAATGACTTGACAATGCGGTACTAACGATGGTATACTAAAGCAGATGGCTCAAATGTTTAATGAAACCTCACTTGCACATTCTATAGCAGATAAATATGCCATTGACAACTGATTGGGATTAACAGTGAAGTCAACTACAATCACCTGACAATCATACCAACCATAACGTGAACGCTCAATGACGGGAGATTTACAATACTATAGCTAATATAACCCGGATGTGTACATCCTGACACTAGTCCTACATTTGCCAACCGATCCAATTCATATTTAGTAGATCTATATGTGACAACCATCAAGTGCCGGAGTGAGTAACATGAACAGTTTATGTGACCCCAATCACAGGTGGAAGACTCGGACCTATGACACCAAAAAATGCCTATTAAAAAAAAACATTACCCCACCCACTTGGTCTCGTACAGTACCATATTCTATTTATAAAGGCGAGTATAAATATGGCTATTATAGAAAGAGCCCTATCTTTTCTGGCACGCACAAACACAATAAACATCGATTAAATGTATGACTTCTGTCTCTGGCAATCGATAAAGGTATTAGGTGTGTGAATATACTCACTTCAAATCGCTGTTTCCAGCATTTATTCAGTTATTCGCATTTTGTATACCCCAGACAAAGCGAAATTTGCGTGTACGAAAGAATCTCACACAGAATCGGAGGCCGTCCGGCGTGGATTATCGGTCATATTTGGCCGATAGCTGATCGCCAGCTCAAACTAATGACGTCCACTTTGACCATATATATTAGAAACTGCAACCATACAAAGTTCGTCCAATTGTGATCGTTCACCGATCTAAAAAACACATTTTTGTCTAATTTCGTTCATTATCTGGAACAGGGTCAATGCACCATCTTCCATAATACAACGACCGAAGCGTCTATGTAAGAACATCTCTGATTGGCTAAATCTAACCTGTGATGACGTCATTCAACCTATTTCGGGATTCCGGAAGACATACTCATGAATGGCAATGTAATTAGAAAAAATGTGTTTTTTTAGATTGGTGAACGATCACAATTGGACGAACTTTGTATGGTTGGAGTTTCTAATGTATATGGTCATGCATGTTATTTCGTGGGAACGAATTGTTCATTCGAGGGAACGAATTGTTATTTCGTGGGAACGAATTGTTCATTCGTGGGAACGAATTGTTATATCGAGGAAACGAATTGTTAAATTGAGGGAACGAATTGTTATTTCGTGGGAACGAATTAAAAACAAAAAGTATGCTACGTCCCCTGCTCGGCTCCGTACATTTGAAATTGAAATGAACACAGACGACAATACTATACTACGTATATATTTATTTTCATCATAAAACAACGGAATTTTATTTACAGAATACATGTACATTATTCACATTTACAACAGGAATACAAATTATGAGCAATGTTTGGTCGAAGCACGAGTATGATAACATAGAACGAAACTTCACTAGAGATTATGTTTGTCAAACATATATTTGCTCTCTGGCATACTGGGCCCCGTTTTACTAAACGACTAAAATGTTCGTAAGTACAATTTTAGGATCGTCCTGAAATTTAAATTTATGATTTACATGTATTGAGCATAGGCTGCTCAATAAATGCAAATCCAATAATTGTTTACAAGAAAACATTGGTAATGTGAAATTTACAGACTATCATAAATGTGCAGTTACGAATACTGTTGATAGATTTAAACCCCAACAAACAAACAAACAAACAAACAAACAAACAAACGAACATTTTAGTCGTACGAAGTTTAGTGAAACGGGCCGCTGGACAATAAACATGAACAAATGTTACTAACATTTGAACGTAACAGTAAACTGTGTTTATATGAAGGTCAAAAAGGTCAAGGCAATGTTATTGATCCTATGAGGCTATGTGTGTCGCATATGTCCACATGTACCAAGTTGCCAAATGATAAAGAAATGCTTGAAGTTACGTCATACTGATACTACAAATGTAGCGTATTATCAGGTGCCTTGCTGCGCATTGATTGAATACACGCTGACCGATAACACAACCATGCATCAGACATTGATGTTGATGCAATGTATCACAATAAATCCGAACTGATACAATGTATCACAGTCAATCCGAACTGATACAATGTATCACAATCAATCCGTTCTGATACAATGCATCACAGTCAATCCGAACTGACACAATGTATCACAGTCAGTCCGAACTGATACAATGTATCGCAGTCAATCAGAACTGATACAATGTATCACAGTCAATCCGATTTGATACAATGTATCACATCCAATACGAACTGATACAATGTGTCACACTCAATCCGATCTGATACAATGTATCACAGTCTATCCGAACTGATACAATGCATAACATTCAATCTGAACTGATACAATGTGTCACATTCAATCCGATATGATACAATGTATCACAGTATATCCGAACTTATACAATGCATCACATTCAATCTGAACTGATACAATGTGTCACATTCAATCCGATATGATACAATGTATCACAGTCTATCCGAACTGATGCAATGCATCACATTCAATCCGATATGATACAATGCATCACAGTCAGTCCGAACTGATACAATGCATCACAGTCAATCGGAACTGATACAATGTATCAGAGTCTATCTGAACTGATGTAATGCATGACAGACAATACGAACTGATACAATGCATCACAGTCTACCGAACTGATAGAATGTATCACAGTCAATCGGAACTGATAGAATGTATCACAGTCAATACGAACTGATACAATGCATCACATTACATCCGACCTGATACAATGTAACACAGTCTATCCGAACTGATACAATGTATCACAGTGAATCCCAACTGATACAATGTATCACAGTCAATCCGATCTAATACAATGCATCACAGTCAATCCGATATGATACAATGTATCACATTACATCCGAACTGATACAATGTTTCACATTCAATCCGATGTGATAGAATGTAACAGTCTATCCGAACTGATACAATGTATCACAGTGAAACCCAACTGATACAATGTATCACAGTCATCGGAACTGATACAATGTATCACAGTCAATACGAACTGATACAATGTATCAGAGTCATCGGAACTGATACAATGTATCACAATCAATACGAACTGATACAATGCATCACAGTCTATCCGAACTGATACAATGTATCACAGTCTATCAGAACTGATACAATGTATCACATTACATCCGAACTGATACAATGCATCATATTACATCGGAACTGATACATTGCATCACAGTCTATCCGAACTGATACAATGTATCACAGTCTATCCGAACTGATACAAAGCATCACATTCAATCGGAACTGATTATATGTATCGCAGCCAATACACACTGATACAATGCATCACATTACATCCGACCTGATACAATGTAGCACAGTATATCCGAACTGATACAATGTATCACAGTTTATCAGAACTGATACAAAGCATCACATTCAATCCGACCTGATACAATGTATCACAGTCAATCGGAACTGATACAATGTATCACAGTCAATCGGAACTGATACAATGCATCACAGTCAATCCGACCTGATACATTGTATCACAGTCAATCCGAACTGATACAATGTATCACAGTCAATCTGAACTGATACAATGCATTGATATAATGTATCACAGTCTTTATTCTATAAAGTTAGTCCTTAAGATAGATTTAGACGTTTTTATTTACTCCACTTGGTTGTCACGTGCAAATCAGACAATCATTTTCCCTCCTCATTTTCTTCCCGAAGCAAATTAGAATTTTCCGACGACTCGTATTTCAGTAGGCACGGAGGTGATTGGCACACAAACTGACTGTCCATGGACGGTAGTTGTGAAAAGTGAATTTCATTTAAATTAATTTCAACCAGTCGCGAATGCGGTTGAGCGTTCTCGTTAGGTTCAATGACCTCCACAGCGCCCCCTTTCGTGCACAGTGTGATGCAGGATGCTGCGCAATTGCAACTGCGAAAGTACATGGACATACAGATGCGTGTCAAGGCACTCCGGAACGCGCGCCCGCTGATGCTGTAGAGCAAGAAGTTTATGGCGAAGTTCACGTAGTAGAGCGTCTGGAACACGAGCTGCATCACTCCTTCCGTCTCAGTGAACTGCACGTGCTCCGAGAAGTAGGACCGTAAGAGGAACTGAACCTTGATGGCGTGGCTCGGCACGTTCAACACGAGGAACACGAGCACGGTGACCACCAACATGCGCACTAACTTCGTCTGTGCCTCGGTGCCCTGACGCGTAGACGCATTGACCGGAGTGTCGTCTGCCGTAATGTCGGCCGACGGGCTCGCATTTGTAACCGTGGAGTCGACCGCGCTCTCTTGACCGTCCGACTTGTAGAATCGCGTGATGTGGATGAGCAGACGGGTTATCATAAATATAACCATAGAGAAAGGCACGACTAACGTGAGAACAGTGTCAAAACAGGAGAATATCATGGCGGAGAGCGTGTCCTCCGGCACGACGAGACAGGCTTTATTCTCGAACATGGGCGTCTTCACCAGCTTGGCGATGAACAGCGTGTATATGTATATCAGCCCGGCCACCGCGGTCAGCACGCACACAATCTTCACCGCCGTTTTGGTGTTGCACAGTCGCAGGCTTTTCCTCGGGTGGAACACCGTCACGTACATTTCCATCGTGAAGGCGTTAACAAACCACACTGACGTGAAGCTGAACACAAACGACGTATATACCGTGATCTGACATATGCCCTCCTTGTGGAAGAAGCGTATGCCGAGCGTCTCCAGCCAGCCGATGGCCAGGACAAACAGGAAACCAGTGTCGGAGAACGACAACGCCGCCAGGTACACCGCCGTCGATATCCGCTTCAGAGGCGAGACGGTGAACACGATGAATGAGATCGTGTTGCCGACGAAGCCGGTGATAATAATGATGGGCACAAAGTATCGCTGCAGCACGTTCTGTACCGTCAAATAATGCGCCAGTTCTTCCATCAGGCCACCCCCGTGCATATCTGGCGTGACGGTCTGATTCGGGTACTCACCTTCGACGTTTGCCATGTTCCCATCCATACTACGGTTCAGGCAAAGCCGGGACACAATGTTGCTCACGTAAACAGACACTGAAGCCAAACATCGACGTAAACAAATAATACTACTGAAGCAGTGCTGCAGTCCACGACACGTTTTAGCATAGCAGTATGTTTGTATTATGTATGTATCATTTTTGCACACTCATTAATCACGATTGGGTGTGTAGTTACTTACATCTTCATACATTTATTGCATCTCCGCGCGTAGTAGTGTAGCGGCGACTGGCGACACATACAGAACACTTCTATTAATACCTGCCTGCTATATCTCTGTCAATCCTCAATATAACGACAGTCTACAGCCGACGGTTACCAATTACTGTCACAATAATAGAATCCCGTCTGGTCGTAGAACACGAACATCCAGCAGTTTTATTCAAACAATCCTGGTTTTACTTTCATATATGTGTGAATAAAGAGTTACACGGCATATGTTTTTTCTGCATATATTCCTCCAATATATTGCCCATTGATATCCTAGTCCGAATGGTTGGCTTCCAAATGACCTCTACTGTTGGACTTCGGAATGCATCTATGTCCTCTTTATAGTTAAATCTCACGTCTATTCGATGGTTCTGTAATTAACAAATACAACATGTATATGTATAAAGTCGGTATGGCAAGGTGTATGGAAGGTGTTCCTTCCATCCCACCCTTAAATAGAAGCCGAAACCGAAAGGTATGGTAAAAACTGTTCGATTGTTCCAATTTAACACTCTAGCCACTAAGTAACATATTTGATCTCTTCCCTGTTCATTTTCAGACACATCCACTAATCAGAAAAGAGTTAATGATGTAAAGATTCAATACCGACCCACAAATAGTACAGATCCAGATGAGGTGGCTCGTTACGATCACAGGTCGATGACTCGGACCTAGGACCAAATACTTGGCTCATTTGGAAAACGTTACCCCACCCATCCATTTCCATACACTATACCTTACAGCATTTTCCGAAAAGGCTGTAAGGTATAGTGTATGGAAATGGGTGGGTGGGGTAACGTTGTAAGGTATAGTGTATGGAAATGGGTGGGTGGGGTAACGTTGTAAGGTATAGTGTATGGAAATGGGTGGGTGGGGTAACGTTTTCCAAATGAGCCAAGTATTGGGTCCTAGGTCCGAGTCTTCCACCTGTGGTTCCGAGCCGTCTCATCTGGATCAACACTATCAGGATAGACGTCACGCTGAAAAGGTATTGTTATGAACTGGAATATGGTCCGCCCCCATTGCAGTAACGAACAGTGCATGTCATGATGAGACTGCGCGGATGTACATGCCGACCTGGGTCTACACAGGTCGCAAAATGATTGTGTCATCTAAAATACCATTATTTAACAAAATGTGAAATTTATAATTATTTGTCGATTTCGGTATATTCATATCAAAATGTTTTTTGCTTCACAAGGATGGTAAATATTCAAGTTGTATTTATTTCAAATTCACGAATAATATTGAACTTTTATTCAAAGAATTGCGAACATTATTTTCATTTTTATAGATATTAAAGTCGAAAAGCCGCATATCGCGTACATATTAGTTGATCTATATGTTATGCAACGCTGTCAAGATTAAGCCATAAACCGTCCAAACCGACAGCCGATAAGTATATCAAGGTGCACGATCACGTGTTTATAACAACAACAACGTCGCCCACTCCAAAGTAAATATTATTTGATATTTTCCTTAATATGCAACGGATTTTTATGAAATATGGCGTAGCAAACGCGTCTTCATAAGCTGCATTTGTGCATTTGGTGGTCCAGAGAGTTCGGCATATACTTATGTCTTTTTTGCGAAGATTGCAGCTTAACACGACGCGTTTGATGCGCCATATTTCATTAAAATCCGTTACGTAATAAGGACAATATAAAAGAATACGTACTTTGAATCAGATGGATTCTGGAAGTTTCAGTACTTGTTGTTGTTGTTGTTGTTAGTACCACGTGATCATACAGCTTGTATATGTTGGTTGTGGAAAAGGCACATGCCATGACAACATATTTCGGACATTCAAATACACATGCCATTACTTTTTTTCCATAATGCCTCAATATAATGCTATGATAACAGCCTCCAATTTATTGCAGATTATGGCAAACCGCACATTCTTATCATTCTCATAATTACTATTGAGAGAAATGACTCATCCGCTTACCTATGATTTAACGAACATTGTAGCACCTGATCAGACTGCGCATTCGAGCAGGCTTATATGGGACTACACTGCTACCGATAGTAGGGTGTATATCCATTCCAGCTTAAGTTTATGGAACAGCGCAGCACAGTTCAGACAGCACACCGGCGTAGCTGGCCCAAGTGTCGTAAAAAAGGAATTTGTCAACCACTGGATCTGAAAGTTATAGAATGAACTAATAATCATGTTACATGGCACATATGTGAATCATGACCGGGATCGTCAACAAGTTTTGCATTATGAATAATAATTATGTTATCGTTTATAGAAAACATGACAATACTTATATGTCTCTATAATACTCTCAACGTAACACTAGATTATAATTAGTGGACTAGCGATAAATTATTCATTATTAATCTGACCTAAACGAATTGGGCGTATGTCATGAGTTATAACCAAACAAAACCCTTGATTTTACATGTGGTAACATTTATATATTTAATTAAAACAGACATTCACATTCTTACAATTCTCTGTATTTATCGACCCGACATAACCAGACTCAATGTGCATGATCACGTGGTTACAACAACAACAACATCGCCCATTCCAAAGTAAGTATTATTTGATATTTACCTTAATATACAACGGATTTTTATTAAATATGGCGCAGCAAACGCGTCTTCAAGAGCTGCATTTGGTGGTCCATGACGTTCGGCACAGACTTATGTTCTTTTTGCGAAGAATCGATTTCCATGTCGGTAGACACGGAAATCGATTCTTCGCGAAAACGAAAAAAGTTTGGGCGAAGATACAGAGACCACCAAATGCAGCTTAACAAGACGCGTTTGATGCACCATATTTCATCAAAATCCGTTACGTAATAAGGACAACATAAAAGAATACGTAACTTTGAATCGGATGGATTCTAGAAGTCTCAGTACTTGTTGTTGTTAGTACCACGTGATCATACACCTTGATAACCAGAGTAGTATATAGGGAGTCAAAATGATACCACCTACGGTGGTATCATTTTCACCCCTCTACACTACCCCCACCACCCCCGAAAAATCAAAAATTGGTTAACGAGGAAATTGTCCCCCACCACCCCCGAAAATCCAAAGATTGGTGTCATAAATACATCATGTTATTTTCACGACCAATTGAACAGATCAATTTCATAGGTTATAATAAAAAGGATTTATTTTTGTCTCGTTGTCATAAATACCTCATATTTATTTTTCAACACGGCATTTTCCTCCTCCACTATAGCTAATTTATTCCGTAGATCAGCAACTAATTCTACCAACTCTAGCCTACCACGTTCACCTGTAGCCACCTGACAGCGTAGTTGCTTATGTCTACAAAGAGTTTGGGCACTAACGAATTTATAAGGGCATCTGGGGCATTGAAATTGCGGGGGGACATAAGGAATTTTTCTACGTCTCGCTAAATGCCTTCGTAGATAGTCTTTACGCGTAAACGTCTTACAACAAGTCTCACACTCCATTATATATGTATATGTATATGTTTATATTCAATTGGTCTTGAAAAAAACATAATGTTTTCACGACCAATTGAACAGATAAATTTCATAGGTTATACAAAAGTATATTACAGAAAATATGATAACGCCAGAAACTAGAGCAGAAATAGAAAGTTTGAGAAGAGAAGCCGAATATCTAGGGATTACTTATAGTACACGGTTGAGAGTTAGGGGGTTGACAAAGCTGATAAATGCCACAAAGAATGAGGCGTTTATGAAGCGGTTTACCCGCGCCTATGAAAGAGGGGCATTTAAAGACCTCTCACTAGCGGAGGAAGTTGGTAACAGAATTCAAAAAGAAAGTATTGCGGAGCTAAGGGCTAGTGTAATTAATTCTAAAGAATTACCTTCAAGCACAAATAATTTGTCTCAAATTAGACACACAGGTGACCAAATACCAAATAAAAGATCTATATTTCGCGCGATAGTGGAAAAAGGTGAAGAAATATTGGGGGCTCACGATGAAACATTGGAAAAGGTAGAAAATGGAAGACGGGTAGTTACATTATCCTTTCGTAAAAACATTAACATTAACGAGTCTGAACGCATGTCCGATAAACTCGCTCCGTATCTAACAATACATTTTTATTTCAGATATTCATATTCTTACAAGCTAGAACATATGGAGGAAATTAAAAATGGAAAACCTGTAACTATAATAATGCACAAAAATCTCGGTGGTAGCGAACCACTATCATCAATGAAAACCGTTAAAAAATGGCTGTCAGATAAGGAGAAAACACGAATAATGTCCGATAAAATAGACAGACCGAATACAAAGTGGAAGTTTGTAAGATGGGTAGAGGTTTTCGTAAAGCTAATACAGGGCAGTAGGGAATAGATTTGGGACTACAATCCAAAGAAGCAGCAGGAGGAGAACTTCCAGAATGGTTGAGGAATAAAGGTATGTATTCTTTAGATAAGTATAATGACGATCTTTGTCTGTTCAGGTGTCTAGCTATGCACCTTGATAAAAAGATCAGACCTGACAGATGTACAGAAAAAGCGGAAGAACTTAGTAAGCAATATTTTGGTAGTAATGTGGTTTCACCAATTCCTTTTTCAGATCTGAAAAAGGTTGAAGAGTTTTTTAAAATCGGTATAGAAGTATATCAACCCACCGAATGTAACGTATGGTGGTTGAAAAAGGTACCAGCGCACTATAAGGCAATAGGTAATAAACCAATGACAATAGGACTGTTTAATAATCACGCATTTCTGATAAAAAACCTTAAAAACCTATCTGAAACTTACGCCTGCAATAATTGTAAACAGAGATTCACAAAAGCGAGTAATATGAAGAGACACGGACCAACATGTATGAATGGTCAGACAAAAGTAATATGTGATGGTAATTATTTAGAGCGCCCGCGTTCGTCGTTCGAGAAAGCGTTCTACCCAAAAAGTTCTAACAGTTATGGGGCGATCGATTGGATGTACTCTGTGGAAAAGCGCGAGTGAATTCACATTCACCACGAACAGTGTGGACACGGGGGTGAAAGATGGGTTTTAGGAGCTCCAGTAGATGGATACTGTACGGAAACCAATACCGTATATCAATATCACGGCTGTTACTGGCACGGGTGTGAGATTCATGCAAAGCATAGAAAAGAAGAACGCGCATCCACTATGAGAAGAGATACATTTATTAGAAGAAGCAAAGAATTCAACCTAGTAGTTATGTGGGAATGCGAATTTCAAAGAACGGGTAAAGACATAAAGATCGGTTGCGACACTACTCTTTATCCATATCAGATAGTATACGATTTTGAGGCATATCTCAACCCAGAATTTGAAACTCTCGGTAATAATCTAGAGTACGAAGCCGAGCACGTTCCGGTAAGCGTTAGTATAGGAGATAATTTCTCAAGAACAGTAACTCATATTTGTGATAAAGATCCCGCAAAACTTATAGAAAAATTCGTAGAAGATTTGAAAGTAAGGGGAAAAGCTATAAGAGAAGAAGTGTGGTCAAGATATAGGTTTAATACAGAACATTTACGTAAAAACCAAATCGCCAAGATCGAACAGTGGATAGAGCAAGTACCGGTTATAGGTTTTAACAGCAGTAAGTACGATATAAACTTAATAAAGAAATACCTAGTAGGCGAACTGGCATCAACAATAAAGAAAGTAATGGTCGGAAAACGTGCAAACGCAACAATATTTCTATTTACTCCAGAGTTTAGATTTCTTGATGTAATACTTTATCTAGGACCTGGTGTAAGTTATGATAGTTGGATAAAAGCCTACGAATGCAAAGGACAGAAATCTTTCTTTCCTTATGAGTGGTTCGATTCTCCAGACAAACTGGATTACCCAGGACTACCGGATATAGAGAATTGGTATTCCAAACTATCTGGGAAAATGTTAATAGATGAAACAGAATTAAGTAAATGTCGTAGAATTTTCGAAGAAAATAATATGAAAACTTTCAGAGATTGGTTGAAATATTATAACGATTTAGATGTAGCACCGTTCCTAGAAGCGGTGGAAAAAAATGTGTGAATGTTTTATAAACACAAAGGTGTGGATATTTTCAAAGATGCGGTAACACTACCTGGAGTAGCTATACAATATTTATTGAGAGGAACCATTAAAGAACAAAAATCTATACCGGAGGATGCTCTATATGCACCAACAGAAGAAACATACGAAATGATGAAGGACGCTCTAGTTGGCGGTCCATCAATAGTATTTACACGATATGCAAAAGCTGGTGTTTCAAATATTAGATCTAATTCCACATGAATTAATAAACCTTACAAGGCTGTTTTGGGGTACGATGCAAACGCGTTATATTTATCTACGTTAAATAAAGAGATGCCGTATGGGAGAGAAACTATACACCATATAGATACCCCACATAACCCTAAATTTATTAAAAAGTTTTGTAAAAGAGTTTTATCTGGAGACTGGTTTGGGTTTGCGGAGGTGGATATAGAAGTTCCACACAACTTAAAAGATAAGTTTTCTGAAATGTCCCCAATATTTATAAACAGAGAAGTAGAGGTTGATGAAGTTCCCACACACATGTTAACATATTTAAACGATACTGGCCGAACAAGAGGAGATGGAAACAAATTGGTGGGATCTATGACCGCCACTAAAGTATTGCTGTACGCGCCACTGTTGAAATGGTATTTAAAACACGGCCTAGAAATAACTGTAGTTCATCGTGTTATAGATTATATTAGCGGAAAACCATTCGAATGGTTCGCAAAAGAAGTTACAGCCGCAAGACGAACAGGCGATGTAGAACCAAATAAGAAACCAGTAGCCGACATAATTAAATTATTAGGAAACTCGTGTTGTGGAAAAATGATAGAGGCAACGGAGAGACATTTAAATACGACATATACACAAAACGAAACCTGTGTTGACAAAGCATTAAGATCTGCATTCTTTGACGATTTGGAAGAGATAGGAGATGCGTACGAAATATCTTCAAGAAAACCCAGGTGTGCGGTAAAGAGACCATTCCATTGTGGAATAGCGGTTTATCAACTAGCTAAATTGAGAATGTTGGAATTTTACTACGAATTTCTAGATAAATACGTAAAAAGAGAAGACTTTGAATTTATACAGATGGATACAGATAGTATGTATATTGGAGTTAGTGGAAAAACGATAGAGGAATTGATTAGACCTAACTTACTAGACGAGTTTGAAAAAGAAAATAATAAATGGTTGGCTTGGGATAAATGGAGCGAAAGAGAGCCCGGACTTTTCAAAATGGAATTTAGCGGGGATAGGGCGATAGCGTTATCTAGTAAGTGTTATTTCGTAGAAAAATTTAATTCAACTAATTTTGAAAAAATTAATAAAAACTCTGCGAAAGGAATGTCCAAGAGAAATAACAATTTAAATTGGGATAGATATAAACGAGTACTAAGTGAAACTACTGAAGATGGAAAACACATTATAGATGTAGCACAAAATAGAGGATTTAAAATGAAAGACGGCGTTATGAAAACGTACTGTCAACACAAATTAGGACTCTCGGCATACTACGATAAAAGACGCGTGTTACCAGACGGAATACATACAGAACATCTCTAAAGAATCTGACGATCCGAGGGTAGCTGGGTGTCAGAAGGCACCATAAGAAGTTCTTCGCGAACAAACCCTCGAGATGGCCCATCATCCAAATAGTAGAGCACGGGCTCATCAGGTTTGGTAATAGATCGATCTAGATGATATACATTGAGAGACCACACGGGATCAGTCGCGCGGCGGCTGCCACCTTCGAGCTCTCCCGGTTGATAGAGGTACCGGACGTCAATATCTGATGGAAGCCGCTGCTCCTCTAAACCAACGGGTCGCCCGCGCGAGACGGCAGAGGGCTTGCTCGTCAGCCTTTTAAACTTGATAGCATCTACAGGCTTCTTACCTATCAATCTGGTCACCTCTCCGTTCAGTGCGGAGACCACGGCGGGCAGTCTGGCCACCCACTCGGTCGATCGCGAATGAGGGTCTACAAGTTCTTTAGCGTATTGGTGTCCGAACAGTCTGTCAGCCAGGGTTCGATTGAAGCGTTCCACGATCCCCTGATCCCGGTGGATGTTGACGCGGCCGCGTCTGATAGAAACTTTATGCTTAGACAATAGATGAGAGACCGCGCCCATGAACTCGCGGCCGGGATCGACCTGGAGAAGATTCGGCCATTTGAGAGGACTCCTCTTATATATTCGGGAAAGAGCCTCGGCCACTTCCTTAGACTCTTTAGTGGCCAACGGCTCAGCCCCCTTATAACGACTCGCTACGTCAACGATTGTCAGTGCGTACTTGTACGTCTTGCGACCGACGCGATCGTGAGGTAGAAACAGGAGATCCGCTTGGTGAACTTGGTTCGGCACCGGCACGTCGAATTTCGGGCGCGGAATATTGTGAGGCGCGGGTAAATAGATCTGCCAGATGGCCTGCTTCTTGAGCCATTCCTTGACAGCGTTTTCTGAAACCTTGGTCGCCGCCGCGAGGTTCTTGATGGCCGCGAGTCCCTTTCAGTAGCCGCGTGGGCTATAGTATGTATTCGACAGCTTGCGCGTTAGTTTGGTATCAAGTTTGCGCGTGTTCATCGTATGCGAAGTATTCTAATATATCGGACAATCTCCAACATGCCCTCGCCAGTTCGCCCGGTAACTGCGTCGTTAATAATAAACCTTTGTTGGAAGTTTCGCTGCAGCCCCAATCGCGTTTGGGTTGGAACAGGAGAGGGGAATCTAACTCGGAGGAATCTAACATCCGCTTTGCGAAAAGGGTGGCCGCTTTTTCGTCCTCGCGCCACGTCTCGAGAGAATCTCGGGCCAGACGAATCATACTCTTTGCACCAGGTAAACGATGTTTTTGGGCAGTGTAGCCTACATCGATCATAGCGTCATAAAGTTCGTCAACTAACATCGTTCTGTATATATATATTTATAAAAAAAAATGTTTTTTTAATTATTAATTTAAAATCTAAATTGGATATAGTAGCCGACGAGCCCAACCACACCCATTCCCACGACGATGAACACGATCTCGCGGTCCTTTTGGGCCTCTGACGGTACATAGAAATCTGAAAGTTGGGGCTCGGGATCCATTGGATGGAGACTTTTGTGCGGATATGCCAGCGCGTACTCGCGGTTAGCTTCTTCAACGTTCTGAAATGTTTGCGCGGCGTGATTTTCGCTGCGAAGCTCTTCATTGACCCAGTCCAAATGGGCGGTTCGTTTTTTCGACCACGCTTCCTTTGCGCTATTGAGTTGTTCTACAGCTAAATCGTGACGCTTACGCTCCTCATCCACGTTCGAGCTTTTCATTTTAGAGAATATAAAGTTGCTACCGCTGAACGCCAATGCGTTTACAAGCGCACCACCTACTATTACTGCGATTGAAGCCATTTATTTCCATCCATATTACTGGTAGAATTCCAGCTTTAACTAGATAATCTCGGGTCCAAACTGCGGCCGCTACATCTAAGGTCGCGAGCCCTACGTCTCTCACAGTAAAGTCCAATTTGGGAGCGGTTCCTCATAGGGCCATCTTTGATAGTCGAGCATACCCGATACTGAAACCCGATATCATCACGGCGTGATAAAGCGCATTCACTAACATTTTACCATCTTGTTCAGCCATTATAATTATTGCATAAAAAAGGGGTCGCGATCAATGTTTAAATGGGGCGCATCCAATCACGATTGGTGTTTGGTAACTTTCTTCTGTACACTGGCTGGTTGTTTTGTCGGGTATTTCCACACGCACAGGGCACCAACAACTGCCAGACCACCACCAACAACCCAACTCCAATTGACGAATTTGGGTTCAATCGGATTAGCCCAACTCCAACGGCAGGGTGACAAATTCAAAGAATTTGGGTGTGCTTCCAATTCGTGAATTTGGGGTGTTGTTGTACTCAACTCTGTCTTCAGATGTTTTACTGTCTCCGTCCCCATCAATTCAGGAATTGGCTGCAACCCCAATCTCGATTGGAGTTTAGCCTCTCGAAGCTCGGCGAGTATTTTATCTTGTTTAACTTTTCGGGTGGCAGCCGCCGCCCGCCCAGCTGCCTGTCTTTTGGGATTTTTTATATGTGGTATGTCATCCAGTGGCGGAGTAACACTCGGGTTCGATTGGGTTGGAGCAATCGGGTTCAACTCCGTCACTCTCGCTGGTGTGTCTTGTGTCATCATTTTCAAAATTAGGGCTTATAGTTCGTGGGCATATATGTCCAAATTGACAGTGCTTACCCGTGGTCAACGCGGTTGTCAGCGGAGCTAAGTACATTCCAAACTTGTGATAAATTGAGCAGCAGGCTGTTCTAAGAGTGTGACCTATAAAAGGGTCAGTCTCTAGATCATCAATCAACCCCGCGGTGTTTGGTATAGGGAGAAGTATACTAACGGCGGTTGCGTACAAATGAATAGCCGCCGATCCGAGAGTTTTTGTCATCTCCGCACCTAACCTAGATTCGTATCGCGCATACATTTTATCGATCTCCGCATCTGACATCCTATCCACCTGAAAAACTGAGAGACGCCTACCGAGATAATGCTCCGATTGTCCCCCAGCAACCAGCGCAGCAAGCCGCTCTCGTCGCGCCGCATTTTCATTTTCATTCGGAGTCGTTGCACTCAACCCAATACCAACCCCCGATTCCGATTGCTCTGTCGGATCATTATTGTTGGCAGTCGGAGTTGAGGTTTCTTCTATTAGCTGATCGAGATGTTCGTCGCAGTTCATTTTTCTTAAAATTAATTTAACTATTCTAACAACTCTCATCACTTTAACATATTGCCAAGCGCACCACCTGATACTTATGATCACCATTATGCTCGCAACAAAGCTCGCAGCGGAGCACCAAATTGTTAACATTGTTAACCATTGTTCAGCATTTGTTCAACATTTGTTAAGCATTTGTTCAGCATTGTTCAGCATTTGTTCAGCATTGTTCAGCAATTGCTAAATTAATTGTTAAGCATTTACTTGGCACTTACTAATTTTCTTAAAATTAAGCGTTTCTTAATTTTTTTAAAAAAATTATTATTAATTAATTGATAACTTCGTAAGCAGTTGGTTGATCAGTCTTTAGCAAAAGCTTGGCGTGCTTAGTTTACGAAAGCATCTGTCGAACCTCCAGGCGCTCCTCGCGCGTTGAGATAACGTCATTCTCTCGAAGACAGTCATCGAATGAGTCTCGGTCCTTGCAGTGAAAGAGGGCGACCCATTTCGTTTGCTCGCGCAGATCCTTGAGGACGGCGTTGTACTTTTGAGTGGATATCCATACGCTTTGCCTAGCATGGCGGCCAGAAAATGCGAGCTCGGAGAGCATGTCCTTCTTTTTGGTCATCGCCGCCTTGGCTGAGCAATCATCAATCACGTATAGAGTGGGCTCACCTTGGAATTTTTGGTATAAACCACGCAGCCAATCGTGAAGCCTATCACCGGGGTCAATAACGTATACGTCAGGGTCGGTCCATATCCACGGGCGCCGCTGATAAGTATCGTTGTGCCGCACAGTGGGACACAGGATCACAATATGACGAAAGGCATCGCGGTAGGAGCCCTCGAGCAAGTCTAGGATGAAAACCGTTTTTCCACATCCTGTCTGCCCACATATTATGGCAGAGTGAGCATCTCCAATCGTGAATTGGTATTGACTGCTAATTTTAATTTATTCCAAATTATCTTTAGAATTATTAAATAAATCGTTAGATGATTTTTTAGTAGATCGCTGAGACGTACCGACCATCTTCGATGTTGAGTTGTGCGTCTGTAATTATATATAAGTACACGTTCAATGCGCCATTTCCATCCGCCTCTTTGGTTATCTGGATCGTCACACCCTCGCTAGCGTTCTCAACTTGGCGTCCGCTGCCGTGTATTTGGTCGTCGTCGCTGGCTCGCATGTCTAGCCATAACGCGTATTTGGTATTCAGGAACTCCGCGAGGGAGACGGCCGAGAGATGCAGGTCTTTGGCAACTGCTGCAACCTCCGGAGAGCGCTTAGAGCCGGCAGCAAACTGCTTTCTGACTTCGTCCCACTGCTGGTGCACGCGAAGACCCGCGCTGTAGAGTTGATTGGGTACTCCCTCGATCGTCACCTGTACCTTCGTGATTTTGGGGTTATAGAATTTGTCGGTTTTTCCAGCACCGAACGCGAACCGAGCATCCTCGAACAACATCAGTATACCTTTCATCGAGCGGGCGGGGACGTTGACATTAATATTCCACAATGTGTCGCTTTTGTCTTTCTTCATCTTGCGGTGGCGAAGAACTCGGTCGTAAAGTATGGCAACGCGCCCGACGTACTGGGATCTGATCAATCGCGCGAGTTCGGGCATCGTGACCATGTCGTACTCCAGCGAAACATTGTCGATCGTATACGTCGATAACATGTCGCTGGCTATGATAACTCGGCCGTAGTCGTTGAACGTTAGTTCGTATTCGAGGCGGTCAGCCAAAGCACTCTGATAGTAGGGCATGTGGCTCTCCAGGAACTCAAAGTCGAGCGGGATGTAGAAGCGGTTGCCGTAAGCGCCCGCGACCGCGTTGTCACTCGCGTTGTTATCTACTTTGTTAGCAGCCCCGATTCTAAGTTTGGTTACGTTCTTATTTTTGCTGGTGTCAATACCTTGATAGACAGCGTTTTCACACTCTTGTGCCGTCTTCCACAGGTCCTGATAGCAATGGTAGACGTCGCTGTCGTCGATCGACATCACCTCATTACCAGAAATCTTTATCATAGTCTTCTTGACTATGGCGCGACCCAGGTTCTGAACGACGGTTCGGTCCGCGTCCGTCGACGTTAGCGAAATAGTGAAAGCGAGGCGAACAGTACCCGGCACAATGACGTCGTGAGTTCCGAGGTTGGGGAAGCGGACTAAGAGCTGCTGGTTCTGGTCGATCGTCGATGGGTTGTTCGTAATAACGACACTCTGTCTCACGCCTTTTGCCCCGAGGGGCTCACGCAGTCTGCGGTATGGATTGAGTTTGCGACCGTATTGACTCGAAGACATAATTAATAATTTTTTCAAAAATTATTGAAACTATTAAACCCGTATGGTTTTGTCTTTAATACATAATTAATATGGCTGATTATCGTAATCAAATGGATGATTTCGGCAGAGAAGAGTACTACGCTGATTATGACGATTACGTCGATGATTATAACGATTACGTCGATGATTATGGTGATCCAGTTCCAATCCAATCGCAATTGGGGGAATTAGGTGGCGCTACCCGCAGCGTTGGTCAAAGTCAAAGTCAGGAATTACTTGAGGGAGCTGTAAACGACTACTACAACAATTTGGCAGAAAAAGATCTGGTCCCATCTGTCGGTCGAGACTACTCCAAGTTCGAATTGGATATGCGTGGTAGGGTGCGACTAAAAGCATCAGATAACCCGATCGTCAACATGAAGACCGGAAAACCCCTAGCAATGAGCACCATTGCTGGAAAACGGGGCGGTGGCGAAATCATAAGGAGCGAACTAGGATTTCCAGATTGGAAGCGTGGTAAACCAATTATGCCGGCCCGCGCTGTAGCGGCCCTACAGTCTACCGACGAAACGATGGCGAAGACGGCCGCCGCGATAGAAACGGTAGATCTCAGCGAGGTCCCTCAAATAGCCACCGACGTTATTAACACGATGGAGACCACGTTCAGCGTCCAATCGCAATTGGGGGAAATACTCAACGATGACCCACCGTTACCTCTTCGCGAACTCCGTGGACTCGATAAGGCTCTACAAACGGTCCGGCGCGAACTGGTCCTTAACCTATCGAAACTCACGGTGCTGGATGAACATATCGCGCTAGAAGAAAGAAAACTGGAGGAAGCCGGTGACGATAGAGAATCTACCGAGCGGATCGCCGAACGACTGCGGTCTTTGCGGGACGAAAGAGAAGCTCGCTTGGAGGCCGCCTCGGCTAACCGTGAGGCTCTCCGCACACAAATAAGTCGGATCCGCGAAACAATATCGAGGGTTCTGCACGAGGACACGACACTCGGTGAGCGTCTTCGCACTCTGTTCAGAGAGCAGGGCGTCACGATAGCAAGCATCCTCGCAGCTGTCGGCATGACTATATCAACCATAGTTCTAGCTTTCACTGGTGGTGCGGCGCCACCACCAGCACCCGCGCCAGCACCCGCGCCATCCGGTGGAGCCAAGGAGTGGGTAAAAAAACAACTATGGCCAATCTTCTAGGTAAATTAGTCGAAAAGGCGGCTGCCGCACTACCTGGACTGATCGGAAATATCGTTTCTTACTTGCTATCTATATTATCAAAAACGGCCGGATGGCTAGCCAAAAATACATGGGCTTTAATCGTGGCAATCGCCGGTCTCCTACTATTCTTCGCCAGAGAGTTCCTACAACCAAAGCGTAAATAATCCAATCGCCACGAGGGCGATGACGAGCCCTAATTTCTCATCCTCGTGTGTTGTGCTTCCAATTTCACCCAATCTACGATTGGTGTTGATGATTGGTGTTTCTCCAATCGCGATTGGTCTGTTGACGGAACTCGATGGTGCATCCAATTTACGAATTGGGGGTACTGGGTTCAATTGTGTATCCAATTTACGAATTGGGGGAGGTGTATCCATTTTTTTTTTTATGAAATCGGTTCCACTGTTGAACCCGATCATGTTGGGGGTGCGCTTGATGATATCCGTGTTCACGTTACCGTTGTGGCCATTTTTTGATTGGCGGTGGCGATTACGATCTGATTATTGTAACCGTCAACCGGGTCGTCTCGTAGTATCATATTGCTCGGCGCCATGTAAAGACCTATTCCAAATACATAGTCTACTGGGGTGCTGGCATTCTGCAAAACGTCTTGATAATTCTGGATCGCCTTCTCCAGGTTCACCCTAGCTGAGATGGCGTCCTCTACAAGTGCCAAGAATTGTTTTTGTGCATCAAACGCTGTTCCCGTGCCCAGTATAGAACTGCGAGTTTGCTTCTGTGCGCCGAGGATGGCACAGACATATGTGCGAATGGAGTCGTTGACGCGAGTAACCCCGGCCTGCGTGAACCCTAGACCCGTATCTAACATAAATGTACCCCACGCGTCCTGAACCTCAGCAGCCTGCTGTATGTAATCGACGTGAGCCAGTTTCGGAGGTAACATTTTACAAGAAAACACGCCACAGTGCCGACCTCCAGACACTTCCGACCCGAAAGTCATAGTCGCGGGGTCAAAATTCCCGGCGTTCCGACTGACGATGTGGTCACCGGAGTGATCGTGTCTAAAATCAGTTTGTGCCCAATTTCCAGACTGGCCCCGAATGAGAACGTCCCCGAGGCCGGTGCTGGTAGGAAATGCTTTCTGTCTCCAGTCCGCGTCTTTTGAAACGTTAAATTCGTTACACAGTCTTTCAAACGCCATACGGTCGTATGCGTTGGAAATGGGATCCCAGGCGTCGTCTTGAGGTAGTGAAATACCTAGTTCTTTGAGAATCCTCCTAATAGTATAATACGCGTGAAAGTTGTAGACACTTCGGAGCATGACATTCTTGGATGTCAGATGGTCTTTATGTGAAACTCCACACCCGGCTGTTGCGCACCATACAACGAAATTTATTTGGTTCTGCCAAAACTGCATCGGTGTTGTTTTCCACCCGTTTACCGCCTCCATCGTAGTAATCTTGGGCAGCCTATATTGTTCAAAGATGTTAGGGAAGTTGGTGGCAAAGCCGCTGTCCGGTCTAACCGTTACGGTTGGGTGTACAAGGCGGTTAACAACGTCTTTTTGCGTGTATTTACCTCCGACCGCGTACTTTGCATTAGAGTTAAAGCTAAATGCTTTGGTATCCATTGAAAGATATTATTATGTTTGCTACTATCACTAATGTTCAAAAAGAGAGTTGTGAACTTCAAAAATCAATCGACAACTGCTGCGGAAAACGCCGGGTGGGCCTCAGATCAATCACCTTCACGGTTGGATGGCAGAATGTGGGGAAGAGCGAAGGGTTTTACTATGTGAAGGATGGACAACAATTAGGTGTAAAGCTGCCTCACGGACTGTGGGGAATAAGACAGCTCAAAGATTTTGTCAACTCAGAGCTTGACGGTATAATCAACCTCACAGTATCGAAGGCTACCGGGCTCGCAACAATGACCATCAGCACTGATAATAAGGTAGTGGTCTCCCCGGGGTTGGGTATTCAACTCGGTTTTAGAGAGACATACTCCTCAAACAAAGGAGTGTTTACCCCGGGTGAGTACGTCGGTGATAACCCGGTGGACTTCGCCTTCACGAAAACTCTCAGGGTGCACCTGGATCGGGTGAACACGTCGTACAACACGGTAGACGGATCCCCCAGCACATTACTGAAAACCGTGCAAGCCAGCGACTGTTTCTTTGGGGATACGGTGACCTTAGACTTCCCACACCCCGAGATGAAAGTTTTGGAAGCGGGACATATCCACGAATTTACGGTCTCTATTCTCGATGATCAAGCGAGAAAGTTGAATAACTATTACCCGATTTCGGTAGTTCTCGAATTTTCCAATTGAGTATAGGTGCCCAATATTATAATTAATTTATTATTGAGTATATACGGACCAGGTAGTTCTTCCGATTGGGTGACAAATTCAAAGAATTTGGAACCGGCAGAAGGTGGATTCATCCCGACAGAGGGCGACTTTTTAACTACTGAAAAAACCAAGGCCCTGATCAATAAAACTATATCGAAGGTCACAAACGGGATTCACAGGAGTATATCAGATGTTAGAATAGAAGTGCTGACGGCGACTGCACAAATTGAGAAAGATCAGGCGGCTTATAAGGTGTTGCGCTCAGAGGACTCTTTCATCAGAGAAACGGAACTAAACGAACTAGGTAAAAAAAATAACCAAATTTCGAAAAGAGAGCAGGTCGGATATTGATAAAGTCCGAGCAGACCGCCAGGCGGCCCTTACGTTGCGCTTAGAGGACTCTCTCATTAGAGATGCGGCATTTACCGAACTAGTTAAACAAATAACCAAATTTCGAAAAGAGGCCACATCGGGTATTGAGAAAGCCCGAGAAGACCACCAGGCAGCCCTTACGAAGGCTTATGAGGTGTTGCGCTCATAGGACTCTCTCATAAGAGAAGCGGCGGTTGCCGAACTAGATAAAAAAATAACCAAATTTCGAAAAGAGACTCGGTCGGGTATTGATAAAGTCCGAGAAGACCACCAGTCGAACCTTGCGGAGGCCATTGCGGAGGCTTATGATGCGTTGCGCTTAGAGGACTCTCTCAGTAAAGAAGCGACACTTACCGAACTAGACGAAAAGATAACCGAATTTCTGAAAGAGACCAGGTCGGGGGTTCAGGGGGTCCGTGAAGACCACAAGGAGGCCATTGCGGAGGCTTATGGGGCGTTGCGCTCAGAGGACTCTCTCAACAGAGAAGCGGCACTTACTGAACTAGACGGAAAAATAACAGAATTTCGAAAGGAGGCCCGGTTGGGGGTTGAGGGGGTCCGAATGGGTATTGAGAAAGCCCGAGAAGACCACCAGGCAGCCCTTACGAAGGCTTATGAGGTGTTGCGCTCAGAGGACTCTCTCATCAGAGAAGCGGCGGTTGCTGAACTAGACGGGAAAATAACCAAATTTCAAAAAGAGGCCCGGTTGGGTGTTGAAAAAGCCGTAGAAGGCCACCAGGCGACCATTACGGAGGCTTATGATGCGTTGCGCTTAGAGGACTCTCTCAGCAGAGAAGCGGCACTTACCGAACTAGACGGAAAGATAACCGAAGTTTCCGATAAACTGAAACATGATCGTATAGCCGCGACCAAAGGTCTTGAGGAGGCCTCTTATACGATTCGTACTGAGGCATATAACGCAAACAGTGCGCTTGCCGGAATAGTGCGAACAATGAAAACGCTAAAACGTGTCATAACAGTTTGGGCTGAGAAGCGGGGCCCATTGGTTGAGGGGCGTTATGAATATTCGTTCGGTGCCAAAGCGAGTAATAAATGTGGGGGATACGCTATGACAACTGTGGGTGAAGTTGTCCGAATGGCGGTCTGCTCGGTTAATGGTAGTGGTAAACCTGTGGGCGCGGTGGCGATAAATATTATAGTAGATGGAGAAGAACGGGGGGTTGGAGTCACTAAAATCTCTGGAGATAGTTCGACGGTTGTTGCGTTCGCCGGTAATGATCGAATTAGACTTTTCCAAGGTAGTGTTATTAACTTTGTTACGAAAATCGGTGACCCAGAGAGTTCTTCCACTATTGTCTCATTGTTAATTGAACTTATTTTGTAAATACTAATATATTGAACTAAATTTGTAAAATTTAAATATGAACGAATCACCGCTTCCAATTGTCAATACCGATCCATCAACACTGTATCCAACTCTCAATACCACTACATCAACACTGTATCCAATTAACGAAAGAAGTTCAGATTTTAGGTTGAATAATATCGTCGCTATGCAGGATATTTTAGTTAGAGAATGTGCAAATAGAAAAAGACACGCTAACAAATATAAGCGCGCTGCGAACATAGCTGAAGCATCTAGTACGGTTCTGGCAAGTTTATCTGTAATGAGTGGTGCGGGGACTGCTGCAACGCTATCTACAATTGTAACGGTTCCACTTGCAGGGGTTTTGAGTGGAATTACCGTTTTATCTGGAATACTTTGTATGGTAATTAGGGCGGTGGGTGGAAAACTCGAGAAAAAAAGTAGAAAACATGATAGAATATCCGTTCTTGCTAGGTCTAAGAAAAATAGCATCGACGTTATGGTGTCCAAAGCGTTGGCCGATAAGAAAATATCAAATTTAGAGTTTGAATCCGTGGTGGAAGAAATGGGGAGATATGAAGAATTAAAAAATGATATAAGAATCAAGGCGCGCGCCACCATGCCCAAAATTGAGTGTCCTGATTGGGATAAATTTAGGGTAAAACTTGGAAATAAAGTCGGAGGAAATGTTACAGCACCATTATAAAATAATTTTTAAAAAAATAATTAATTAATTATATTGTTGCAGTAAACAATTTATTAATTAATAATTTTGAAAAATTAAGAAAATTATTAACAATTTAAAAAAAAAAGTTAAGGTCCCACCGAGGCTCGAACCCGCACCAGCAAAACCCTTCTGGGCCCATCCCACTAAGCATTCGCTTTAAATCTCTTCTCTTCTCATTTTTTTGGCTTAGTGGGATGTGTCACGCTCACATCATCTCCACCCCATCATTGGACCGATACCGCGGACCCCTCCTCTTCATTACCTCCATCCGCTATTATGTGTAGAGCGGCCAGAGTGAAGTACATGTGGCGAAACTGTTGAGATATTAGTGCCGGCGTCCCGACAATGAACTGTGTTTATTTCTCGTATATAAACCTAACTTTGTTGGTGAAAATATTATAAATAATTTTATTAAAATTTTACAACATAAATTAGTTCTGTTCAATAATAATTTTTTCAATATCTTTATAAGCGATATCGTAGAAATGTATATTCGTAAACGAATCGTTGGGTTTTAACAATTTTAAATAATACACCTTAGTTTCATATCCGATACGCATTATCCGTCTTAATGTTTGTATTTGCCTCTTGTATAGTTGACATAATTGCCGGTATAATATTGTAAATGCAACGTTTTTATCGGAGCGTAATAAATTACGCTGGTATTTCATGTATTCGATATCGCCTAGTGTTCTCATTTTATAGAATTTATATACAGGATTATAACCCCCGTAAGCTTCGTAAACTTCTTCAACACAGTCATTAAAAATTTTCAATTCTAATTGAATTGTATTATCCATTTTATAATTTTCTTAAAATTATAATATTGGTAGTTGTTTTTTTCTGTTCAATTTCCAATTTCTAATAATAATTTTCCAATTTCTTCGTTAAAAGTGATATCGTAGAAACGCATATCCGTAAACGAATCGTTGATTTTAAACTGTTTTATAAAATTAGTTTGATAATGTTTCGGTAGTGTTTCTCCGATGCTATTTAGTCGCTTCATTACGCAAATTTGATACTTGTACCAGCGACATAATTGCCGGTATAATATTGTAAATGCAACGTTTTTATCGGAGCGTAATAAATTACGCTGGTATTTCATGTATTCGATATCGCATAGTGTTCTCATTTTACAGTGTTTTAAGGCTGTAGAAACATCGTAAAATTCTTCAACAAAGACATTACAAGATTCCAATTCGTTGCGTATTTTATTATCCATTTTGTTATAATATTTTATTATAACCTATGAAATTTATCTGTTCAATTGGTCGTGAAAATAACATGATGTATTTATGACACCAATCTTTGGATTTTTGGGGGTGGTGGGGATTTTTGGGGTTGTTGGGGGACAATTTCCTCGTTAACCAATTTTTGATTTTTCGGGGGTGGTGGGGGTAGTGTAGAGGGGTGAAAATGATACCACCGTAGGTGGTATCATTTTGACTCCCTATATACTACTACCAGACTAGTGAACGCAGAAACAGTATACAACTATTTCATTGCCATTCGGGGAACAGTCAAAACAATTGCCCGTCGATGCTGTGGACGACCCGATGAACTATTGCCGAGGCAGCCGCAGGCTGAACAAAGTTCTAAAACGCTACAAGCCACAACTGCCAAATATGGGCACAAATTTATTACCCAAACAATTTGAACCAACTTATAACACACATAATTCGAGTTAATGACCATAATTTGAGTTATAACAGACATAATTCGTTTTCATTGGCTCGATTTATCATGTGATTCAATCCGAGGCAAAGCAAGTCACATGACCAGTCAATAGTAGGGTGAAGAAATTAAAGTACTATTGCCTGCGCGTGAAACTATTTCATAGTCAAGCGGCCGAATGTAAACAAATGAGGAACACAGTCAAAACTAACGAATTACAATTTATATAGGAGGTTGGGTAATAATCTGCATTATAACAGGCACATAGCTTAAAAATAAACGTATAGTTCACAATACTTTCTAAGTTGACAAAGTGCAACGTTATGACCCCAATAAGTTGTATTACCTGTAATGATTAACTGTTCGCAGGAAATGGAAAAGCAATACCCGGATGTGACATACCAGTGTACAGTTGGCTGAACTATAAATATGTTGTTGTTCACATATTGGATTTTTCAGGAACTATATGATGCGGTCGCTACGGCCTCCTCGCATTTAATTCCTTAACAATCCAATATGTGAACAATAACTTATACGTACTTACCAGTAATTGGCGACCAAAGAAATATAACTGTTTCTGAAGTACCGGCGAAACGAGCTATCTATTGGAAGCGAAAGTGACCTGAGGAATGTCGGTAAATATCGGCATTTTATTATTATCACCAAATGCCCCTTACAAATCACCCGTGCATCACTTGACCAATCATAATCGGACACATACATATACGTCACATACGGACGACTCTTCATCGACAAAACAATACATTGGACGATTACAGTATGTGACAAAACTGGACATATAACTTATAGGGTATGGGATCACGTGGTCTATTGTGTTGGTGTTAATGCGTCTGGAGTAATGGTGGCGCCCATGATGTCTCAGGTAAATCTTATTTTTCATTAATACGACTGCGGTTTCTTAATTTTAATGATAGCCGTGTTCCAGCCGTTAACACTACGAGTCTGCCAATGCCAAATTTAGCAGCATTACTTATGTAGTTAGTCTGAATATTCTGCAGCGAAATTGTAATCGGACGGAATCGGACGGAATGATGGTTGTGGTGTTAATGCCGCACATGAGGAATTAATGAGGAACCAAATGCAAATCGCCAATAAACTGAACCATAGAACTTACTATTTGTTATATACAATTGAACCCCAGTATGTATGCAGCCAATGTATACACAGATGAAGAGTAAAAGCGGATTCAGTAGGTACACACACAGGTCGAAGACTCGGACCTATGACACCAACAAACATGCCTATTAAAAAAAATCCCATTACCCCACCCACTTGGTCTCGTACAGTACCATATTCTATATATAGAAAGGTGATAAAGAATATGGCTATTATAGAAAGAGCCCTCTCTTTTCCGACTCGCACAAACACAATACACATCGATTAAATGTATGACTTATGTCTCTGGCAATCGATAAAGGTATTAGGTGTGTGAATATACTCACTTCAAAGCGCTGTTTCCAGCATTTATTCAGTTATTCGCATTTTGATTACCCCATCCAAAGCGAAATTTGCGTGTACGAAAGAATCTCACACATAATCGGAGGCCGTCCGGCGTGGATTATAGGGAGTATATTCACACACCTAATACCTTTATCGATTGCCAGATACATAAGTCATACATTTAATCGATGTTTATTGTGTTTGTGCGAGTCGGAAAAGAGAGGGCTCTTTCTATAATAGCCATATTCTTTATCACCTTTCTATATAGAAGATGGTATTGTACGAGACCAAGTGGGTGGGGTAATGGTATTTTTTAATGCATGTTGTTGGTGTCATAGGTCAGAGTCTTCCACCTGTGGGCACATATGGGATCACGAACAGAGGGACCATACAACTGCTGTGGAAACACATTCTATCAGTGGTCTCGTCTAATAATGCATAGGTATATTAACTAATCCTAAAATGCTAAATCATTTCTGATCATACCATTGTTTGTTATCGTAACTAGAAATATTGATTATATCAGATCCGTATATTTTCACCATGAATTCTCACAATGCATATTTTAATGTAAGTGCTATTCTTCAAAATGGAAAGTAATTTTCGGTTTCTACATACACAAACGGGAACGTGGATCATATCCCGGTACGTATCGGCCATTGCTGATCCTATGTTTGGAATCATAACAAAACAGAAATTCAAAACTTAACCCTTTCAACCCTAAGGAACTGGAATGGACTGTGATATGTTAATGTTCAGACCAATCCAATGGTCACAAAATGATTGTCAGATTCATCCATTTATTTTGTTCTAAGAAATATGAAAATTACTTGCAAAAAGTGCAGATCCTGGATCTGCATTTTTCGCATAAACCGCTATAACGGGATTTCGAGTTCACAGGGTTAAATCGACCTCCCTAAATATCAGCGTCTTTCATACGAAACGTTTGTCCAGGGTGAACTACTCATAGTTTTTGAAGCATTTATTTTAATTCGTCAATTCTATGTCTTATTGTGATTTAGCTTACAAATTGTTGGTACATGCAATTCTAGTTCACTTGCTGTCAAGTTACAGACATCCATTTTATACAAAACAGGAACTATATTTGGAGACACTTAGCGTGCGCAGTTTTTAAAATGATGTATCTTTGAAGTTTGTTATTATTGAATAGTTTGCAACTAATTTCCTTTTAACGGGATTATATTGAAATAGACAGTGCACTGGTGACCACGGAGAGTATTTAATGAAAAGTCAATTCCGTTGAGTTTTAATACCACTAACGTGGTTGCTGGGGTTTGATGACATTAGCTACTGCCTGTTCCATGCTTTTCTCCGATGAACGTTTGGTTATCAAACACATTAAATCGAAAAAATATTTAAATATAAGTACCGTAACTTTTATCAACGTGTAGTTTTTATTTCTAGATATAGTCATGTATTAAACACAGACAATAACATTATTATTATTATGCACCTTGACATTTATCCATGTGAATCAAAATGCAAAGATAAATGAATATATGTGAGAATGATGTTATGAGTAGAGTTGAGGCTAGAGGAGAACGTAGAAAAGCAGAGTCCGGTTGAAAGAGATTATAAATTTGAATCGAATAATTTCGTAATAGGCATTAATGTGTCTTCTACGTCGGGTCTCTGTGAAACAAGAGCATTATATGTACGTAATACATTTTCAATCTAGTTGTATTCCATCCCACTTTCGTTCAGGCGTTGCAACTTTATATTTATTTGTAGCTATTCCTCTCTCAATATCTTTTGATTTTTGTAATAGCTTCTAAGATCTGGAAAGTTTGGTTCTGAGCAAAGAGCAATTTACAAGAATATATAAAATATTGTCCAAGTATAATGCACAGGTTTAAGAACATATTTTGTTCTGCTCATACTGTCCAAAACTTATTAAATGCAAGTCTAGATTACATGGGACCAAACATGCTGGCTTTTAATGCATTCACAAAATAGTTGTTTATTTGTTTCCTGTGCCATGGTACAGACGTCATACAAATTAGAATTGACTATGTTACATGTGTTAATTGTGTAGTTCGTCATCATTTGTTGCTATAATTTTCATTAGCAATTTGTATTAAAACATTCGTAGTTTAGAACGTATTGTGCTTTGAAACTAATGTGTGTTTACTACCTTCCAGTTAATATTTTTATCGATAAAGTCTTCATTCCATTTTGTTCATGCTTTATAAACAACATTCGTTTGACTATTAAAGGTACATGCCCACTGAGTAGGCACAATATGTTCTTTATATGAATTACATAAGTACATAATTGTGTCACTATTCCATCAGTTCTAAAAGTTACTAGTGCCCGATATACAGATATAATCATTTAGTAATATTTATTTTACTGATAGTGACGCGCGTTGGTATCAGACTGTTCATATGCAAATGAAGCATAATATTTTTTAATTATTTATGTTAATTAAATGCGCCACCTGAACAAAATACTATTTTCGACAGATTTTAAAGTATGATCATTGCACATCAAAAAGTAAATACGGAGAATAAATTGTAATGTCCGTTAACATTTTAAGGAAACATAGTTATCGCCCCTGATATAAGTCTGGAAATTTACTTCTGATATGAAATGTATAATAATGCCACTAATTACGTAGGGTAATGGTGAATTAATGGTTATTTTGCCAGAAAATGTCTCAAATGATGTATCTGATATAATATATAAATAAGATTTTGTACCTACTGAGTGGGCATGTACCTTTAAGAAGCACTGTATAAATCATTTTGTTACATTCTTTAGTATATTTAAGTATGGTGGGTTTAGTTTAGGTTTATCTAGTATGTTAATATGTGTTCCTGTTCGGAACGAGATGCTATGCCGTGGTAACGAGATGCTATGTCGTGGGACACGTGGGAACGACATAGACAACAATTTGCGCATGTCCCTTTTAAGCTTCCGTAGATACCAGCATATTTGTTTGGTAGCAGAAAATAGCTGCATGTCCATTCTCAGATGCACGTATTTCATCCCCATATCCACCAGTGACTGCTGCATGTATGTAAGTGTTGTGAGAATAGTAACTGGGTGAGAGGGTGGGGCATCGATCATAGACCCAAACATGTACGAGCTCGCACCTTTGAGTACACCGCCACCTCTGGCTAGTTTGCTGTTGAAGCCATTCCGCGCTATAGCTTTCTTGACCCAGACTGAGACAGCTAAGCCACGTGATATATTTTGTCTTGGGCAGCTGTTAGACTGGCCGGGCGGGCAGCTACTCAGTGTAGCTATTCCCGCTAGTTTTGCTAGTGGCCACTGCATGGGATACTCTTTTTAGGACCAGTATAGTGCAACAGAGGAATTGATAGAGTATTCCTCGCAGGTTTAGTCTGCTTTAATATAAGACGACGGATCATAACACTACCGATACCTGAATGACAGCTGCCAGCGTCAATGATGCCTGCTGGATATCTCTGGAATTCGGTTGCTTCATGAACTGTAGTAAAATTCAAAAATTATTGGCGGCATGCCGTACGACGTGTCCTAAAAGTTATTTGACTCTATGGTGTGGCCGGTTGTAGCGAATGGAGCTGCAATATGGGGAACTGAAAAGTTTACATGTATTGATGCTATACACAATCGGGCAATGACAGTTTGTCTGGGAACGACACGTAGTACACTATCAGCTGGATTAAGGACATATATGTGACCCCTGATCATTATATGATTCAAACATAATTGCTTCCTAAATGTGATGGAATATGATGTATAACACTATCTCGTTACTGTATCCTATACGGCACATTTAGTGGCCAAGTCGGCCATCCTTGTGTTTGCCAGAAATCAGCCAGTGTCACCTCTTCTGGCATTGACAACCCGAAAGCCCGCTCGTAACGAGCCATCTCATCAGGATCTGCATAGTTTTGAGAACACAAAAATACCCCTTTTCATAAATGGATTAGTCTGAAAACTATGTTGTGACGGTTGTGACGGTTGGATTGGTTGCAAAATTAACATATCAAAATCCATTCCAGTTACTTATGGGTGAAAGGATTAGCAGTCTGACGCTAATATTTGTGCAGAGTTAGGTGCAGAGATTGTCATCATAAAACTTTATGAATCGTTCTCATGACAGAAATTGGGATGGTTGACTAATGTACCCGGTATTGGCCAATAAAATCTTATGTTTATAACATGTATAAACAGTGTAGTTATTGATACTGATACTACGAGGAAGTAGTTATTAAAGGTACATGTCCACTCAATAGGCACAAAATCTTCTTTATAGGAATTAAATAAGTGTATAATTGTGTTACTATTCCACCAGTTCTAAAAATTACGAGTGCCCGCTATACAGATATAATAATTCAGTAATATGTAGTTTACCAATAGTGATTCGCGGTGGTATCAGGCTATTTTAATATGCAAATGAGGAAGGGAAGGATATTTTTTAATTATTTATACGAATTAAATGCGTGACCAGAACAAACAATATTTTCGACAGATTATAAAGTATTATCATTGCACACCAAACAATGAATACAGAGAATACATAGTAATGTCCGTTAACATTTTAAGGAAACATGGTTATCGCTCCTGATATCAGTGTGGAAATGTACGTCTGATATAAAATGTATAATAATGCCAATCAATAAGTGGGGTAATGGTGAATGAATGTTTACTTTGCCAGAAAATGTCATATCTAAAGAATATTTAAAACTATCTGTCTCCCTATAGTATAACCTACTGAGTGGGCATGTACCTTTAATGATATGGCTCTTTAGCCATTCTGAGCAGGTCGTCTGTAGGAGGTTCTAAGAGTTTATAATTAGTAGAAACATTTCCAAGAATATTGAAAAAACACACTGATTGTAAATGTGCTTATGCACCTGCAAAAACATGATACTTGCTTAAATAATTTCTCCATCTTTTAGCATCCATACTGAGTTTACCGAAAAATCAAAATTGATCGATGGTAGAAAATCATTAGTCGATGATCTATCATGTGATATTAATCAACGAATCCGTGATTAATCGACTAATCGGAACATCACTAATAAATATACTAGCATACTAGTGTCTTTTGATATCAAGTTTATCAGGCTCGACTCGGAAACGGTAGGATTTCTTCGACGAGCCTACGCGTTTCCTAGCCTTGTCTGATAACTCTGATATGTGACACGCCATGCGATTTTATACCTTCGGACATCTGCGTAATTTCATTGAATACGTTTACAAAATTTACATTATTTTTCATAAATATAGTCAAAAGTTGACAAAATAATTCCGCATGGACTCTGAAAATTATGTCAACTTTTGACAGCATTTACCGTAACGGAAGATATTGTAAATTTTGTAAACGTATTTAATGAAATTACGCAGATGTCCGAAAGTACAAAATCGCAAGGCGTGTCTCAATTATCATGGGACACTTGTATGGTGTTCTCTATATATTATCCAAATCCGTCCGTTTGTTAGAACATTTTTAAAACAAGTACTGTCAAAATAACGTGAAATAGTATGTCACCTATGTTTGAAACCACATGATCCCATACCCTGACAATTCTGCTAAATCTAATAAAATACCACAGTACGAGTTACCTTTAGTTTCCAGGGCCCGGTTGCTCAAAGCTTCTGTTAGCTTAACGGGTTGTTAAATCCTTAGCATTGCTAAGGATTTAACAGTCTGTTAAGCTAACAGAGGTTTTGAGCAACCGCGCCCTGAGTGTGTATACATTGCGTAGTTACCATTGGTGCTGCACTCTGCACCAGCGGAAAGTGAATCCCGTCGAAATTGGATTCCTGACGAATTCCCATTCAGCTATATTCAGAAGTATTCTGCATAAACACATTTTCGCTTCGTAACCAGTAACGCCGGTTACTAGACTAAAATGCGTTTAAGCGATAGCTCTAAGTAGAGCTGAGTGGCATCTCGTCAGGTAAGCAGTGCATTTTCGACGTGAAACATTATACGTCGGCGCAGAGAGCAGCACCAAATAGCGGCTGTAAAGTCTTACAACCAGCATGTCCCCGCAGACCTGATACGAATACCAACCGGATTTGTTCCTGGTTCCACAAACGAACGATTGCCTATATATCGTTTGCACATCGATTTGCCATCGTTTTAGTGTTGGTTTATTTTTTAATAGAAAACGATGTATCACATTTAAGAAAACATCATTTTCTAATTAAAAACAACGAAGGCGATGTCAGAATGATGCGTTGAAAGAGAAATGAAAGTTTAAATAGTTGAACGACGGGTATTTAAAGGAAAATATTGTTTTCACGTACAAATAAAAAACATAATCGTTTCTATGGATATCGTTGTACAGATGATTTTTTTCACTTCATTTTCCATTCATATTATTCGTTTTAGTTTGTTTCGTTTGGGAACAGGGGGCCGTTTCACTAAACTTCGTACGACTAAGATGTTCGTAAGTGCAAAATTATGATAGTCTGTAAATTTTACATTAACAATGTTTTCTTGTAAACAATTATTGGATTTACATTTATTGAGCATAGGCTGCATAAGAAGCATATGCTCAATAAATGTAAATTCATAAATTGAAATTTCCACATGATCCTAGATTTGCACTTACGAACATTTTAATCGTACGAAGTTTAGTGAAATGGCCCCCATACCTCCTCTGTATCACATCTAAACTGCTCCCGATGCACACAACTAATGTTTTCTGTTGTACGTGTTGCGGCCCAAAACTTGGCTTAACCCTTAGACCGCTACACACAACAATAACAATTGTCGTCTGCTGTTGCTTTTATATACATTGTATTGCCTTATTTCTCAATAAAAACATGTTTTGACAGCACTTCAGATTCTGAAGTGCTGTCAAAGCATGTTGTAAATTATTCTAAAGTGGTATCAAATCATGTGTTTGATGATAAAAATGGAAAATAGAAAATAAACAGCTGACAACAAAATATTAAGACAACGGTGTAAGGGTTAACCAATTCTAGAAAAGCTAAAATGTTCCCAACGATATAACACAAACAGTAATGTAAACGTATGTACAGAAAAGTGAGCAATTCAAATAAAAATTTATAATGATACCATAGTCAAAAAATAAAAGCACATGTTACAACAGTTTTGCTTCTATTACATGTATATTATTAGTATATCGTTATTACCAATGTTCAATCCTTACGATGCATATTTCCAATTACAAAACAACACAGCCACCGGTTTCATGATTCCCCAAAAAATAAAAAAAGTGACACGACACCATGTTGACACCACAACAGAAATCACAAACCAGATAGCAATCCGTATTGCCCGGCAACACGACGGGAAATCTCCGTGCTGCGTCCCAGCGCCAATATCCTGCCGTACACGTGAGCCTGCCGCTGCCGCGAATTATACTACACCGTCACACTTGGCGGTCAAGGCAAGGCAGCAGCGAAAACCAATGATACATCTTCGCGGGTGCCTGACAGAAATTATCACATCTGCTCCGAAGACGCAAATTGACTGTCAAACGCGTCATTCACCGCCAATGTGATAATATGTGACTATGACTGGAGAAATGCGGCTTATGGGCTTTGCGACCAGGGTAGAGCCAGATCAGCCTGTCCATCAAACCAATAGCCCTACATCAATTTCAACCGACTTGCTTCTAACAAGCATTATATATATCAGGCTAAAGGAGTGTGCTATTTGATCATGAGCAGAGCTACACTGGTCAAAATCACATAATGCTCGAGTCTCCAGTCACAGCGGCATATACGGGTCGTCATGACAACGAGTCGATGTCATGGTCTACTAGAACACTCCTGTATGTATCCTGATACAATGGTCCTGCACTCCGCACCGGCGTAAACTATTTCACGTCGAAATAGGCGCCGGATTCCTGACGAATTCCTACATGCAGACGATACTGCATAACATAAACACATTTTCGTCGAGTAACCGGCGCAATAAATTTGCGCCGGTTACTAGACGAAAAGTGCGTTTATGCGATAGCTCTAGGTAGAGCAGATCTCGTCAGGAAACTGGTGCATTTTTCGAAATGAAACCGTTTGCACCGGTGTGGAGTTCAGCACCAGTGTGATGTGAATCTATATACAGTACAACCTCTCTACAACAGCCATCCGTGGGAAGACGCAAAACTGGCTGTTGTAGAGAGGTGGCTGTTGTAGTGAGGTTAATGTTGAATTATATTTGGTCGTCTGCTGTTTTTATTTTCTTCGCGATAATTCTCATCAAATATATGCTTTGACAGCAGACGACAATTTTCGTGTTCAGCAGTCTAATGGTTAAATATAGAGAAAATCATCCATTTGGGATATAAAATAGCGGCTGTTTCAGAGAGATTGTTGTTGTAGAGAGGTGGCCGTTCGGGGAGGTTCGACTGTAGTACTAACTGTTGGTTTGAAACGTTGTAATGACATACATGCTGAGTAGACGGCGCAAAGATCATACGCGCCATTAGTCCAGTCATAGTAACATATATGTATTGTCATACTGAAGTATAGGTTCCCGTTCGTTGTAAGCATTTCATATTACCAAACGGGAGCACATTTTAACAACTGTAGTGATTGTACTGTATCACAGACGCTTCTAATGTGAAATTTGACCCCTAATTGACCCCCGCCCGGCCCCACCCGGCCCCGCCCGGCCCCGTCCATTTTTGACCCCTGTGTCAACATTTGTTACAAATCTAAAAGCATTGTCTGTCGATCATTTCGTTGCACTGGGTCAGACGATTCCAGAGAACAAGATTGTTTAAAGTTACATGCCCACTCAGCAGGCACGACATGTTATTTATATCAAAGACACCTAAGACATTATCTGGCAAAATAAACGTCCATTCACCATTACCCCACGTATTGATTGGCATTATTATACATTTTATATCGGACGTAAATTTCCACACTGATAAAAGGGGCGATAACCGTGTTTCCTTAAAATCTTAACGGACATTACTATTTATTCTCTGTATTTACTTTTTGATGTACAATGCTCATACATTATAATCTGTCGAAAATATTATTTTTCAGGTGACGCATTTAATTTAATTAGTGTAAAAATTGAAAAGTATCATGCCTCATTTGCATATGAAAATGTGGGCAGGTTTCGTGAAAGAGACAGTACTAGTGTAATAAATATGCAAATGAGATCGCTACACGAACCACATTAGCTGTTCAGTATGGCTTCACTAAGAGATGTTCTTCTTATGCAATAAATATAATCCAACACTGCGATATCATTCAAACAGGGCCTCGTTTAATAAATGCCATATGCCATATTATATTACATCATCACTCATCTAAGCTATGTATTATGAAAGACCCATACCCCATACACACAAGTTCATGTGCCACAGCCAGGCTGGTCACAAATACCAATACAAACCAGGTGGAAGACTCGGACCTGTGACACAAAGAAAATGACCATTACAAAAAATCCATTACCCCACCCACTTTGTCTCATACAGCACTATCTTCTCTTATAGAAAGGTGGAAAACAATATGGCTATTATAGAAAGAGCCCTCTCGTTTCCGACTCGTACAAACACAATAAACGTCGATTAAATGTATGACTTCTATCTTTGGCAATCGAAAAAGGTCTTAGGTGCGTGAATATACGCATTTCAAATCGCTGTTTCCAGCATTTATTAAGTTATTCGAATTGTGTATACCCCATCCAAAGCGAAATTTGCGTGTACGAAAGGATCTGACACATAATCGGAGGCCGTCCGGTGTAAACGGGACAATAGTAGACCGGGATATCCGTAGACGGAAGCAGTTCTGCGCATGCGGCCACGAATTGAGGCGGAGCCATGTGACTAGGCATAGAGGGATCGTCTCAACATTCTTAAATATGCATACAATGATGACAATAGGCTAGTTTGCTTCTATGTATATGTATAAAACTATAAATAAATACAGTAAAATACTGTATATATAACATTTGATCGCGAAGTCGCTCCATAAAACAAGCGTGGGAAATAAAGAGACGAGCTGGGAAATAACTAGACACACAAGGAGATACACCGGGAAATACGTAGATATACCGGGAAATAAGTAGATACACCAGGTACCGGGACACAATGAGATACACCGGGAAAAACGTAGACATACCGGGAAATAAGTAGACACATCGGGTACCGGGACACAAGGAGATACACCGGGAAATACGTAGACATACCGGGAAATAAGTAGACACATCGATCGGGTACCGGGACACAAGGAGACACACCGGGAAATACGTTGACATACCGGGAAATAAATAGACACATCGGGTACCGGGACACAAGGAGATTCACCGGGATATATGTAGAGATAACGGGAAATAAGTAGGCATATCCAATACGTACAGTAGCGCTTTTCTGCTCCTTACCTATTTGTATATACTAATATCGTATACATATCGTAATCGTATAGTATTGGTATATTTAATGAGCATATCGTATGATCATATACTGTTGGTATGTTTGTACCGTATCGTCGTATAGTACAAACGTATTATACGAATATTATACAAACATACGATATCCGTTCGTATATACGATATATCCGTGTGGCTTTTCATTCTACTGAAAACACCTCTCATTTTAAAGAAATTCTCGACTCCAAAGAGGACCAAATATTAAGGGCGGACCAAATATTAGGGCAAATAGTACACGGCAACACCGTTAATATATCGTATACATTAACGGTATTCTGGTACATTTATACCGTACACAAATCTGGTATGTTTGTACGATACAAACGTACCAGAATTATACACATGTATAAAAATCGTATAAACGTACGATTTGAATGGTATATCTATACGATATTGGTTGGTATGTACGGTACAAACATACCGTACGTCTATATTATATGCATATCGTATTGGTATAGTATACGACATGCAGAAAAGCGCTAATGTAGACATACCGGGACATAAGTAGATACACCGGGTACCGGGACACAAGGAGATACAGCAGGAAATACGTAGACATAGCGGGAAATTAGTAGACACCTCGGGTACCGGGTCACAAGGAGACACACCGGGAAATATGTAGAAACGCCGGGAAATAAGTAGACATACCGAGAAATATGTGGACATACCGGGAAATAAGTAGACATACCGGAAAATGTGTAGACAAGCCGGGAAATATGTAGACATACCGGGAAATATGGGAAATAAGGAAACACTCCGTGGAATAAGGAGAAACATAACAGGAAATTAGACATTTCGGGAAATGAGGAGACATACCGGTAAATATGTAGACATACCGGGTACCGGGGCACAAGTAGACACACCAGGAATATATAGACATACCGGGAAATAAGTAGACACATGGGGAAATACGTAGACATACCGGGAAATAAGTAGACACATCGGGTACCTGGACACAAGGAGACATACCGGAAAATGTAGACATACCGGGAAAAAGAGAAATGTGCCGGAAAATATGTAGAAACGCCGAGAAAAAAAGAGACACACCGGGAAAAAGAGACATACAGGAAAATATGTAGACACACCGGGTAATATGTAAGCATACCGGGAAATGTGTGGACAGGCCGGAAAATTTGTATACATACCGGGAAATATGTAGACACGCCGGGAAATATGTAGACATACCGAGAAATAAGTAGACACACCGGGAAATATGTAGACATACAGGTACCGGGACACAAGTAGACACACCGGGAATATGTAGACATACCGGGAAATAAATAGACACGTGGGGAAATACGTAGACATACCGGGAAATAAGTAGACACATCGGGTACCTGGACACAAGGAAACACACCGGAAAATGTAGATACACCGGGAAAAAGAGACATACCGGGAAATATGTAGACACACCTGGAAATTTGGAGACATGCCTGGAAATAAGTAGACACAGTGGGAAATAAGGAGACACTTGTAGAACCCCCTATTGTTCACTCTCCTTTATTGTTACCCAGGTAACAATAGGGGAGGGTAACACTATCTGTAAGTTCGTCCATTCAGTTCTTCTGAGTGTCCGACAACAAAAGTTGCCGACCAAAACAGATGACGAACTTTTGTATCGGATGTTTAGAGTTCGATATCGAGCACATCCACATGCCGATATCTCCATTGTATGCAGATATCACCATTCTGGTCGTCTATAAAACATGCTTTTTATGACGGGTAACAATAGGGGAGGGTAATAATAAGGGAGGACTGTATACTTTGTAGAACCCCCTATTGTTCACCCTCCCCTATTGTTACCCCTCTGTAAGTTCGTCCATTCAGTTCTTGTGAGTGTCCGACAACAAAAGTTGCCGACCAAAACAGATGACGAAATATTGTATCAGAGGTTTGGAGTTCGATTTCGGGCACATTCACATGCCGATATCACCATTGCATGCCGATATCACCATTCTGGTCGTCTATAAAACATGATTTTTATGACGGGTAACAATTGGGGAGGGTAACAATAAGGGAGGACTGTAGAATTTGTAAAACCGCCTATTGTTAACACTCCCCTATTGTTACCCCTCGGTAAGTTCGTCCATTCAGTTCTTGTGGGTGTCCGACAACAAAAGTTGCCGACCAAAACAGATGAAACATGCAGTGTTTAGTTATCTCTGCAGCTGGTGAAACACACATGCAGCTTGTCGCGAACGACTGCGTGTACGACCACTCCCTTCCGCTCATTTGCCTTGGGCATTTTCCAGAAAACGATGGTCAACATTATGTCAGTATCCTCGCAAGTCAGAATGCTATAGAAAAGTTAACAAGCCTTGTTAGGACCAATGAAGATGGTTCATGTAACTCTAGAAGTCGCTGTCTGAAGTGAAAACCACCCACAGACATGCTTCGAAAGTGTCGACATCGACACAAATGCACAATGGAAAGCAACGAGTCTGACGATGTAATCACGAATGAGATTGTGTCGCATGAAAATGACGAATCCGTTGATGTACACGGATGTGAACAGGCTCCTCAAGAAAGTCGCGAACCTACCGAATTAAGTAGAAGTTACAAATATTTCGCTGTATACGTAGCTGTAACCGATTGTACTGAACCGTTCGATATAGACTTAAGTGAAAAACACCACGAGACAGGAAGGAAACAGACCGGGTAAGCACACATCAACATGTTCAACAGGACGGTAGCGAAAGTTTCAATATAGACATACGTGATCGAAAGCCGCATGCGGCCACCAAGGTACATGTCAATGGAAACAAGAATGCAAATTTCCGACAGCAGTACCTTTCCAAACCTATTGATGTTAGCAGACGTGAAGATGCCGCCCATGGAAGTTACGAACATGTAGATCTACATATAAGAGGTAAAGAACAGATGCGTGGACATTTTAAACAGAAAAGTTGCATATATGATAATGGAGACGTGAGCATACATACCTCAAAGTAACGAAAATGTTGATGAAGGTATAGACAAACCATCCGATAGAAATGACGATGAAAACGCTCATCATAAAACTTTTGAAGCTGTAACAATACGTGGAAATATCCCACATGACCGAAACGCTTCTGCTGATGAAAATTTGAGTGAAAATATCCCACAGGAACTATCCGAGTGTGATATACGGGTACAAAGTGAGTGCCTACGTCGCTTAAGAGAGCAAGTTGAAAGACAACGTAGCACAAATGGACATGTTGGTGAATATTTACCGAGAGAAATCCAGCAACGTATAATAGAGCTATGTATAAGATTTGACCCATCTTCAAGATTGTCCCTCCAGCGGGTAAACACTTTCTTTAGATATATTCTTCGACCAGTCCCTTTGCCAGAACTATATATATATCTCGCTCAGCGATGTTGCATACTCCTAACTTAATAAAACAGGGTAATACATCATGCCGGGTATACAAGATACTGATACTGCAATGTATCAGAATATTACATATAGCAACATGGAACAGTAAAGTTGTTTCATAAATTCATTACGATTACTGATTTAGATGCCGCCGATGTCAGCATAGACCTTCCGAGATTTTTTTTTAAATATTCATTGGTTCACCAGCTTATTACTACTGTAACAATACGCTACAATTCACCTGCTCTATGCTTCTATGTGAATAGTATGGTTAGAGGGTTTTGTTTCAAATTAGGTAAACTTGTAAATTACATGTTCGATAGTTTTCTCTGTTCAGTGTCGTAGCCAAGTCGTCATGGGCGAGGGTGCAAGGAGTGCGAACACACCCCCTAAAATTTGTTCAGGTGTGTATTTTATTTTCTGAGGCAAGTATCAACACTATCTGTGAAATTGACTGTTAAAATCGATATTTGTTCCGAGAAGAACCCTTCCACACTCTTTTCCAAAGTTGATTCGGATTTCGTACCCCCACCCCCCCAGCAAGAACATGGCTACAACACTGCAATTGGTTGTATAGTTTGTGTTGTAACTTTATCTTGAGGTTCGTTTGCTTCAAATGATACATGTAATATCAAAAGCCTTAGTACATGCAAAAGGCCGTAAGAAATTAGATAAAACTGATAAATGGTAAGTGAAAAAGAGTGTGAAAGATTTCATCTCTGCCAATACACCAGACGTCGAGTAGGTCATACAATTGACAGCGCACTACTTACAACAATTATTGAGTGATGTTGCGCATCCGTATTTCTATGAAATGTTATAAACCGGAGTATCCTGAGACTCGAACCTTAGTTTGGCCTAAAACAGCCAATTACAATCCCATATGGTAGTTTCCTTAAACCCTAGTTTAAGCAATTAGGGTGCACCCCATATCGTAAGCAATGGTTTGGAGCTTAAACCATAGTTTAGACGAAAGAAATTGTGGTTTCAGTTGCAATATGCATAATAATTCCCTAAGTGTTTGTTTATTGGTGTTTAACGGCCTATCAACAGCTAATGTCATGTAAGGCCGGGCCAACAGGTTGTGATGTATGAATTTAATTTAACGTAATAACCCTGAATATACGGACATCATTTAGTCTGGGAAACACATGTATAGTGATTGTGTGAGAGTCTAAACCATGATTTAGGCTCCCAAGCCTTAGTTTGAGCAATTATTTGGGCAGAAACTGCCATTTAAGATCGTAATACAATTAAAACTTAAACCTTAATTTGGACTCCAAACTATAGTTTAAGAAATAAATTTACAATCGCAATCCCAAAAGATAGTTCTCTTAAACCGTGCTTTGTGCAATTAATGTGCACGCGGCAGACAGAGCCCAGCGTAAGGTTTAAGTTCCAAACCATGTTTTAGGAAATTATTGTGCGTATGCAATAAATGGAATATGGCCAGTCAACTGCACACTCATTTCCTAAGCCTTATGCTCTAGCTTAGGCTTCCAGGGAGCATAACCCACGGGAGACTCACAAATAGTGGTTTATGGGAATTATTGTGCATGTGTCGACTGAAACTACCATTGGGCAGTCTAAACTCCAAACAGTGGTTTAAGTTATCTGAAGCCATCTGCCGTTTTCTTTTTCTTAAATGATGGTTTGTATTTCAAACTGAGGTAAAGGCAGGACTTATTGAATTACAATCTCAAACAGCATTTACTAGCCAAATGCACAATAATTGCGTAAACTAGGGTTTGGGAGTGTATTCTAGTGTTTGTATGTGAAACCATGTTTTAAGATTTATTGTGCACATCCATAGCCAAAAACTAGAGTTCGAGGAGGCTAAAATATGGTTTAAGCTCCTAACCATGATTTAAGAAGTTGTGCATTTGGCTTTCTATAGAATATCGATAGCTAATACTAATAATTGTAGCTTGTACTACATTAGCATCATGGTTCGGGATCACGTGGTTTCCGAACGGCGTGACGTCCTGTGTTTATATATACAAAACATTTCCTTTAATCTCTTTCTAACGGAGTGACGTAATTTTAGGAACCATAGCGCAGCAAATGCAAAGTTGTTTGCCCTGTGCTGTACAATTTGCTCGTTTTTACGAAAAACATGTTACCGGCAAATTGAAAGTAAATACAAATCTACTGTCTGTTTCACGTTAACCTGCCCAAATTTTTAACCTATTTAAACACCCTAAAACTCCCATTTTTTTACATAAAATCATTTTTCAGCAAAATTTAGCAATGAGCCATCTTTTTGTTTTTCGAAATTCGGTCCTAGAATGAAGTAATAGCCCGAAATGATAAAGTGAATGGGGGTCTCCCATGTTAAAATATCACGCGCTGAGCAGTTTTCGACATTTTCCTATTGTCGAACAGCTTCCTGGATTTCATCATCAAAATATCGGCAATAACATCGGCTTTATGTGAACAAATCTTACCATTCTGAAAAATATAGGCATCCTGCTTCCATTAGTCGGTGTTTATATATCAATTCCATTAGTAAAGTTCTGGAATTTGGTGAAAATAGAAGATGATGTCGGTCAAATATCTCCAATCTTTGTTGTTACTCGTGACAACAGATGGCAACTGAGCGCTGATTGGCTGGAATTCAGTGAAGGCGGCTGGCCTCGAAGCAAGTCCATTTCGCAGGAGGGGAGAACCTGCGATTTTTTTTGTCGAAGCAGTAAGCGTACTGCAAATTTGATTTTGGCGTGGAAATTGTTTTTATGAACACTGTTAACTTTTCAGATGCAATCATTAGAAATTTGTTACATAAACAGTAATGTATTATACTGAGCTTGTGAAATTTGAACAAATTATGGCCAATTCGTGGAAGCCTGGAAAAACTTCTCTGAATTTGTGGTAACAGAATCATCAATTTATTTTCTGCAAAAACATGTTAAACAAAAACTGTGTCATACATCCAAATACTTATAATTTCAATGCTAGCTGCTGTTAAAAAGCACCTGTAAGTCACCAAAGTAACTCGTGTGGAGGGCTGAATTGGTTTCTTCTTTGTTTACCCTTTAATGTGACTGTGTCTCAGATGATGTCTCAAATATTTATCTAAAATCTAATATGTGTTTTTTCTCGTAAGGCACAGTAAATGGAATAATATATATATTTATATTTCATCACATTCCCAAAAACATGCGTTATATTCAGTTATATATCAAGTACATCAGGCTCGTAGCTGCATTAAGGCACTGCAGGCCCGGGCCTGCAAAATTTTCGAGAAAATGGAGAAAAAAATGTGCCAGATTGCATCATTTACCTTCTAGTTTCGATATTTTTAAGGGGGGGGGGGCATGCCCCCAGACCCACCTGGCACCCAACGGTGCTCGAAGTCGTCAACCGGGCCTGCAGATTCAAATTGGCTAGCTACGCCCCTGTACATGCTCAGCTATCAGAAACTGTGATAAACAGGGGAGATATGTTTGTTTGGTATAATTTGACATTTTCGCAGTACATGTACAAGTAAATAAAAAAATGTATGTGATTCTTTTTTTTTAAATAATATAAATCGGTATTGTAATATGGTTTAGAGTTTCCGTACTATGGTGTAGACAAGGTATATACATGCTGACAAGTGGGACGACAGCAGTAAGTGTCAGTTTAATTCAATATGTTACAGCTTACAGAACATTATCAGCAATGTATCTGGTATGTACAGACGGAGAAATGAATAAGATTTACGACGATCATTCTCAAAATGCCTATGATAACGTGTTTGTGTCAACATATATACCGTGTCTACACCATATAACAGAAACTCTACACCATATCACAATGCCGTTTTCGAACAGAATCGGTAACGTATTATTTTTAAGTTGTGCACTTGTAATTAGTAACCTGAAAGTAAATCCTGTAGATGACTGAATGAGTTTCTTCTTTACCATAAGACTCTGTCTCCTATGATCGCCAGCCTACTATAGGGAGTACCTGTTTAACTGTTACCAGCAAACAATAGTAAATAAGCAAACAAGACATAACAAGTTAATTTCCAATTTAAACTGTATTGTTAGCTGTCAGTCCATGATTAATACACTATATATGAAGATTGTTATTAATTTGCTACTAACCGTAACGTGGCTAGCTAATGTTAACATAAGTCCTGGGTTCATGAGTTATTGGAAAAGTGAAAGGTGTTGCTAACGTACGTATGCGCGTACATGGACTAACGATATATAAACTTGGAAAAGTCGCGGGAATACTGGACGAAGGCCGGAAGGCCTCGTCCAGTATTCCCGCGACTTTTCCAAGTTTATCCCCTTTTGCCCATCAGCGAGGGGATAAAATAACGGTAGAACAATACATTCAGTAATACTTGGTCAGTATCTGAAATAAAACGGGCTTATTTCGTTTCTCATAACTTTAGATCCACATTAACTCCAACACACATGCAGCTAGATAACAGTTCACATTTTAGGCCAACGATTTCACTGACAGTTGTTTAATATAATTGCTACCATTGAAGAACCTGATCAGTCTACGCGTAGACGCTGGCTGGTCCCAGTATTCAATGGTCGGAAATGAAAATAGTCCGCTAGTGTCAGATTACATACTATTGTAAAACACTGTTTATTCATGATTGCATACAGTAAGCATATCTCAAGTGACTGGACGAATTCGGCTTATGGGATGTGTGACCAGTGTGACCAGAGATCGTCGGAAATTTTCATGGAAAATACGGGGATAAAAAATGCCGCATTTTTTTAAATAATGGAATTATGGATGACGAAAAAGTATATGAAGTTTCAAGTCATCCTGACAGTAACACAGATTGAAAGTAGCGGAAAAAGTTGACCCGACGGACATATATCATATGTACATTTGCACGCGAGTTTCTTTTCCAGTGTACATAATAATGCGAAATTGACTGGTCGTCCCATGTCCACAATAAAACTACTCGACAGCAACGTGTGGCATCTCTGTCGTAATATATCACAATAGCAGAGGCGTACCTAGCATTCACGCTTATTGCAACATTTGGGCGTGGATTCTGCTAATACATTAATTGAAGTTCAATGTGTATCTGACTCTTATCAATATGGCTACTGGGTGCAGATACCCTGCTCAATGTGCAAATTATCACTATTATAGCGTACTAGTTTTGCCTTTTGTGTGTATCAAAACCGAAACGAGGGCGGGGAGGCATGCGTGCGACGGGAATAGCTCCGCCATGATCCGCCCATGTGTATGTAGTCTATTTTAGCCGCGCGTATGCCTAAGCGAATTACTGCAGTATTAGGGAGCATTCCATTCCTTGTCAAACTAGCTTGGGCAAGCTGCTGTACGAATGAGCTGAGCACATGATGCGGGTTGTGCAATAAATACATATATATATACAAGCATAAGGACAAACACACTCTGCAACTGTTTCTTGAAAGTAATATATAGCTATAGTTGTGATAAGGTGTTGTGATGGTTCGCCAATACGTTTTGACTTGTTCCGAATATCAAGAAGGAATACACCCTTAAAAACTGAAATCGGTTAATATAACACCGTCCATTTGAGTACGGAGTGTTGCAGCGTTATGTTTGCGTCGTGTATGTGGCGGTGACTGTGAAATCGGAGTAGTACTATTAATTGATGGGTATTACATTATATGATTATCACATCGCTGGTTGTCTGTGATTCTCATACTTCAAATTTATATTTCACGTTTTACTAGATCTAATCAAAAATTTAAATTACCATTAATTATAATATATACAGCTAAAGATGCAATCACGGGGTGGCGACTACTATATGTACCTGAGTATTTGTGGGGGAAGAGAGAGAGGGGGGGGGGGGGATCATTTACCCTATGTTAATTACTGGGTACCTACATACTGATCCATAACCTATTTGAAGATTTACAGTCGGAGACATGCATACTATAGTGAAAACAAGAAATGCGTCTGCCACCTGCAGCATATTTGAGAAACTGTGACAAATTGGTTAACCGAAAAGTGTGACGGACGGACAGACGGACGGACGGACAGACGGACAGACGGACGGTCCAAACACTATATGCCACCCGTTTCTTCGAAACCCGGTGGCATAATAAGTGTTGAAGACAAGCATTGTTCCTCATGGTCGTATTGCAAAAAAAATGAGGCGAGTCTGTGGTGGAAGGGGCATACAGTTGTAACTTGGATCATCATTGTACTGTCAGTACTGTATTTTGTTTGCTTTTTTGACAGCAGGAAATTCTACGGCGAGTACAGAGGGATGTAATAGTTTAGAATAACCTGATACTTACCTCATGGGGGTTAATGTATCTACACAGAGTGCGCCGGCTGAGACTGTTTTTATTTCAGAAAAAAAAAGCACGCGATTTCTTTCTTGCGCGGTAAGAACCGAAAGTAAAAAAAGGGATTGCAATGAGAGAAATAGATAATTGGATCTATAAAAAATAAATATACATCAGATAAAAACGTAATTTGTATTTAGTGTAACATAGAGATCTACATATCTATAGTATAGATTTCAACAAACAAGGCCTTTGAAAAGCTTTTTCACAAGAACTTGTGTGTTACAAACGCCTGTGCGCTCTCAATTGCCTTCATTGGTTCCATCTGAATGGCTACAACGATGACAGCAGACAACATTTCAGACAAAACCATAATTCTAAACTTATTACCATTGAAAAATACAACCCAGTTTGTCACATTTACTGACCAACTTAATTTCACAATATTCGATTGCGAAGACCCCCGGGTAGGGGCCTTACTCATAACCATTGGACTCGTCCACATCGGAATTACCGCCATCTTGTTTTGACACACGAAAAAACACCGACGGTTCATTCAAAACAGAACAGATTTAGGACATTTATTTTAACTGACAACTAGAAACAAATGTGTAATTACAATTTAGAATGTTCAGAAAGTGTAGTAGGTAAGTCTCATTCCGAACCATTATGTTTATAGTTGCTTATTTGTTCTTGACATTTTGAAAATCGGTCAAATTGTCAATTCTTGCAAACCAGACGGACATTTGTATGGCAAGTGCCGTCCGTACGGGGCGCCAAGTGGGACATGGCTCAATTTTGTCAACAAAATTCATTTTTGTGCCACACAATTCAATTCTGTGTCACAAAATTCACTTTTGTGCCACAAAACTCAATTCTGTGTCACAAAATTCAATTCTGTGTCACAAAATTCACTTTTGTGCCACAAAATTCACTTATGTGTAACAAAATTCAATTCTGTGTAACACAATTCAATTCTGTGTCACAAAATTCAATTCTGTGTCACAAAATTCAATTCTGTCAATTCTGTGTAACAAAATTCAATTCTGTGTCACAAAATTCAATTCTGCACACGCATGTAAGAAGGACTACCATTGGTCAGAAACTGCACTGGAGAAATGGGTCACGGTCGCCGATCTACACATTCAATGTCGATGATTCATTTCTCATTCTGCCGATGATTCATTTCTCATACTGCCATTTTGCTTCAACTATCTCCAAACAGTCAAACGTTGACAAACCCATTCGTATTTAAACTCATTTGCGTTATAATTGTACCCATAATTCATGTACATGTAGATCTCCCGCGAGTACTGACGTCATTTATTGTGTATCGCAAGGTACATCTGCCCCAGTTAAATCAATAATACACGCGCTGTGGCCTGTGTTCTGACTGCTGTCTGTGTTTATAAACAGAATGTGTGTATTGGGCCATTTGAGGAAACCATTTGTAGTATTTGTGTAGATACCATGGATACTAAGATGGTGTATACTGTGAATAATGCATGTAGACACATAGTTGCGAACACGTAACTTCGCAACTAGTAGACACAGATCTAATACCATTTGTTTCACAAGGTTAGATCTACTGTTAGAATACGACGTCATCTAATGTCATTTTCGAGCATAAAACGTTACCTGATAAATAGAATACCAGGCTAGTGTATTTTAATATCAAGTTTATCAGGCTCGGCTCGGAAACGGTAGGAATTCCTCGGTAAGCCTCGGAATTCCTACGCGTTTCCTAGCCTTGCCTGATAAACTTGATATCAAAATACACTAGCCTGGTATTCTCTATATTATGGGCATTGCTCTCAAGGTCTAGCTATGTCCCGGCTACTTTATGTTTGACCCTGTTTACATAATTGAGGGAAAATTCTGAATATTTGTCTTATTTCTCCTTCAAAGTATATATGCTTATATGGTGTGACCACTCATTTGTAATCATAATATAACTAAAATAACTGTCCATAAAGAAGTATAATATTGATATATTGGGTTATATTTTCGCATTGAAATATTTAAACCTGCAAGTGTACTCCACCATCTAGTAAATGGACTAAGACCGATCTCAACCAATCAACGTAGAGATGACATAGACTATCCTACGCAAACTAATTTTTGTGGACAAAAATGAATTCTGTCCCACAAAACTGAATTTTCTTCACAAAACTCAATTCTGTCTTACAAAATTGAATCCTTTATAACAAAATGAATTTTGTATACGAAACGTATGCAGAAATGAATTTTGTGACACAGAATTGAATTTTGCGACACAGAATTGACAGAATTTAATTTTGTGACACAGAATTAATTGAATTTTGTGACACAGAATTGAATTTTGTGATTTTTAGTGTTACAAAACTCAATTTTGTACACATAATTAACCTGTCCTGCATGGCGCCCCGTAGTCCGTGGCAGTTTTTTTTAAATAACTTAATTATTTGACGGATTTTCGTGAAATAAAAAGGAGGCTCATTTCTAAAAAACTGCTTTGGATAGTTTTATGAAAACAAAATAATAATTTTGGCGTGTTTTGATAGCAATATATTTTGGGCAGCATTCCACGAAACAGACAATAGAGGATGTGAATATAAGAAATTAACGGTACTCGAATCTTCGTGAAAGTTATACGGTGTTATAAAGAATATTTAGCGCAACCGTAAAGCATGTAACTCAGCATCTTTGGTGCGCTATATATCATCGAAATCCGTCCGTTTTGTTAGAAATGTTCTAAAGAAAATATACTGTAAAATGACGTAAGAATACGTCACGTCTGAAAACCTAGTTCATGAACTTTCGGAAAGCACGTGATCACATACCCCGAGTATGCCAGTCTTAGTTCACGAACTTTTGAAATGGATTCATTCACGAGAAGGTTGGAACATCGTTATAGTGACAACACAAATTGAAGTGACGTGCGATTAAAGCCAACGATTATGCCTGTTTGTGAAAATGATGTAGAAAATATCGCAATATCATACGATACACGTTTGTATGCTGCATGAAAAGACGTATTGCTTATAGTGGGCACATGATACATATATAATTTAGACGTCGTGTGCACTCGATGGTTCATACACTTGTCAATGTGTTCTGGCGAAGTTGTTCATCCTTACATGTAACGATCCCCGATATCCCTGTTTTGGCGCTCAGGTTTGATATTTGACTTTTTGGTACGTGAGTGTTGAATCTGGTTATACCCACTATAAGAGTAGTATGAGTAGTGTTAATCATATTACTGTTAGATGATGAGACTAAGTGACCCTGGTGTGATGAGGACCTGACACCTGATCAGGTTATTCTAATTTCAGGGTCCAATTCATGCATGTATTTTATTAATCATGTTAATGGAAATACTCTATTGGAAAATTTGAGTTTCCTCGTATTGATACAATTAAAATACGGGAGTCGATCCCGTTAACCCGGTTGAAATTGCCCATAGTTGTTGACAGGCCGTTGAACACCACTAAATAAATAAATATTTTAAATAAAAACAAATAAACAATTTCACCGTCCGTGACGGCAGCGGTCAAACCTTGGAGATTAGATAGCCAAAATGTCCATTTAGCGGGAATTAGACAGTCAATCTTCCGCTGGGGATATTACACAAATCAGACCGACCAATCGGTTATATAGAAAAAAATTACAGCCCCTGATGATTAGACAAAATTTATTTCCTATGTACCGGAATTAGACGAACGATTTTTAATGGGTCTTAAAACCGATGGTGGTGTGTCCGTCGCTTTCGGGAGAAGACATTGATAGGTGCATCATGACATCGATAGTGTTATTATCTTACATGTATATAGACATACAGATTGTCCATCAACTGGTACATGTACAGTTACTTCGGCAGTAATGGATCATTGGGAGTTACGGATCAAGTCAACGTGTCGAGGCTCTAAAAGGAACACAACGTCTCTTATTAAAATTGTAACACATGCGTATCATTAATTGCAAGATTCGTCATCTTTAGACTCAACTGACCAACCTAGCACCTGTGTAACGCGTGTTTTATGAAGAAATCAACATACAGTAGAACGTTCGTGTAACTGATGGCTTTCTTGAATCTAATGTTTTAAAATAATTGTATCATAACACTGGAGTCGCTGCTTTCTATTAAAATATGGTCCGAACATGATGTACATTTATACAAAACACTGCCCGGAAGTTTTCCGCAAACGGAAACGAGGTGAATACACAAACTAGTTTAGGTAAAAACAAACCACACCATTTGTATGCGTTATATAGTTAAGAACGAACGTGTATACCACACAAATACTGGCATTTTTGGTCATGGTTAGCCATGTATATGTCCTTCGTTAATGTCATAAAGCTATGGTAAGTGTACATCATATATGTTTCAATACAGCTTTCTACATATTCGGCGATGAAACACATACGATAACCACACATTATGTACATTGTTGGCGAAACACTAGAGACATTGTACACGGTTATAATCACAGGTGGATAATGTACTAATGAACATGATGAAGATTTTTAGAAACTAGCAGAACTTTGAAGTCAGAGAAATAAAATGGCCATGAAAGAAATCGCCTCTAAAGGCCTATTATTAGAGGAATATCAATACGATGAGCGTGGCAGTCGTGTTGTTTGATTATCCAGAATATCGCCTAAAACCATATGTATTAAATCAGACAGTTCGTATGATGTCCGCATATGATAAAGCTTCAGGAAAAAAAACATAGCTTCAAAGTCTAACTCTTAATCGTTCGGAAAGTATCAACGTGGTAATAACAACGATCTATGCCAATTCACAGGTGAAATACTCGGACCTATGACACCAAAAAAATGCCTATTAAAAAAAATCCCATTACCCCACCCACTTGGTCTCGTACATTACCATCTTTTATAAAGAAAGGTGGATAACATTGTGGCCATTATAGAAAGAGCCCTCGCGTTTCCGACTCGCACAAACACAATACACATCGATTAAATGTATGATTTCTGTCGCTGGCAATCGATAAAGGTATTAGGTGTGTGAATATATTCACTTCAAATCGCTCTTTTCAGCATTTATTCAGTTATTCGCATTTTGTATACCCCATCCAAAGCGAAATTTGCGTGTAGGAAAGAATCTCACACAGAATCGGAGGCCGTCCGGCGTGGATTATCGGTCATATTTGACCAATAACTGATCGCCAGCTCAAACTAAGGAGATGCACCATGACCATATGCATTAGCAACTCTAACCATACACAATTCGTCCAATTGTGATCGTTCACCGATCTAAAAAACACCTTTTTTCTACTTTCATTCATGATTCGCGTACTATCATATTATGTCTTCCAGAATCCCGAAATAGGTTGAATGACGTCATTACGCTTCCGGTTGTATTATGGAAGATGGTGCATTGACCCGGTTCCAGCTAATGAACGAAATTAGACAAAAAATTGTTTTTTAGATCGATGAACGATCACAATTGGACGAACTTTGTATGATTGGAGTTTCTAATGTATATGGTCATGGTGCACGTCATTAGTTTGAGCTGGCGATCAGCTATCGGCCACATATGACCGATAATCCACGCCGGACGGCCTCCGATTCTGTGTGAGATTCTTTCGTACACGCAACTTTCGCTTTGGATGGGGTAATCAAAACGCTAATAACTCAATAAATACTTGAAACAGCGATTTGAAGTGAGTATATTCACACACCTAATATCTTTATCGATTGCCAGAGACATATTTCATACATTTAATCGATGTTTATTGTGTTTGTGCGAATCGGAAAAGAGAGGGCTCTTTCTATAATAGCCATATTCATACCCACCTTTCTATAAATAGAAGATGGTAATGTACGAGACCAAGTGGGTGGGGTAATGGGATTTTTTTAATAGGCATTTTTTTGGTGTCATAGGTCCGAGTCTTCCACCTGTGGGCCAATTTCGCAGGTCAGACACATTATGTGTACCGAGATATACGCGAATACACACCACAAACGGAACAAACAAACGCAATTTAATTTCGATATTCAAACCATGAAGCAGAATGGACATATATTAGTATGTGTCATAGTATCCTGCAACTTATTTTGTTCAATGTCCTCTACTTTGGATAAAAAAAATATATTTTAAGTAATAAAACCGTGTTTCAATAAACACCTGCTAATTCTGTATATTGTGCGATCAAAACAAAGTGCTTCCGAAATATACAGATGTTGATTTTATGAATTCAAATACTAGCTTGCACCAAAGAAGGGGTCGTTGACATATTTTAGTTGTATAATATCACGAAATAAATAAAGGATGTTACATGAGTGATCCTTTAATATGATATATATTAAACAAGTTTACTGAGTGCACAAGAAACGAGGCTATGCCAGTTTCTTATGAAATCAGTCAACGAGTTCAATAAATCTCATATTGAATCAACACAAATGTCATATTATATGTATTACATAAGCACAGCACCATACATCGAAGCTGTACTGACCACCTAGTGTGTTTTCTGTTGCGGTCTCATTCGCATATTTATTACACTTAGTCTAGTGTATTGTGATTTTTAATTCACCGTGTTATTACATTGTGGAAGCATATTTTATGCAATAAAGTTTACATCCATATTGCAGCATGGATGAGTATAAACATATGTCAATTATGTACAAAGTTACTTTGTCATGAGTAATCGCGCTTATTCCTCGGTATACACATTTTGTCTGACCTGTGGAATTGGCCTAGAGTTTTGGAGTTACAACCGTGATAACTTCAGAACCAATCGGAGTTGAAGTTTGAACTAATGTTTTTCTTGGAGCTTTGACATATATGGACATTGGACGAGAGGTCTGGTTTTATAACGGGGCTTGGAGAGATATTTTGGATAATAAAACAACACGACTCCCGCACTCATCTTACTGACCTTCTTTTAATAATGCGTCTTTAGAGGAGATTTTGTTTAGTTATAATGAAATGTTTATTTCTCTGACTTTCTGCTGGTTTCTAAGCATTACATGTGAACACATGTCAGGAAAGTTTTAACCATTTTTCCATCCCTGCCACGCTTTCTCCACATAGGTGTGATCTTAAATAAAGGCTAATGGGGTTCGTAAGTGTAAAATTTGATTTTGGAATAACATTTACATTGCCAGCTGATGTTGGACAATCTTTAGCGGATGTGTTCACATGTAATAATATGTGTATGTAAGCGCAAAATAGTAACGCTTGTTAATCACGTTAATGTGATAACCAAATAAATACCCATGTTACCCATTTTGCTATGACGGACATTTAAGAGATGACTTCCTCACACCGTTGACACAGATTTCAAAATTTCCAAAAATACCAGGCAGATGGGGTGATCACATATTGCCTAAATTGACGTCAGTGTGGTCCAGGACTACATGGACAATTGAAATGGTATGCTTATTCACTGCGCTGTTCTTTTTAAAGCACCAGATTAGCACCAGCTATTATAATCGTTGCGACATACATGTATGTTTTCACAAATTTACTCAGGTGACCAGTTTTTCGCATATTGTACAGGGTGTCTCTAAATATCTGATACCATTACAAGTGGCTGTTAACATTTTATTTATGAATACATTTTGATGTTTTATATATCAAACTGAAGATGATATAATAAAGTTTCGTTTGCTTAGAAATTACGGGAAAATGTTGACGTCATGATGACGTCATGACGTAACTGATTGTTTATCCAAGATGGCGTCGCCACAAACAATGGCCGCCGAAGTTGTTAAGCTGTATTATTCCAGTTTTTCACCGATAACAGTAATAAGAGAGATGCAGAGAAGACATCCTGACCAGGAGAGGCTTACAAAGTTGCAAGTATATAGAACAGTGAAGCGGTTTGAGCAAACTGGATCAGTTCTCGATGGACGACACGGCAATAGTGGAAGGCCAAAATATGTCAGAAGTTCAGAGAGCATCGAAGAAGTCAGGCATGTGATTGAAGAAACACCACAGAGATCTGTTAGAAAAATAATAAAATTACCAACAATCCTAGTCGTGCAAGTGTCAACAGAATGCTAAGGTATGATTTGAAGTTGAGCCCATACACCATAGTGAAGCGACCCAGCCAGCGAAGCATCACTATACACGCTTGTGTATTGCGTATTCCTCGCTTCGAATTTATCACACATTTTGGGCAACAAAACACGTCTGTCATTCTGTGCACACAACTTACCACGATCTCAGATGCATGCCTGAATGTTCACAATTGTCAATAGTTTATGATTGTCGTCTTCACACAGCAGGAAACTTGTTTACTGTCTGTTTCACGTTAACCTGCCCAACTTTTACACCTATTTAAATGCAGGGTTGCAATGTTAAAATGTCACGTGCGATCAGATTTTCAACATTTTTCTAGCATCGAACTGCTTGCTGGATTTTATCATTAAAAACAAGACACTAACCTTGTATTTATGAGAGCAAATCTTGCCAGGTTGAAAAATAAAGGAATCGAGCCTCCATTTCCCGGTGTTCGTACAATAATTACAGAAGAAAATGCCGAGAATTTGGTAAAAATACAACATGATGTCATCATCATCTGCTACAGCTTTCGTATCTATTGACAAACGCCAAGCTGAGGTTGGCACGCTGTTCCTACCACGCAAAATTAATTGCACATATTCTCGCACATCGACACCGGTGTAAATCTACATTCTCTAATGGTACGACTTGGGAACACCATATATACGTCATTTCCGGCGGAAGTATACAGTCACTTCCTGTGAGCCAGTTTCTTTGCCGGACGAATTTCCGGCGGACAACTTGGTTTACTAAATGCTGATTGGTTGGTGAAGGTCACGAGTTTAATCGAATCAAGTTCGTTAGCATTCACAATTTACAATACATCATGACGTATTAGCAATAGTATCAGATCGACTTGGAACCTTATGGATGAATGATATTCGCTAAATATATGAAGATTAAATGATTAATTAATATATTTTATTGCAAATTGTTTAAATTATATGCCAGAAAATGATGTTAATAAACAAAGTTATTAAGAATTTGTGTTCAGTTCGCAAAAATTGTTGTTGTTGTTGTTGATCGGAAGTGATTACTGCATAGCAGTTTCTTGTTTTATTGTCAACAACTAAAATTCGGTGAAATTAATTTATTGTTGGCATTTCCGGTGTGTGTTAAATGCAGCCGCCATGTTTACTGGCTGTGCTTGTTTTGGCTCGTATCTGATCGGAACTGTCCGTCATCACAATCCAGCCAATCACTATGCGGGAGGTTGGACAAGTTCCGTAAGTCAAGGAACTTGTCCAACTCGGCCTGAAAAAATCTATAAATAGGAGTGAAATCTGTCAGTTGGCGACTTTGTCCCTAGCGACGCAACTCGAGACGCAACTCGCGTCTCAGAACTCCCAAGGCCCAAATATCCTCCCCCTTAAACATTACTCACCGACGATGTTACCAATGGTCCGTTAGTCGTGAGATGTGATGATTTGAACGTCATTCTGGCATTATTGATTATTAATATTGGCTGGAACCATAATAATGCCAATATCCCATTACACCACCCACTTTTCCCCATTGCGATACGATTCCCAATTTGAGCTTCATGACCCCCCTGCTGTGTGACGCCCCACCCTAACTTCGTGCCCCCTCTCCCACCCCTGTCAGGTGATCCCCATTCCATTGTCATGCGTCCTAGCTGTTGTGTGCCCCACATTCAGCTATGTGTCATGATTCCCACCCCAGCTTCGTGACCCCCGGCTGTGTGACTCCCCAGCCCTGCTGTGTGCCCACCTGCTGTGTAATTCCCCACCCAGCTGTGTGACTCCCCACCCAACATTAGTCCCTACCCAGCTTCCTGACCCCCCAGATGTGTGACTCGCCACCATAGCTTCGTGCCCCCTCCCTTTCAACCCCTGCTGTGCGATTCCCGACCCTGCTTCGTGTCCTCCTGCTATGTGATTCCCCACCATAGCTTCGTGATTCCCGCTGTGTGCGTCCCCCACCCAGCATAATTAGTGCCCATCCTAGCTTCCTGATTCCCACTGTGTGACTCCCCATCCAGCATTAGTCCCAACCCCAGCTTCGTGATTCCCGCTGTGTGACTCCCCCACCCAGCATTAGTCCCAACCCCAGCTTCGTGATTCCCGCTGTGGGCGTCCCCCTGCCAGCATAATTTTAGTCCCCATCCAAGCTTCTTGATTCCCGCTGTGTAACTCCCCCACCCAGTTTAGTTCCAACCCCACCTACGTGATTCCCGCTGTGCGACTCCCCCACCCAGCATTAGTCCCAACCCCAGCTTCGTGATTCCCGCTGTGTGACTCCCCCACCCAGCATTATACCCAATCTCATCTTCGTGCGTTCCCATTCCCAGCATAATTAGTACCCATCGATGATCCAAGCTTCCTGAGTCCCGCTGTGCGACTCCCCCACCCAACGTTAGTCCCAACCCCAGCGTCGTGATTCCCGCTATGTGACTTCCACACCCAGCATTAGTCCAAACCCCAGCTTCGTGATTCCCGCTGTGTGACTCCCCCACTCAGTAGCAAAATGTATGATAGTCCCGCGATTCCCGTCTAGGTCCGTGCTTGTACGCTTTAGAAAATAGTTGTCTAGTTGCTCCCACAGTCGCCTATGTTAGTTAGTCTCGACTCGCATACATGTACTACGAATATATACTAACGGTTGATTTATATAGTCCTGTGTACCACCCCAATACAATTATTGTTACTATGAATTGTCACCCTCATATAGTTGTACGTGTTGCATAATATTGTGTTTTATGTGTTATCAAAATATCAGTTATTAATACTGAATTCGCCACTGTCGTTCTTTCATTTCCAAGTAGCTATATTCGTTCAATTTCCCTACCACGATTCACGAGGGCCCGCTACCATTCCCCTGCGTGAACAGGAAACTATGGTTTACCCCGTATGCTTGAAGATAGACGCAACGAAGGGACGTTACAATATCAATTATGCAGCACCTTAAGGACTCAGATATTTCAAGTAGACTACGGTTTGCTAATTGGATGAAGGAACATCTCGAAATCACAGATGTGCTATGGTTCTCGGATGAAGCTCATTTTTGTTTGAATGCACAGGTAAAGAAGAAAATATGTCGTTATATGGCGAGAAACTTACCGTATGGGCAGCAATAAGTGCTAATGGAATAATCGGACCATTCTTCTTCGAGGACGAGTTTGTGGACGTTACGAACGTTATTTGAATATCCTAAGGAGCAGATTTATGCCGGCCTTACGCAAGAAAGGAATAGACACAAGTAGCATGTGGTTTCAGCAGGACGGTGCAACCCCGCACACAGCACTACGCGTCATTGCGTGGCTTGAACAGAAATTCGGAGACAACTTTGTTTCATTCAAGACTAAAAATGAGTGGCCGCCCCATTCTCCGGACCTGAGCCCTCTTGACTTCTATCTCTGGGGATATTTAAAAGACAGAGCTTACAACCCCTTACCAAACAACCTAGATGAACTGAAAACGGCTATTCGCAGGGAAATGAGGAAAATCACTACAGGAACGTGTGAATCTGTCATCAGAAATTTTAGGGAACGTTTAGACGTTGTCATCTCACAAAAAGGACGTCATCTTGAACATATACTATAGATGTGAACTAGAAAATATGTTCATGTAAGGTTGAAAATGTGTATGTATTATATGTCAGAAAAAACTTTATTATGTGTACAATAATGTGTACAATAACATGTTGTGTTCATTATTACTGCATCGTTCTCGATGAAATAAATAATGCGCCTGCAAATGGTATCAGATATTCTGAGACACCCTGTATTATGTGGTACGACATGTATACATATGGGCCCTGGCTGTGAAAAACGAGCTTCCGCTGTATGTGACCAGTGCATCACTAGATCAGCATTCGATTCCACGCAGTTTCAATATGCCTAATAGTATGTTATACATTCACATAACAATGTTGATCAATCGGTAATTAGTATTGTGATGCGAAGAAAGACCATTATATACACTCGTCTCAAATTTCATACTGTTCTTTTTCTCAGTCGACGGTCCAATTACATGTATAAATGTAACCGAGTTGTAGCCTATGTAACATCAGTATACATACAGTACAGGACAGTACATTTCTTCCAAGTATTCTGCATTTGTAATCAATTTCACCCCAGCGCACAGTCCTCAACAATTATTACCCTCCCCTATTGTTACCAAGTACACAAATCATGCTGCATTGACACCTTGAATGGTGATATCGGCATGTGAATCATAAAATATTTCGTCATCTGTTTTGGTCGGTAACTTTTGTTGTCGAATACTGATAAGAACTGAAAGGATGAACTTACTGAGGGGTAACAATAGGGGAGGGTAACAATAAGGAATTATACAGTCCTCCCATAGTGTTTGTTACCCTCCCCTATTGTTACGCATCATAAAAATCATGTTGCATTGACTACCAGAATGGTGATATAGAAATAGAATGGTGATATCGGCATCTGAATGTCTTCGATATCGAACTCCAAACCTCCGATACAATATTTCGTCATCTCCTTTGGTTGGCAACTTTTGTTGTCGGACACTCACAAAAACTGAGTGGACGAACTTACAGAGGGGTAACACTAGGGGAGGGTGAACAATTGGGGGTTATACACATTTTACAGTCCTCCCTTATTGTTACCCTTCCCTATTGTTACCCGTCATAAAAATCACATTTTATAGACGACCAGAATAGTTATATCGGCATACAATGGTGATATCGGCATGTGAATTTGCTCGATATCGAACTCCAAACAGCCGATACAATATTTCGTCATCTCTTTTGGTCGGCAACTTTTGTTGTCGGACACTCACAAGAACTGAATGGACGAACTTACAGAGGGGTAACAATAGGGGAGGGTGAATAATAGGGGGTTCTAAACATTCTACAGTCCTCCCTTCTTGTTACCCTCCCCTATTGTTTCCCGTCATAACAATCCTGTTTTATATATGACCAGAATGGTGATATCGGCATACAATGATAATATCGGCATGTGAATGTGCTCGTTATCGAACTCCAAACATCAGATACAATATTTCGTCATCTGTTTTTGGTCGGCAACTTTTGTTGTCGGACATTCACAAGAACTGAATTGACGAACTTACACAGGGGTAACAATAGAGGAGGGTGAACAATAGGGGGCTCTACAAATTCTACAGTCATCCCTTCTTCTTACGCTCCCCTATTGTTACCCGTCATAAAAATAATGTTTTTTAGATGACCAGAATGGTGATATAAGCATACAATGGTGGTATCGTCATGTGAATGTGCTCGATACCGAACTCCAAACATCCGATACAATATTTCGTCATCTGTTTTGGTCGGCATCTTTTGTTGTAGGACACTCACTAGAACTGAATGGACGAACTTACAGAGGGGTAACAATAGGGGAGTGAGAACAATAGGGGGTTCTACAAATTATACTGTTCTCCCTTATTGTTACCCTCCCCTATTGTTACCCGCCGTAAAAAATCATGTTTTATAGACGACCAGAATGGTGATATCGGCATACAATGGTGATATCGGCATGTGAATGTGCTCGATATCGAACTACAAACCTCTGATATAATATTTCGTCATCTATTTTGGTCTGCAATTTTTGTTGTCGGACACTCACAAGACCTGAATGGACGAACTTACAAAGGGGTAACAATAGGGGAGGGTGAAAAATAGGGTATTCTACAAATTCCACAATCCTGCCTTATTATTACCCTCCCCTATTGTTACCCGTCATACAAATCATGTTGCATTGACTACTAGAATGGTGATATCGGAATAAAATGGTGATATCGGCCTCTGAATGTCTTCGATATCGAACTCCAAACCTCCGATACGATATTTCGTCATCTCTTTTGGTCGGCAACTTTTGTTGTCGGACAAGCAAAAAACTAAGTGGACGAACTTACACAGGGGTAACAATAGGGGAGGGTGAACTATTTGGGGTTATACAATTTGTACAGTCCTCCATTATTATTACCCTTCCTTATTGTTACCCGTCACAAATCACATTTTATAGACGACCAGAATGGTGATATCGGCATACAATGGTGATATGGGCATGTGAATTTGCTCGATATCGAACTCCAAACAGCCGATACAATATTTCGTCATCTGTTTTGGTCGCCAACTTTTGTTGTCGGACACTCACAAGAACTGAATGGACGAACTTACAGAAGGGTAACAATAGGGGAGGGTGAATAATAGGGGGTTCTACAAATTCTACAGTCCTCCCTTATTGTTATCCTCCCCTATTGTTACCCGTCATAAAAATCATGTTTTATAGATGACCAGAATGGTGATATCGGCATACAATGGTAATATCGGCATGTGAATGTGCTCGATATCGAACTCCAAGCATCCGATACAATATTTCGTCATCTGTTTTGGTCGGCAACTTTTGTTGTCGGACACTCACAAGAACTGAATGGACGAACTTACCGAGGGGTAACAATAGGGGAGGGTGAACAATAGGGGGTTCTACAAATTCTACAGTCGTCCCTTCTTGTTACCCTCCCCTATTGTTACCCGTCATACAAATAATGTTTTATAGATGACCAGAATGGTGATATCGGCATACAATGGTCATATCGTCATGTGAATGTGCTCGATACCGAACTCCAAACATCCGATACAATATTTCGTCATTTGTTTTGGTCGGCATCTTTTGTTGTAGGACACTCACAAGAACTGAATGGACGAACTTACCGAGGGGTAACAATAGGGGATGTGAACAATAGGGGATTCTACAAATTATACTGTCCTCCCTTATTGTTACCCTCCCCTATTGTTACCCGTCGTAAAAAGATAATGTTTTATAGACGACCAGAATGGTGATATCGGCATACAATGGTGATATCGGCATGTGAATGTGCTCGATATCGAACTCCAAACCTCTGATACAATATTTCGTCATCTGTTTTGGTCGGCAACTTTTGTTGTCGGACACTCACAAGAACTGAATGGACGAACTTACAGAGGGGTAACAATAGGAGAGGTGAATAAAAGGGGGTTCTACACACTTCTACAGTCCTCACTTATTGTTACCCTCCCCTATTGTTACATGGGTAACAACAATAAGGGAGGGTGAACAATAGGGTGTTCTACTCCGTGGAATAAGGAGAAACATAACAGGAAATGAGACAAATCGAGTAGACATACCGGGACATAAGGCGATACACCGGGGAATAAGTAGCTACATCGGGAAATAAGTAGACAGACCGGGGAATAAGGAGACACACAGGGAAGTAAGTAGATCATACACCGGGAAATACGTAGACATACCGGGAAATGCTGAATATCTTAATCAGAGGGTACCGAAAGTACATATCATTGGATTGTGAGCCGCCACGAAACACAGCCTCTAAGAGTTTGATTGTTTATTGATATGATATCTAGCACATTTATGTATGTATAAATCATCATGGAATATGTAAGCGATCACATCGCACAAGAAGAATCTAAGAATTGTGCTTATGTTATAAATACCACTCCTGTGACTGATTGGGAATCAGGTTAGGCCCTTATCAGACTGCGTGGATGTGCCGACGGATTTGGGACTATAATAGTCACATAGGTTGTATATATATTATATATCCTAATCAGAGGGCATCGAAATCACATATTGCTTGACGGCATATGGTTACATGCCCGCATATATGTATGGAGAGACATAAAGCACAACATTTTAAATATAAGGGTCATACATGTAGATAGTGTAAATCCGTTCAATTTATATATATATGAGATCTAGCACGTTTGTGTAAGTATAGCTCGTAATGGAATACATGTATATATACTCGACCACAACGCACAACGAGAATCTAGGTGTTTTGCTCCTATGTCGGGATCAGCATAGGCCCTGATCAGACTGCTTGGATGCGCAGACGGATTTGGGATTATGCTGATTGATCATTGTCTTGTGAACCACCACAAAACTCAGATATTGCTTGGTGGCATACGGTTATATATGTTTATGGTACAGCCGGTATGTCTACATATTTCCCGATGTATCTCCTTGTGTCCCGGTACCCGATGTGTTTACTTATTTCCCGGTATGTCTACGTATTTCCCGATGTATCTCCTTGTGTCCCGATACCCGATGTGTCTACATATTCCCCGGTATGTCTACATGTTTGCCACTGTATCTACTTATTTCCCGGTATGTGTACGTATTTCCCGGTGTGTCTCCTTGTGTCCCGGTACCCGGAGTGTCTACTCATTTCCCGGTATGTCTACTTATTTCCCGGTATGTCTACTTATTTCCGGGTGTATCTACTTACTTTCCGGTGTGTCTCCCTATTTCCCGATATGTCTACATATTTCCCGGTATGTCTACATATTTCCCGGGGTGTCTACTTATTTCCCGGTATGTCTACTTATTTCCCGGTGTGTCTACGTTTTTCCCTGTGTATCTACTTATTTCCCGGGGTGTCTACTTATTTCCAGGTTTGTCTACTCATATCCGAGTGTGTCAACTTATTTCCCAGCACGTCTACCATGCTTGTTTATGGAGCGACTTCGCGATCAGATGTTATATATATTTATTTATTGTTTTATACAAATACATATAAACAAAGTAGACTCTTGTCGTCATTTGATGCATATTTAATAATTCTGAGACGATCCCTCTATGCCTAGTCACATGGCTCCGCCTCAATTCGTGACCGCATGCGCAGAACTGCTTCCGTCTACGGATATCCAGGTCTACTATTTTACCGTTACACCGGCGTGGATTATCGGTCATATTTGGCCGATAGCTGATCGCCAGCTGAAACTAAAGTCGTGCACCATGCCCATATACATTAGAAACTCCAAGCATACAAAGTTTCGTCCAATTGTGATCGTTCACCGATCTAAAGAACACTTATTTCTAAATTCATTGCCTTTCATTCATGATTCGCGTACTATCAGATTATATCTTCCGGAGTCCCGAAATGTGTTGAATGACGTCATCACAGTGTAACGGTGCACTTGATTGGCAACTTATTCTGGTTCCCGGTGATTGGGTGCCACAACACATTTGACTTGGTGCTCAATGGTCCAGTATCAGTAGATGCCCGTATGTAAATAGAACGTGATGATTTCCCGCAAAAATGTCAAAATGAAGAAAGAAAACCGACTGGAATATTTATTATGCTGTTGTCGGAGCTTTGTTAATTTAATAGCGACTGCTAAATATTAAATTCATCACCATGTGTGCTACTATATTTGCCACGTATGCCAAGCTGTATATTATAAATTACATGTATATCTGTATTTCGACACAAATAAGTTCGCCCCACACGCAGTTTTAACTTTCGCAAGATCAGAATGAATCGGAAACAAACGGATGCTTTCGAACGGTGTGCCACTGGCCATAACGTCATCATAATTTAGCCCAAAATATTCTGAAACCCTTGAACGTATTTTGAAAACAAATGTGTTAATAATAGATGAGATCTCGATTTCTTTAATGACTATCCATGAATGACCGTGTTTTACCAGTGAAATCGAAATCCATCTTACACCCGTGAAATACCAGATTCGCCGTGAAATATCGATTTCGAAAACTCACTGCTTTGCCGAACTACTTTCTTAGGCTCCGCCCATTGTACTTATATGGAATAAACTATGTTTAAACTAAATTAGGCCCCGCCCAACTGGGGAATTTTAGTAGTTGCATGATTATGTCCCTTGTACACCGGCGATTAGCTCCCTTGCTGGATGCGCGCATCGAGCAACATTTGTTATCTGCTACCGAAGGAGGAAATCGTGGAACTGGACAATTTGCTTTCGCAAATAGATACGAATTAAACAAGAGGACCCTCAAATAACACCATTGCCCAACATTTAGCATGTTTAGTAAAAAAAGATTAATGGCAATCAAAATAACAAATAAAACTTGATGAATTGAATATCTTAAAATATCCAGCAATCTTCATTCTTGATCTTGAAATTCTCTGTGATCAATCAGGTGCTTGTATCTATGTTTGTAACATAATTGTTCTACTTTATATTCAAAAGAACAGTCGCCCCAAGAACAGACATTTTCAACATGTACGACAATGTTGACATTTTCTGTGTAATCCATGGAATTCCATTATAATTGTTAATCTTCATTCTTGATCTTGAAATTCTCCGTGCTGAATAAGGTGCTTGTATCTATGCTTGCGACACAACTGTTCTACTTTATATTCAAAAGAACAGTCGCCCCAAGAACGGACATTTGCAACCTGTACGACAACGTTGACATGTTCTGTGTTCCACCAGAGCGACACTGAAATATTTTTCAGAATTCTGTCATTTATCCTAAATCTCTATGCTACAGAAGTCAGAGAAAAGCATGTCAAATTTAACTCTTTGAATGCTAGTGGTGAAAATAACCTCCAAATACATCGTGCACTTTCATTATTTTCAGAGAGCAATAAGTAAACAAACATCTTCAATTTAACTAGTTGCGAACTGTAACTTGCAATCTACTCCCGCACCGTCCGTGGCCACAGTTATGATTCCACTCATAGGCCTTCTCTGCAGAATAGCGAATCAGGTCCGATTCGCACTTTAGCAGTTAATTGTGAAAGATTTTATATATTTTTTAACTGAAATGAGTGTTAATATTATGAAAATAATTAACATATTCAAGTACTTATGACATAAATGTACATATGTAGTTGATCTGATAAGTAAATTTAAGCTATATATCAACAAGTGATCCAGTCAGCGGCAGCCAAATTCCAACACGTAAAAGTTAAGATGGAGTCCATTTTTTGTAAAGGCCAAAAATAATTGTGTAAACCTTCTACAATAGTAAAATTTGTTTCAGAATTATTAGTAATTATTGCTTTTATAATACTATTACTAATATTTTTTTCAGATGGAAATTCCGAAAATAATATGTCACAATTAACTGCTAAAATGCGAGTCAGATCCGATTCGCTATTCTGCAGAGAAGACATATGAGTGGAATCATAACTCAGCCTACGGATGGTACAAGAGTAGAATGCAAGTTACCGTTCGCAACTACATTTTGACAGGATGTCTCAAAAAGAAAGATAAAACACCGAGATTTGTCCACATACCAGTTATTTCAGTTTGAAAAATCGAAACAGAGTGCTACACAAAGAGCAAAAATAATGAAAATCAACTTGAGAATTAACAATTAATTAATTTTATTATTGTTCCTTTCAGTGCCAGAATAAAAACTGATCCAAAAGTTGACCGATGATGGCGTGCCACAAAATCAAATAATACAAAAAAATGCTAACAGTTTATTTAAACAACTGCAGCCATTTGAACACTTATGCAAACAAGAAACATCTCTGACATACTTTGTAACCAACAAAAAACAGAATCTAAAATACAACATCTGAGAAAACACACCCCACCCACCTACTTTACACATGTTGCACGAATGAATATTATTATTAATCAAGGCGCCAACCAGTCTCTCATCTCTCCAGGATTGTTTGTTCATCCAACATTCAACGGAAATGTTAGCTTCACGTTTTCGAACTAGTCGCTATCCAAAAAAAATACCACGAATTCTGACCGTTGTTTCTAAAAATTATGGCGACATCAGTTTTCGTAACACGATATGATTATCCACTTCATTCCTCGCCTGTGATCCTTGTCAAAGACTAAAGCACTACAGCGACAGTCCATAGGGAATGTGTGCAGGCATCCAATTCTGTTAAAAACACTGTTAAACAACTTGTTGTGACACTTTTCTCGTTAGTTGGAATGAACATAACATACAAGATGGCGGCACTTTCCGTTTTCTCGCCTCATTATATATTCATGATTATATATCATGTAACATATTATTCCGCACTTTGCTGTTGCCATGGTGTTTTTTTTGCGTAGAAAATCCATAAAGTATACACATCGAATTGTTAATTTATGTTAAAGCGTATTCAGTTTTTCATATTAATATGAATTAGTATCTTCTATAGACACGGGATAGTTCTGTTAGTGATAAATCTCCTCCACAAAAATGTAACTACTTTGTAATGCGGCGTGTCAAAGACAAAATTTGGATTTGAGGCACCCCACGGGTTACGACTGAAACTGGAGGTATCTAGCGGGAACATAAAATAATTAAATAATGCAAAAATCGGTAAAAGGGGCGTTATATAGTCATAAAAGAAATAGAATATTTGTTTTCTTCAGTGTAAGATCGATTTTATTTCATCTCGTGGACGAAAAATGTCGGATTTTCACTCGTGGCTTCGCCACTCGTGAAAATCCGACATTTTTCGTCCACTCGATGAAATAAAATTCGATCTTACACTGAAGAAAACAAATATCCTCTATGTTATCAAAGAAGATGTTTGAAAAGTTAGAAGAAATCTGTTCAACTATCAGAAATTTAGAGCTTCCGTTCGGTGGGATACACGTTATTGTGTCTGGTGATTTCCAGCAACTCCCGCCAGTACAAATTTTTTTATTTTTTCTTGCTTATATTTAACGGCGGCACTGGCTCTAGGACATTGCATGCCGTCTCCCAAGAATGGGAGAAAGAACGGAGGTAGAGGTAGAGATTTTTGAGAGAAACCGGTAATTCGTATTTACAGAGCAACTACGAATTATCGGTACCCATTTACAGCTGGGTGAACTGGAGCAGTGTGGATAAAGTGTCTTGCTCAAGGACACAACGCACGCCGCTAGTCAGGCTCGAACCCACGACCCTTGGATCAGTAGTCCGACACACTAACCATTACGCCACGGCGCTCCACCTCCCAGTACCAAATCACCTGTACAGGCGATTTCTGTTTTGAAAGTACAACATTTAAGAACATTTTTAAACACAAAGTTATGTTGACAGACATTGTCAGACAAAGCAACTCACACTTTTCAACAGTTATTAAATCTGGGGCAATTGGTATGGTCACACCTATCGTAAGATACTTTTTCAAGGCAGTTGAACGGCCATTAAACAGTGGTGAATGTGTGAAGCTGTTTGCTAACAATTTGTTAGTGGACAACTTCAACAGACAGACGATTATGTGCATCGATGGAGACACGACAAAGTATAATGCTCAAGATGCTGGAGATCTACACTACCTCTCCAAGATTACAGCACCATCCACTTTATGGCTGAAAAAGGGGTACACTGTTATTCTCTTGAGGAATCTGTCAAGTAAGTTTAAAAGTTGTCTAGAAGTGTTGAAACTAATTAGACAGTTATATTCCTGTACATTTTTATACTAATTAGACAGTTATATTCATGTACATTTTTATACTTTTTTTGTTATTTTAAATTAATTTAAGCCATCCATTAATCTGAACAAATATCAAGGGTGGGGGGGGGGGGGGCAAATATTTGCCGCACAGAAGGGAGGCCCGGAATAAATACATAAATAATACTGGTAATTTTAATAGCACTCTCTGCTATGTTCGAAAAACTGTTCCTACCTATAAATCATGCAGCTATCCCACATGTATGGTGTCATATATTTGATTTAAAGATGTTGACATAATTTATCGCAACAATTTGATATAATGGTGTGTAATGGCTTGTCACATCTAAAGTCATTTTAGGCCGGGTTAATGAGTTTGTTTGTTTGTTTGTTTGTTTGTTTGTTTGTTTGTTGGGGTATAACGGCCTATCAACAGCTGAGGTAATTTAAGGCCGGGTCAATGGTACTAAATTTAGTACTAAGTCCCATATATTACCTGTACAAATGGGGGTAAATCCAAAAATCGGAACTGAATATTTACAGTAAAAACAAACAATATATTCAGCCATGAAATAAGAATAATCCTGATCTGATGCCAGGTCCTCGCCACACCAGAATCACTTGGCCGCCTCCCAAAAGAAGTAGGATCAGTAATAATCTTACTACTTTTATAATGGTACAATAACCCAATTCATCTTCCAGGTAATCAACCGGGTTAATGAAGTCCAACCCCTTATGGTACCTGTTGTGACGGGGGGTAAATCCCAAAATCGGAGCTGAATGTTTGCAGAAAAAACTGTATATTCCGCCCTGAAATTAAAATAACCTGATCTGGTGTCAGGTCCTCACCACACCAGAGTCACTTACATGTAGCCCCACTTTCCAAATGTAATATGATTTGTGTGTTTGTTTGCTGGGGTTTAACAGCATATCAACAGCTAATGTCATTTAAGGCTGGCTCAATGGGTTAGTACTAAATCCCATATATTACCTGTACAAAATGAGTGGAAAATCTCAAAATCAGAACTGAATATTTACAATAAAAAAACAGAAAAACACTATATATTCAGCCCTGAAATCAGAAAGATCCTGATCTGATGCTAGGTTTTCGCCACACCAGAATCACTTGGCCCCTTCCAAAAGCAGTAGGATCAGTAATAATCTTACTACTTGTATAATGGGCAATAACCCAATTCAACTCCCAGGTAACAAAAGAGCCAAACATAAAACGTACTTGAGGGCCAAACCAGGCAAATCATGATTCCTATACGGAGGAACCCCTACCGTTAATTTACGCCGTCACGTTTGCCCGCCCATCCACTCACATAATATGATCAGTACTTACTAGTCTTATTATTGTTATAATTGGTATAACAGGATTCAACAATTAACACGAAAGCCAAAAAAGAACCTGAAGGTCAAACCACAGGCATTTCGCGTGTTTCGGCTTTCATCGGTACTGCTATAATTGAACGGCGCTGGTAATACTGAATACATTATAATTATTACTTCCCTTGAGATTAAATAACGCCATTTGCTTTGTTATTTATTATAAGGTATGCAGTTTCTGGTTGGACACAATGTCATATTGTAACAAAATAACATGTTTAAAAATGTAATTGTCTATGTATTTCTGTAGGATAACGATAATTCTCAAATGAACATACAATAAAGACGTTAGAGCCGTAAACACATTATTTAATTTTTTATGATACTAGGTCGTGTCCGACCTAGGAAAACCAGCTGTAATTCGATATTCTTTGCATAATTATGTTCTAACTACCTATGCTATTTCAGCAAGATAACAATAATTCTCTAATGAACATGTGCACTTTCCGCCAAAATATTTACATTAGTGTTAATAAAATTGCGGAATTTATTATAATACGAGGTCATGTCCGACCAGTGTTAGTAGCCTTGTTGCTCGTATATATTAACACTTTAAGCTTTTTTAGGTTAAAGTCGGTTACAATGGGGACATTATATTGTAAGTTTTTTGAGTCGTTCGGTTTTTTCATGCGGGCCAACTATTTTATTGTCACGGATTTTTGAGTCGTTCTTCCTTTCCAATAACTCACCAGCGTGGAAGCCACGAGGGCAATTTTGTTGTCAGTAAGCTTGTGGTATTTAAAATTAAATAATGATCAACAGTTAACAAATATTTAACCCACCCTCCACACCCTGAAACTCATGAGAAATTAATTTTTGATAACAGTTTCTTTTTGGTCTTGCACCACACGAAATGTAATCATTTTTTAAAAACCGGCTGATTGCCATACTAGCCAATATTAATTTGGTAGGAAAGTTGCAGATGCGTTGATATGGTTGTCTGTGCGCTACTAATCTGTTTCAGTTGTTGTGTCTTAGAGGAAGCCACAGGATACATTATTCACGTTGTCACGGCTTCACAAAGGCAGCCATACAGTGGTTAAACACGTCGTCATCCCGGGGTCTACAGTAGTATATGTCGTCGGACATCTCGAGATTGAAGCGGGCGGGCGTGTCTTGAAGCTGCCACCAGTACTTGTATTGTGAAACTGCTATGTTGAGAAGCTTTACATGCCGGGTACCAAAGTGAAGGTATCTGCTCCCAGCGCCTTCATTTTGTTATCTTGCATTGCATTGCTTTGTTCATTGGATTTTACTTGAAGCCGTGGCTGTTTTCTGCCAATTATAAAATATATCAACCTGTTGTGTACAAGAAAACTGGCTTTATTTTGCGTTAAACTCATGGCCTACATTGTAATAGTTATACCAATGAAAGCCGAAACACGCTGAATGAAAGGATGAACTCCTATCGTTAAATTTAGCATTTGCATGCTCTCTACCTCCACCCATCGCAACACGTCGACTTAAATATCACGACATATCGACATAATGTGGGCATTATTATACATTTTATATCAGACGTAAATGTCCACACTGATATCGGGGGCGATAACAGTGTTTCCTTAAAATGTTAACGGAAATTACTATTTAATCTCTGCATTTCTTTTATGACTATCCATGAATTATCGTGTTTTACCAGTGAAATCGAAATCCATCTTACACCCGTGAAATACCAGATTCGGCCGTGAAATATCGATTTCGAAAAGTCACTGCTTTGCCGAAATACTTTCTTAGGCTCCGCCCATTGTACTTATATGCAATAAACTATGTTTAAACTAAATTAGGCTCCGCCCAACTGGGGAATTTTAGTAGTTGCATGATTATGTCCCTTGCACACCTGCGATTAGCTCCCTTGCTGGATGTGCGCACCGAGCAACATTTGTTATCTGCTACCGAAGGAGGAAATCGCGGAACTGGACAATTTGCTTTCGCAAATAGATACGAATTAAACATGAGGACCCTCAAATAACACCATTGCCCAACATTTAGCATGTTTAGTAAAATAAGAGTAATGGTAATCAAAATAACAAATAAAACATGATGAATTGAATATCTTAAAATATCCAGCAATCTTCATTCTTGATCTTGAAATTCTCTGCGATGAATTAGGTGCTTGTATCTATGTTTGTAACATAACTGTTCTACTTTATATTCAAAAGAACAGTCGCCCCAAGAACAGACATTTGCAACCTGTACGACAATGTTGACATTTTCTGTGTAAATCCATGGAATTCCATTAGAATTGTTAATCTTCATTCTTGATCTTGAAATTCTCCGTGCTGAATCAGGTGCTTGTATCTATGCTTGCGACACAACTGTTCTACTTTATATTCAAAAGAACAGTCGCCCCAAGAACGGACATTTGCAACCTGTACGACAACGTTGACATTTTCTGTGTAATCCATGGAATTCCATTAGAATTGTTAATCTTCATTCTCGATCTTGAAATTCTCTGTGATGAATCAGGTGCATGTATCTATACTTGCGACACAACTGTTCTACTTTAAATTCAAAAGAACAGTCGCCCCAAGAACGGACATTTGCAACCTGTACGACAACGTTGACATTTTCTGTGTAATCCACCAGAGCGACACTGAAATATTTTTCAGAATTCTGTCATTTATCTTAAATCTCTATACTACAGTAGTCAGAGAAAAGCATGTCAAATTTAACTCTTTGAATGCTAGTGATGAAAATAACCTCCAAATATATCGTGAACTTTCATTATTTTCAGAGAGCAATAAGTAAACAAACATCTTCAATCTTCAATTTGACTAGTTGCGAACCGTAATCTACTCCCGTACCGTCCGTAGCCATAGTTATGATTTCACTCATAGGCCTTCTCTGCAGAATAGCGAATCAGGTCCGATTCGCACTTTAGCAGTTAATTGTGAAAGATTTTATATAGTTTTGAACTGAAATGAGTGTTAATATTATGAAAATAACGTATTCAAGTACTTATGACATAAATTTACATATGTAGTTGACCTGATAATGTAAATTTAAGCTATTATCAACAAGTGATCCAGCGGCAGCCAAATTCCAACACGTAAAAGTTAAGATGGGGTCCATTTTTTTGTAAAGGCCAAAACTAATTGTCTAAACCTTCTACAATAGTAAAATTTGTTTCAGAATTATTAGTATGTATTACTTTTATAATACTAATATTTTTTTTCAGATGGAAATTCCGAAAATAATATGTCACAATTAACTGCTAAAGTACGAATCAGATCCGATTCGCTATTTTGCAGAGAAGGCATATGAGTGGAATCGTACCTCAGCCTACGGATGGTACAGGAGTAGAATGCAAGTTACCGTTCGCAACTACATTTTGACAGGATGTCTCAAAAAGAAAGATAAAACACCGAGAGTTGTCCACATACCAGTAATTTCAGTTTGACAAATCGAAACAGAGTGCTACACAAAGAGCAAAAATAATGAAAAGCAACTTGAGAATTAACAATTAATTAATTTTATTATTGTTCCTTTCAATGCCAGAATAAAAACTGATCCAAAAGTTGACCAATGATGGCGTGCCACAAAATCAAATAATAGAAAAAAAATGCTAACAGTTTATTTAAACAACTGCAGCCATTTGAACACTTATGCAAACAAGAAACATCTCCGACATACTTTGTAACCAACAAAAAACAGAATCTAAAATACAACATCTGAGAAAACATACCCCACCCACCTACTTTACACATGTCGCACGAATGAATATTATTATTAATCAAGGCGCCAACCAGTCTCTCATCTCTCCAGGATTTTTTGTTCATCCAACATTCAACGGAAGTGTTAGCTTCACGTTTTTGAACCAGTCGCTATCCAAAAAAAATACCACGAATCCTGACCGTTGTTTCTAAAAATTATGGCGACATCAGTTTTCGTAACACGATATGATTATCCACTTCATTCCTCGCCTGTGATCCTTGTCAAAGACTAATGCACTACAGCGAAAGTGAATAGGGAATGTGTGCAGGCATCAAATTATATTCAAAACACTGTTAAACAACTTGTTGTGACACTATTCTCATTAGTTGGAACGAACATAAAATACAAGATGGCGTCACTTTCCGTTTTCTCGCCTCATTATATATTCATGATTATATGTTCATGTCACATATTATTCCGCACTTTGCTGTTGGCATGGCGTTTTTTTTTGCGTAGAAAATCCATAAAGTATACACATCGAATTGTTAATTTATGTTAAAGCGTATTCAGTTTTTCATTTTTTTTATCTTAATATATTTAAGGGTAGGAATTGGCTCGAGGACCTTCCAAACCCGGGCATTTGAACCCAAAAGTGGCAGGTCAATGACCGTTGGCCCGTTTGTTTCCAAATTTACTAATATCTGCCATACAGTCGAAATATGTGCATTAAATGAAGGAGGCAATGAGGCGGTTAATTTAACCTAGCTAGTTCATTCTCCTATCGCACGAAGCCGGTATGTAAGACCGTGAAAAAGGCTGAGTGTGAGTGCATGTGATATATGGAGACTCAGCCGTAACAGTGTTATCCTATATAATGATGATATTTGACGATTGGTCAGGGCATAACATATCAGGCCGGGAATGATCGATATTTGGTTATGCAAAGTATGATGTAATATGTTTTCGGGCCCAGCTACTGTCATTTCGCGGCTTATCGTTATATACGATTTGCAATTATTCGAGTTCAGGTGTGGCGTTTATCTGTTACTATTTGGTTATATGACAATGTGTTTCACATATTCTGAAGACGAAAGAAAAAGAGAAGATAATACACGGCGGTATAGCAATTTGGTTTTTCATATTAATATGAATTAGTATCTTCTATAGACACGGGAGAGTTCTGTTAGTCATAAATCTACTCCACAAAAATGTAACTACTTTGTAATGCGGCGTGTCAAAGAGAAATTGGAATTTGAGGCACCCCACGGGTTACGACTGAAACTGGAGGTATCTAGCGGGAACATAAAATAATTAAATAATGCAAAAATCGGTAAAAGGGGCGTTATATAGTCATAACATAAAGATAATATTTGTTTTCTTCAGTGTAAGATCGATTTTATTTCATCTCGTGGAAAATCCGACATTTTTCGTCCACTCGATGAAATAAAATATTATTTGTTCAGGTGACGCATTTAATTACATGTACCGGTAGTATAAATAATTAAAAATATTATGACTCATTTGCATATGAAAATAGCCTTATACCACCGCGAGTCACCATCAGTAAAATACATATTACTAAAGGATTATTGCTGTATAGCGGTCACTTGTAATGTTTAGAACTTGTGGAATAGTGACACAGTTATACACTTGTTTAATTCTTATAAAGTACATTAATGTCTACTAAGTGGGCATGTACCTTTAATGTGGGGAGAAATCAGAGTGACCCGGAGGAAACTCACGTGTCCAGTCTTACCTTGCGGTTGACTGCTATTGCATATCTAAGACACAGAATAAAGTATTGGCATAAGTATTCAAATTTATTTCCATGATATTTCTTCTCAATAATCATGTCAAGGTATAATGTGATTAACTCATTTTACCCCACTGTAGGTCTAGATGAGCCGGCTCATATTGACTGAGCCAGTTCATCAGCATCTGCAGTGTTCGTCAGTATTGTTCTGGTTAATGGTACAGTCCAAGAATTAATATATATAACAGGCAATGTCCGATATTTAGGGATGCAAGGGCAAAATACATGTACACTGTATCAGTATTTAACAAAAACATTGAGAACATTATTTGTTAGCTACTGCTTGTTGTATGTTTAATTAATACATTTACAGTGGGGTCAGTGTGTAACTGCACACATGTTCGTTCGTGTGTGCACGTACACGCTGACACCACTGTATAGACCTTAGTATGTTTCTATGTAATAGTTAACCCATATATCATCAGTAGCCAGAGAACTTTAATTGTACCGTAGTAGATACTCACCACTCTTTTGTTGAAACAAATATTACTTGGGTGGGAGGCTTTTAAGTTTATATGGAAAGTTGTTAAAATGATTAAATAAAGGCAATGTAATCTGAGCCATACTCGAGAGAGAATATGTATTCCTACGCCAGTAGTAAAGGAGTACATTAGAAATAAGTTAACCGCATTGTAATTTTGAAATTTGCGGCGTATATCAGAAAATGATAGGTCGAAAAACATTTTTAATGGCTCCGCTAGCGCGTCGCCATTAAACAGATTTTCCGACCTATCATTTTCTGATATACGCCGCAAATTTGAAATTTACAACACAGTTAACCCTATATTTAGTATGGCCATAATACACGTAAATTGCCTGTTTGGAGTGCCATGTCATCACAGTCCGTCTGATTATTGAGATTATTAAGGATGTTTCAAAGAAAATATAGACACTTTATTACTAAACCATGCGAGCCCATACCCTGTTTTATCACATGAAAACACTGTTATGCCAATTTCATAAATGTGATATGATACACGTGTAATAACACGCGAATATGATTGGCTGGCCGCATCACTTTAATTACGTGTTTGTAGTATGCACTAACGTTGCACCAAACGGACAAAATGAAGGCGTTCCAAATGACGTCGCAAATGGCGCGACAAAGCAATTATGTTTTGGCGTTGACGTCATCATGTGTTAAACGTCAATAGAAGTGTCAGTGACTCATTAAAATTACTGCAATTGTCAGAATTAGCTCCTGTTTGGTTATATGAAGTGTTTACAAAGAACTGGAACCTGTAATATGGCATATTTATAAACATTTTATTGCTATGAATAAAACAATTATTCTCTGTGGAGATTTTCAACTAGATGCGAAAATAGTCAATGGCGTCTGCTCACTGAAACGTATTGGATATCTCCAAGGTTTTGTCTCTTTGGAGGCTGAAGTCATGTTATAAACAGAATTCCAAACCCGTTTCCCTTTGATATGAGATTTATGAAACTCGTCCGGAATTGTATGCACCTTGCCAGAGACTGGCTGCATATATTCTGCGCGACTCGTTTCATAAATATCATATCATATTGGAACTCGTTTGAGATCCTCTATATATAATATGACTTCGGCGTCCCACGGTGTCTGTTGTACGGAGCCTGTCAGGGGGCATGGATTTTGTTTATTGATTCGTTCCCACGAAATAACAATCCGTTCCCTCAATTTATTAATTCGTTACCTCGAATTAACAATTCGTTCCCACGAAATAACAATTCGTTCCCACGAATTGTTATATCGTGGGAACGAATTGTTACTTGTTAATTCGAAGGAACGAATTGTTAAATTGAGGGAACGAATTGTTATTTCGTGGGATCGAATTGTCAATTCGAGGGAACGAATTGTTATTTCGTGGGATCGAATTGTCAATTCGAGGGAACGAATTGTTATTTCGTGGGAACGAATTGTTCATTCGAGGGAACGAATTGTTATTTCGTGGGAACGAATTGTTCATTCGTGGGAACGAATTGTTATATCGAGGGAACGAATTGTTAAATTGAGGGAACGAATTGTTATTTCGTGGGAACGAATTAATAACAAAAAGTATTCTACACAGACGACAATACTATACTAAGTATTTATTTATTTTAATCATAAAACAACGGAATTTTATTTACGGAATACATGTACATTATTCACATTTACAACAGGAATGCAATTTATGAGCAATTTGTGTTCGAGGCACGAGTATGCCAACATAGAACGAAACTTCACTAGAGATTATGTTTGTCAAACATGTTTGTCAAGCATATGCAGCCTATGCTCAATAAATGTAAATCCAATAATTGTTTACAGAAAACATTGTTAATGTGAAATTTACAGACTATATTTATTGATTGTGCACTTATAAACATTTTAGTGAAACGGGCCGCTGGACCATACCATTTTAATGTAACAGTATACTGTGTTTATATGAAGGTCAAAAATGTCAAGGCAATGTTATTGGTCGTATGTGTGTCGCATGTTGGTATGGGGACGATTTTGGTCTGGGGACGATTTGACCAGATAGTATATGTTACGCGAAGAGTGATGTCCCTTTGTTATTGTTGAGATATTTTGAGAAATTTACGGATTTGGGGTTGGTCCGAATACTTACTGATCCTAAAGTAATTATTCTAATGAGAAATGGACCAGTCCAAACATACAGATTATCCGAATACAAACGTCCGATACGGTAGTAATTGCTAAGACTACACCGTGAGTACATAGAACGTCTGTAAGGTTTACAAATCCAATCGTTTTCTTCACTTTTTTAAATTTTTTACTCGGACCAAAAACCATTGCCTCTATTAATCGCCCACCCCCGACCTGTGACTTACCGATGATCCTAATAAGCGCCCGGGCGTTTATTAGAATTAATACGGTATGTTCACATGTACCAGGTTGCCAAATAATAAAGAAATGCTTGAAGTTACGTCATACTGATAATACAAATGTAGCGTATTATCAGGTGATTGAATACACGCTGACCGATAACACAACCATGCATCAGACATTGAGGTTGATACAATGTGTCACAATAAATCCGAACTGATACAATGTATCACATTCAATCCGATCTTATACAATGTATCACAGTCAATCGGAACTGATACAATGTATCACAGTCAGTCCGAACTGATACAATGCATCACATTCAATCCGAACTGATACAATGCATCACATTCAATCCGAAGTAATACAATATATCACAGTCAGTCCGAACTGATACAATGCATCACAGTCAATCCGAACTGATACAATGTATCACAGTCTATCCGACCTGATACAATATATCACAATAAATCCGAACTGATACAATGTATCACATTCAATCCGATCTAATACAATGTATCACAGTCAATCGGAACTGATACAATGTATCACAGTCAGTTCGAACTGATACAATGCATCACATTCAATCCGAACTGATACAATGCATCACATTCAATCCGAAGTGATACAATGTAGCACAGTCAGTCCGAACTGATACAATGCATCACAGTCAATCCGAACTGATACAATGTATCACAGTCAGTCCGAACTGATACAATGCATCACATTCAATCCGAACTGATACAATGCATCACATTCAATCCGAAGCGATACAATGTATGACAGTCAGTCCGAACTGATAGAATGCATGACAGTCAATCCGAACTGATACAATCTATCACAGTCTATCGGAACTGATACAATGCATCACAGTCAATCGGAACTGATACAATGTATCACAGTCAATCCGAACTGATACAATGTATCACAGTCAATCGGAACTGATACAATGTATCACAGTCAGTGCGAACTGATACAATGCATCACATTCAATCCGAACTGATACAATGCATCACATTCAATCCGAAGTGATACAATGTATCACAGTCAGTCCGAACTGATACAATGCATCACAGTCAATCCGAACTAATACAATGAATCACAGTCTATCTGAACTGATACAATGCATCACAGTCAATCCAAACTGATACAATGTATCACAGTCAATCCGAACTGATACAATGTATCGCAGTCAATCCGAACTGATACAATGTATCACAGTCAATCCGAACTGATGCAATGTATCACAGTCAATCCGAACTGATACAATGCATCACATTGAATCCGAACAATTTGTACCACATATGTGAAGATTAACAGATGCATGTGTTGACCACAGTTTCATTCAAGCTGAGTAAACATTAAACATATGCACATTGTAAATAACCTTTCCTGTACATGAATTTAGACTGAATTCATAAGAAACTCGGCATGGCCTCTAGCCTCGTTTCTTATGAAATCTGTAAACGCGTTCAATAAATATGATATTGTAAGATCGTCTATGCATTAATGAAATTATATAATAGTAATTATCACTTAATGATCATAATGAGCTACCGCTCTCCACAAGGTGGTTCAAATGGTGATACAACATACACTATTAAGAAACATAGTTTGGTATTTGCGTTGATTAATGTAAATTATTGACTCGTCAGAATGCAGTGAGGCGACAATGCAGTTATAAAAGACATGTTTTTAGAAATCAAATAACCCGGCATCTGTCATGAAATGGATAGAGATGTGTGTGTGTGTTTGGAGACACGTATTCATATCATTGATATCTGGTTTGAAATATGAATTGAGATTCTCGCTTGTCAAGCAGAGAACGTACATGTTCTACTTACATTAATGGTTACACTGACGATCTGATTAACCCTTAATGCTTTTACAGGTAGGGTCATGTCGTTACTTTACGTAGCAGATTGCACACAATAAATGGTGAGAATGTTGGGAAAAAAATAACACGCACTCGCTGTGATATTTTCGAAAATGTTTAAATATATTTTTTGTGAGTTAATTATGGAAAATGGTATGATATTTCTCCGTGCTCACATATTTGACTGGTTGTTGGAGAGTTTATTTTGAAACTATTGTGAATGTTCTCCCGATGCGCACAATCTCATTTTCGATACTCAACTCTCCCATAAATTGCATCTAAACGTTTTGGAAAATATTACAGAGAGTGCATGTTCTTTTACTGTGTCCCAATTGTACAATGATCGCAGGTTGTGGATTATATATCAATAATCATTTCGTCAAATGTCGGATCGAGTATACAGTGGTATATGGATAACTTCGAACCCGTAGGCCGCCAACATGAACTGTACAGTACATCTAAATGTAGATAGGGGTCCCTGCATCTGACAAGACGTCGTAGATGTCGGCTGATTCAATGACGTCATCCCAGATATAGCCATAGTCTACTCTGCCAAAGAAAAGGAACATGTATTCGAGTCCATATATGGTATCATACACCGTAAGTCTTAAGCATATGCGATTTCTTTCTAGAAAATTGACATCAAGTGATGCTTTTAAAATATTAACCCTTACTATGCTGAATTAAATGTTGTCGTCTGCTGGTAATGTCTTATTTTCAATATTTGTCGACAAAAACCAGGTTTTGACAGCACAAGAGAATCGTCTCCAGTGGAGACGATTCTCATGTACTGTCAAAACCAGTTTTTTGTTAAGAATTAAAGCAAAAATGAAAAACAGCAGACGGCAATTTCCGTCAACAGCGTAGGAAGGGTTAAAATATATAATGCAAGCCATACAACTCTAATGCTGGTGTACTATTAACGTATAGCGATACTTAGTTTTCCTAAGTACTTGGTAATATTCTATACTGTTCAATGTATTCATTACATGTCGGTATCATTTGCAAACAAAATGACAGATACTGTGTTAATTGGTTTATGTGGCAAACATTTCAGAATTAGTAATGTTTCTTCTTCTCCTAACTCGCAATCAATTTTACAAGTGTACATATATTTTATTACAAACGTTTATTCCCCATCCACCCTATGCCATGCATTAACCCTTAGAATGCCGAATTATTTTTTTCTCAGCAAAAACCGGGTGTGAACATGTTGAGACAGATACACACTACAAATCAACAGCATCGGACAAATAGGTAGGGACGGTTTTTATTTATTTATTCGAGTACTACTAGTACTACTGGTTTGTACTCAATATGACATAGTTATTGCTTGCCTCCCCACCTGCTTTGAAGGATATATCAACTAGTAAACCAGTTAGAACCATTACATTTATTTTTGTTATTGCTTATTGAAAGTACATGTTGCGACCACTAATTTGAACCGTCTCGATCAGACAGTTCAAATGGTGGTCGCAACATATACTTCTAAGCACATTTAAATAACATATTTATGATTTTCCCTAATCAAAATGGCATATCCTCAGCATGAAATGTGTTAAACATGGTTTCATGTCGAAGATGACCGAACATGAGACTTGTCTTGTTATTCATAAACGTCTAAACAATGTAGGAATTGTAATTTTTCCGCAATAATACAATATGGTCAACAATTCTGCAAAAACCAGGAACTCACTTTTCCGACGTTTCGGCACAAGGCCTTTATCTAGGAATTATTTTCTACTGAACGCTAAGTGGCATCCAATTTAGATTTCACAATGCTATCAAGGAATTAGTTTCTACAGAACGCTAAATGACATACATTTTAGTTTTCACAATTCCTTGATAACATTGTGAAATCTAAAATGGATGCCACTTAGCGTTCAGTAGAAAATAATTCCTTGATAACATTGTGAAATTTAAAATGGATGCCACTTAGCGTTCAGCACAAACTAATTCCTTGATAAAGGTCTTGTGCCGAAACGTCGGAAAAGTGGATTCCTGGTTTATGTAGGAATTGGCATCATATCACTAGCTAGGACAGGGTTGCCAGCGCCATATAATACATGTGTGAGCAAGCGGACTAGGAACAATAGCCGCAAATGGAATAAATTAATATTATTGCCAGATAACAATCCCACGCCGCTAGTCGAAATACTTTTGTACTGACCCTCACTAACAACAGTCGAGCTATATTTAGATTGGCGGGAAATTCTGGTCACGTGAAAGCCTCTTGCTTACAAAGGAATTTTAAAATCAGTCGAGTTAACGAGTCTGTATCTGGAATTTAGTATTTTGAAGAAAATAAAACTTTTTCACGAGTTCAATTTATTACCACATTATTGTTAAATATTTGGTGCATCTTTTGGGCCAGTTTGTGTTTTCTGGCTAATACGGGTATTGTGACTTTTCAGTGCATTTGTCACACCACGGACGTGTACAAAATTGTATTGTGTGACGTCATGGCTGGCGGAGAACGTGCTACGGCCCAGATGCAGTGTGTAATCTTCGGACTGGAGACTGGATTCGTTTACCAGGATGTCATCTGCCGGGCGGAATCTGGGACTTGATACTGGCTTTCGTGTCCGGTGTATTGGTGCCGGCGGGCTGAACTTGTCGCAGATGGCGCGCCTGAGAGTGATGGAGGAGCAGATTGGAACAGCTGACGTGTTGTTTTTGGACATGGGCTTCAACGATTTGTGTGACCAACGTTGTCATCCCTTGAAGCTGGCGAAGGACATTGTGTCGTATGCGTCGTATCTGCATTATGGTCGCGGTGTGTTGACGGTAGTGGTGGGCCAGATATTACCTAGGAAGACTACACCCTGCACATCCTACAGTCAGTGGTGGCGACTAATGTGGAAATGGACCGTCTCATTGAGGTTGAGTGTCGCGAGGATTCACACATGTACTATTGGCGGCATCGTGGCTTGTTGAATCCAGAACGCCCTATTTTTGACGCTCGTGGTGTGCATCTCTCTTGGGACGTGGGCTACCCGAAGTATTTTCGGAGTGTGCAGCGATGCATGAGATGGATTAGGAATCGCAATTAATGCCCGCAAGATATTATTCTTTCCTGTTTAGTCTGGACACGGCCTAATGCTAGATATTATATTTAATATTGATGTGATTGGTGTTAAAGGCTGTGCTTGCAGAGTGTCACTGCATACTGTGTTCTGATTGTTTCTGATTGGGACAGTATTCTACATTGCTACATGTACATTGTATGGCTCATTGTGTGACGCATATTTGCGTACAGTAGTCGGCCAACTTGTTATAGTATCATCTATGCAGTGATTCTCTGCGAGTACAGTCTTTGACGTCTTCATCGCATCATCGTGCGTTGAAGCTCTTTATACTAGAGCATGGTTTGCGATGGTGAACACATTCATCAGAGTGCGGTGGGTGCCTGGCACAGGATCAGGCTACGTTGATCGATCTTGTTATGCCCTATTTCTAATACACAAGGGGTAGAAATGAGACTCAAGTTGTAGGGATGCATTGCACCTTTTTTCTTTACTTCATTAGTATGAGTTTTTGTCATTTAGCTGCACACATATTTTATTGCCGAGGTTCATAACGTGTGTGCTACTGTCATACCTGGACTGCCATCGGCGGCTATTATTTCTTTCCTTTGTCACGGCGACCGGTGTAGTCCCAGAGTTGGTTGGTCTGCCATGCGGGGTAGCGACCAGCATTGTCATATAGTGAAGTTATTATGCCACACGTTGTAGCTGGCAGTTATATTACTATGCCATGCGTTGTAGCTGGCAGCACTGTCATGCGATGAATTTATTATGCCATGCGTGGTAGCTGGCAGCACTGTTGTGCAGTTGGAGTGTTATGTCATGCAGTGATTTTATTATGCCATGCGTTGTAGCTGGCAGTTGTAATATTATGCCATGCGTTGTAGCTGGCAGCACAAGTGTTATGTCATGCGTTGTAGCTGGAAGTTATATTATGCCATGCGTTGTAGCTGGTATATTATGCCATGCGTTGTAGCTGGCAGTTGTATTATTTTGCCATACGTTGTAGCTGGCAGCACTGTTGTTCAGTTATAGTGTTATGTCCTGCGTTGTAGCTGGCAGTTATATTATGTCATGCGTTGTAGCTGGTATCACTGTTGTGCAACTATTATTATGATGCCATGCGTTGCAGCTGGCAGTTATATTATTATGCCATGCGTTGTAGCTGGCATCACTGTTGCGCCGTTATAGTGTTATGTCATGCGTTGTAGCTGGCAGTTATATTATTATGACATGCGTTGTAGCTGGCAGCACTCTTATGCAGTTATAGTATTATGTTATGCGTTGTAGCTGGCAGCACTGTTGTGCAGTTATATTGCTATGCCATGCGTTTTAGCTGACAGTTATATTATGATGTGTGGTAGACAGATTATGCGTGGTAGATGGCAGTTATATTATTGTGTCAGGCGTTGTAGCTGGCAGCTATGCTATTATGTCATGCCGTGTAGCTGGCGGCACTGTCGTGCAGTTATACATTTATTATTAGGCCATGCAGCACTGTTGTACGTTTTTGCCAGGTCTTGAATTGTTGGCTTTATGATGGATTTTGGGTTGATCCGGATGCCTTGGTTTTATGCTGTTGTGAGTAAATATGGTAGCCACTATCATTGATATGTTTCATCTTGCCCACAGTTCAAATTGTCATGGCATTGACGTACATAAGTGGTCGTTACGGCGTGTAAATTGTGTTATGGTTTACAGATTAATTGTATAGGTATGCCACCGAGACGTGGCAGGGCGCGGAAGCGGTCATCGCCGTCTGAAGACAAAGATGATGGCACGAAGCGGTCGCGTGCGACGGACGAGCTGCCCCAGCCGGATGATCCCATGGACACCCTGGTGGATCGGTTGTTGACGCGGATGTCTGAACGGGGTCTTGTGGCACCACAGCAGGCTCCAACCAGTACGATGTCATTGGCTACTGGTGATGTTCTTGTAATGGGGACACCAGATGTGGTCGTTAGGCCGTTGCCGTCGACTTCGGGCTTACCTTCTCCAGTTGCCGGTCCGTCAGTTGCCACGTCGTCTGCCAGTGGTGCAGTGCCAGCTTCCACAATTGGTCCGGCCCAGATTGAGGCTGCATTGCTGGGTGGTTCTACTGGTGGGTTGAATTCCACTCTCCGGCCGGGGGGTGTACGTGATGTGGCGTCCATGTCCAGTTACAACTTGTCGCCGGGGGCGTTAGTGTCGGACCGCATAAGGACGCAAATTTGGGACGGTTCATTTGTGGAACTGTCCATCCTGTTGCCCGGTAGGGGCCCTGTAGTTGAGCCGGACACGGCCAATGTGTTAGCTGCGCTCCTGGGGGGTGGAGCAAAAACTAACACAAAGCTCTTGAGTATTGAGCAATGGATCACAGCGTTCCATTGTTTCATTGATATCAGGATCGTAACATATCCGGGTGAGGCTTCAGGTTTGTTGGCCTACATGAATCTGGTGCGCGATATTGAGAGGTCGTTTGGGATTCGTGCCTTCAATTTCTATGATCGTAATTTTGGCGCTCATAGGCAGTCACAGAACCTCCCGTGAGGTCAAATGCACACAGAGTTGTGGGTCAGGGCTTCCACAATGGCTGTGCCAACAACACAGGCTCTTACGAAATCTATTGTCAACGGTCCAGCACATTGCTTTGCATTCAACAAGCCGCAGGGGTGCACCTATCAACGGTGCCGGTTCTCACATGTGTGCGGTCATTGTAGGAAAGGTCATTCGCGGGTGAATTGTTTTGCGCTTAAGGCTGCTAGAGGTTTCTCCGGGAAGGGGCCAGTCAGTACGCCCGCCCCGCAGCCGCCTCCAACATTTACTTCCGACTCACGCGGTCCCTTTCCAGTCGGCCGCGGACAAAATCACAACGCCGGTAAAAAGTGAGAGACTGGCGGTGCCTTTGTCAACGTATGACGCGGCAGAGACGAAATATTTGGTCGACGGCTTTGAACAAGATTTTCCTATCCCATCCCATGGTCATTTAGTTTCCTCGGTATCCCGGAATCATAAATCTGCGAATGACAATGCCGAATGTGTTACTGCAAAATTACGTACAGAGTTGGATGCAGGTCGTATCTTCGGTCCATACAATACCGCACCGGTCAATGATATTATTTGTTCGCCTTTAGCGCTAGTGCCTAAATCTGAACCGGGCAAATATCGCTTAATTCATGATCTATTGCATCCGCATGGTGAATCGGTGAATGATAGTATTGACTCCCAGCAGAAATCTGTGTCGTATGATTCTGTTGACGCCGTTGTCGCTTTGGTGAAACAGTTTGGTCGCGGGGCCCTGATAGCCAAGACTGATATAGAAAATGCTTACCGCATTATTTCAATTTTCCCGGCAGACAGGCGGTTGCTGGGCTTTAAATGGAAACTTGATCCTTATCTTGAACAGTCCCAATTTTTCTTGGATGCATGTCTACCAATGGGGTTGTCCATTTCTTGCCAGCTATTTGAATGTTTCAGCTCGGCGTTGCAATGGAGTCGTCAGTAGGAAAATGTATGTCACACCTTATTGATGATTTTTGTTTTGTTGGCCCACCTGATGATAGCTTTTGCCTAAACACTTTACAAACTTTTTTATCCATGTGCAAGGATATTGGGGTTCCAATAAAGCACGAGAAGACCTGTTTACCGGCAACATGCATGACTGTTTATGGCATTGAGATAGATTCTGTGAATATGGTGTCCCGTCTGCCCGCGGAGAAAGTTGACAAGGTTAGGTCATTATTGTCTGTCTTCACCAAGCAAAAGAAGGTTACTTTACGCGAACTACAATCATTGATAGGGCTACTAAATTTTGCGACTTCATGTGTAGTCCCGGGCCGTACTTTCCTTCGTCGCTTATGTGATTTGACTTTTAGGGTCCGTTCGCCGCATTTCTATATTCGTTTGACAAACGAGGCCAGGGCAGATTTGTTTGCGTGGGAATTTTTCATGTCCGAGTTCAACGGCCGGTGTATGTTTTTACAGGATCAGTGGGTTGAGTCTGATACATTGCAACTATTTACTGATGCGGCATCTTCATGCGGGTTTGCAGCAGTTTTCGGGAAGTCGTGGTTTTGTGGGCGTTGGCTCGATACGTTTAGCGGCTTTCACATTAACATTATGGAACTATTTGCCATTGTTGTTGCCGTTGAACTCTGTGTGTGTGTGTGGGGGGGGGGGGGGGGGGAGATGGCTAACCACAAGGTATTGTTATTGTCTGATAATGCAGCTACTGTGCATGTGATAAACCGGGCATCATCACGTGATCCTGTGATGATGAAGCTAGTGCGCCGATTAGTTGTCGCGTCGATGAAATATAATATCTTCATACGCAGTGAACATATTCATGGGAAGGCCAATTTGGTAGCTGACAGGCTATCTCGCTTTCAATTTCAGGAGGCCAGGTTTGCGGCGCCTTGGCTGTCGGTAGCCCCGGTGATTGTGCCGGAAAGACTTTATCGGATGTGAGCAGGAAGGCTCAATAATTATTGCGGTCGTCATTGCACATCACAACCAGGCGCATGTATTGGAAGTCATGGTTACATTACAGTGAATTTTGCCACGATGGTCATATTGGTGGGTCGTTGCCGATCAATATAGTACATTGTGTTAATTTTATAGCACATCTGGCGGAAAGGGGGTATAAACCTTCCACAATCGCATCCCATATGTCGGCTGTCGCTTATATTCATAAATTGTTTGGGTTTGCGGACCCAACCAATTCATTCTTGGTCAAGCAATGTCTAAAGGGGGTCGTAAATACTGTGTGAAAGGCAGTCGATTCGCGTTTGTTTGTTACTGCCAATATATTGAAATCCATGCTGGTGTCCATTCCGTTAGTTTTCTCATTACAATCGCATAGGCTGTTGATAGCGGCCATCTTGCTTTTAGCGTTCAGTGCTTTCTTGCGCATGGGTGAATTATGTGTGCAGTCTGGCTACTCGCCATCGGCAGTGTTGCAACGGGGTGATTGTCAGTTTCAGTTTGTGAATTCGTCCTGCGTAGGGATCAACTTACAATGCAAAATTTCAAAAACAACATCGAGCGAATGCCACTTGCTATGTTTGTTCCATCTAATACTTGTGCTTTGGCTTGCCCAGTCAGGGCTATGCAGACTTATCTCAGTGTGTCAAGGCACACATCTGGTCCCTTTTTTCAGTTTATGGATGGTTCTTTTGTTCCATATTCATTCATAGCGGACACAGTTCAAGCGTTAGTGAAGTTTTTGGGCCTGAGTCCACAATTATATAAGCCACATTCATTCCGCATTGGGGCTGCGACTGCAGCTTTTGTGGCGGGGCATTCTGAAGAACATATTAAGCGGATGGGCAGGTGGCATTCAGATGCACTACATCGGTACATCCAGTTGACACATTTCAAATTATGATTCGCGTCACAGTTCGTCATTGACTTGGGAACTTTAGGCACGGTTCGCGTTTCCATCGCGTAGATGTACATATTTCAGAGGTTCAGCTGGCAGCTGTCTCGTTTATTCACGGCGCAAGTCCAGCCTCGGGCTTCTATCAGAGGTCCAGCTGGAAGCTGCCTCTTTTCTTCACGGCGCGAGTCCAGCCTCAAGCTGCTATCAGTGGCGGTTAGGTTATCAATAGCAACTGGAGGTTCCAGTTGGAGACTGGCCATCACTTGTTATCATATCTCTCGCCTCAAGAGGTTTTTAGTGTGTGCGTAATTAATATACATGTTGTGTTTTCCTGTTTATATTGTGTAGTGCATTGATCACGTACTGGCTCTCGGGTGGGGCGCCACATGCATCAAAGAGCATGTGGCTGTGGCGGAATATTTACCCCACCTTTGTGATAAAATGGCATGTAATCTAAAAGATAATGTGCAATACAAAAAGATTATATTGAAGTCAGGTGGTCATTGTATAAACAATGGCATGTACATACAACTTAGATTTGATATCCAAGTTAGTCATTTATTAAAAAATGACATTTACACACATTTACTTGTATGTTATTCTTTTATACTCACAAACAGAGCTTCGAGCCAGTGTACGTGGTTATTGCACAGCCTCAGTACCGTGATTATCAACTAATCAAGTGACCTGTGGTATATAAGGTTATTCAACCCAACTGCACCATAGACACCTGGGAAATTTACATGCAGTGCTTATGTTGTTTGTGGATTGCATTGATTAATGGAGACCATATCATATGGCTAGTACTTGTAATCCCCTTTGCCCTGCGTCATATCCGTGTTTTTCATCTAGTTAAGTGGCATGTGGTATATCAGGTTATTCAACACAAATACACCATAAACACCTGGGATATACAGGCAGGGCTTATGTTGTGTATGGATTGCATTGATAATAGAGGCCATATGTTGAGTACCTGTAATTCCAGCTGGTCACAGGAGTGTTTAATACAAATTAATATTATTGCCAGATAATAGTTTTTGTATTACCACTCCTTGTCCCGTCCCACGCCGCTAGTCGAAATACTTTTGTACTGACCCTCATTAACAACAGTCGAGCTATATTTAGATTGGTGGGAAATTCTGGTCACGTGACAGCCTCTTGCTTACAAAGGAATTTTTTAAAATCAGTCGAGTTAACGAGTCTGTATCTGGAATTTAGTATTTTGAAGAACTGTGACTGGAGAACCGGGGCTTATTGTGTTTACGACCAGTGTAGAAAACTGATACGACAATGACTGGTGTACAACCTAGATATGATGAGTATGAAACTTCAGCTAGTATACTTGGTTGTTTGAAAGTGTATATCCGATCAATTCTAAAAGATCTCGCTTATTCCTAGTTTGTAAAGAGAATATGCAAACTGAAGTTCGCATCATTTTTGTGACATGTCACCAACTGTCGCATTCATGCAGTCATTAACAATTTCAACCCTACGGACCAGGGGGCCGTTTCACTAAACTTCTTACGACTAAAATGTTCGTAAGTGCAAAATTATGTCACATTAACATCGTTTTCTTGCAAACAATTATTGGATTTACATTTATTGAGAAACAAATATGCAGCCTATGCTCAATAAATGTAAATCCATCAATTGACATTTCCAGACGATCCTAAATTTGCACGTACGAACATTTTAGTCGTACGAAGTTTAGTGAAACGGGCCTCAGAAAGTCAAGATGTGCAAACACTAGATCCAGATGAGCCGGCTCATAAATAGCCGTCTCATCAGGTTCTGCAGCATTTGTCACTAGTATTCACCTCTAAATAAATCCACACGTTGTCATTAATGAAATAGTATGTATGATATCCAATGCTGAAAGGGTTAACATAGCCTACGACAAAAGAATCACCATTCCAGCGAGTTTAGAAATAAGCGCCATATACATGATATAGCACCTATTGTCATGGAGATTCCAGTGTCAACTCCAGAACGCAACATGGCGGCGTGTCAATTACACGGAGTTTTCTGGCGAGTACAACACTGTTCGAAGTTGGTGATATGTGCAGCTACGTATACTGATGTGTTTTATCATAGCACATTGACATGAGGGAACTGTTTAAACCAGGTCCAGCTTTTATTTCGCTAGGGCTCCTGTCCAGTTACGCGGTCGGTATTGAAATTTGTCTTGCAAGTCATCTCATGAGACTTCAGAGTTATATTTGACCAACTGCTAGTTTAACCCATTTCAGTATAAGGATACGATAATTTTTGTTGAACAAAATATCATTATTTTGTTTATTGTTATCGTAGAGACGATTCAAATGAGTGGTAACAACATATACTTTACAGATGAAATAAAGAAAATAGGATTGTTTTCCCCTAAAAAATGTCATACTACTATAATTGTATCCCGTCTTTAATGAGTTAATATGCTGTTTTAGCTGATTGCTTTCGTGTTCATAATGGAACAAAGAACTGTCAAGTTATTAACGAGTCTTCTACAAACAAGGAAACTGGTCTAGTTGTGTATCTATGCTCTGTCATCTGTTCTCCACATGCGAGAATTAGACAGCTAAACAACTCCTCGGGATGGGATTGGCTTAGTGCATGTTCCCAAATGTGACTACTTTCTGGTCTCTCTTCACCTACCATCGGTAATTACTCAATTATAATTCAATCTCTGGAGTCAGAAATTAGACAGTCGATTTTAGAAAATCTAAGCCCCGTGCCTCACTAACACCTTACAATTATGTAGAATGGCCCGGATATACACTTGGTGAACGTATGCATGGGCGGATTCAGGGGGGGGGGGGCGGACACGACGCGCGCCCCCCCCCCCTCCCTCCTAAATTTCGCCGAGTAAACATTTTTTACAAGTTACAAGGCACGTGTCAACGTTCGTTTCTATGTATTCCATGCCTTCTTCGGTCGTTGTCTTATTGCTTCAAAATTTAAACGTTTCCAATCAAAAATAATGTCTAAACATACTGTGACAGTGTCAATAGTTTTGCTCCAAATTGCGCTAGAACGCTCCGCTCGGTAGCTCGTTCTATAATATAGTCAAGTATTACGCCCCCCCCCCCCTTAACCCTAAATCCTGGATCCGAGCCTGGTATGTTTGTGTGCTGACGCCAACAATCTAACTTAACTGGTTTCGGATGCCGGCTTTAGGTCTAGGATGTGGGTTGGACGGAAGGGGATGGGGCAGTGGGTGGATTCTCAATTGTAAGTGAGACACATGATCGTCAATTGCAACATTCCTCGACGAGACGGTTCAACTGAGTGGTAACAACATACACATTGGACGAGAAAACTCATCAAATCTTTCTACAAAAAAAATGGGTTCAAATCTAAACTTGGACACGCACCGGTCTGGATTCGCACCTGTTTACAACTCACCAGTATCTGTGCTGTCGGCAAAGGCGTCGGACAGGCTTTCTCTGTATGTCTGCGATGGCTGTTTGTATGCACTTCGGCCAAATCTAAGTATGTATAGCAATATAGATGTCACTGTGACTGGAGAAATGAGGCTTATGGGTTTTGCGACCAGTGTAGATCCAGATCAGCATGTGCATCCACACTTATCATGATCTGCATTGTTCTTCATTGCATCAATGAATCACGCGTCATTTGATTAGGAGCTACACTGGTCACAAATCTAATAAACCCAATTTCTTAAGTCTGTGACCGCCACATGTAATGATTACGCAGCATTATTGGGTATTTACATCCACTAAACCGGCCACCTGTGGTAACGAACAGCAACATAATGTTGACGTTTCCGATAGCAAACTAGAAGTGTTACAATAGGACACGGATGCTCCCCACATTCACGTTATATCAAGGGCCATGGTGTTTTCTGTCCTTCCCTAGTCTGTCCTTATTGGAAACAAGTACGAACAAACCACCAACTTTAAGTACTATAATTAACATTTATGTAAAGTTTCAAGACAGTTTGTCTATCACTTTTGGAGATATGCGTGAAGCAAAATTCCAAACTTCATAATAGCGATATTGACTAAGTCAAGGGCCTTCACATGGCGAAAATAAAAACAAAATCCAAGGTGCACACCTTACATGCTAATTAACATTTCTGACACAGAGTCCAGAATTAGACAGCGAGTTGATTTCAGAAAGTGTCCGGCTGTGCTCGCACCCCGCCCTTATGGAGAACCAAATACATTGTACATTGTATTGATTGCAACTGAGCGATTGACTGTGTGATGTTTTACGTCCATTCGTCTAAACATCCACAGTGTCAAATACAGTGGAACCTCTCCAAACCGGTTCCCAGGGTGTCCGGCTTAGAGATGTTCCACTGTAATTCAGGAATATTACCACTCCAAGACATGCCTTTGTAAATTGTGATCATCATCATACATTACCATCGGAGGCAACTCATATTACACACATCTTAATACATCACATCTATAGATATTCTTTGTTTCCGTTTTAAAGAGGTTATGCTGTACATACATACATGCACCTTACCTTGGCCTTCCCACTATAGAATAGTAATCGTTTAAAGCCTTCAGGTACCGTCTCAACTGGTAAGGAGTGGTGAACTCGGATGGCCGACCCGGGGCCGTTAGCATATTTTCCGGTCTACACGTGACCGACAACATCAAGATGGCGATTAACATGACGATGCTGAGGACGCGGCGTTGCATGGTTGGCTGTAATATAGGAAATGACGGCTCCGTCGAGTATACTTGTGCGTGTTCCATGTACAACACAATGTATTACGCGGAACACTCACAGACACACACGAGGGAGAACATTTGTTTTAAAGAGGTGAAACTAAGACTGATAACTTGAAAGTTTGAAAAATCTATAAAACATGGCAAGTTCATGCGAAGTGCCCAATGCATTACTAAATTCAGTCATTATAAACAAGCTATAATTAAGTGTTTATATGTATATTGATGTTTTATAGAAGGCAACGAGGGAATGTTCATATGTGTGTTATACATATATCTCATCACATTTAGGAAGCAATTGTGTATCATATGATGATCAGTGGTCCCATGCGTCCTTAAGGTCGTTGGCGATGCTTATGTAAAAACTTCCAACAAAACAAAACTGAAATACATTTACTTGCAGTGATACATGTTCATAAAATGTATGATGCGCATGTACCCTTGAACAAATTTCACGTACATGTATATATAAACAAGTTTGGACATGCCAGAGTTTCCTTCCTTTTCTCATAGTTTAAATGTTTTAGCCGTTGTAGCATTTTTCTGCATGGGCCTTGAAAAGATTCAACGTGAACCATTAGCACACAAGTGTCAACTATCATATCAGAACTACTGTCTGTTCCACGAAATGCTGCCCACGATTTATTGCTATAAAAACACTCCAAGGTGCTTATTTGTTTATATAAAATAATGTAAAACTATTTTTTAGAAATGAGCTACTTTTTATTTCAAGAAAATCCGTCTAATAACAAAGTTATTTCGAATAAACAGTCATGGATGGGCATTTGCCTTATAAATTCATTTCACCTAATTTTCGTTGTTGACAATAAAACGAGAAACTACTATTGCAATAAACACTTCCGGTAAACAACAACAACACCTATTATTGCGAACTGAACACTAAGCTTAATAAATGTGTGTATTAACAGCATTTTCTGGCATATAACTTAAACAGTTTGCATTAAAATACATCAATTAATCATTAATTTTAATCTTCATATACTTAGTGAATATCATTCAACCATAAGGTTCCAAGTCGATCTGATAATACTGCTAATACGTCCTAAGGTATTGTAAATTGTGGATGCTAACGAAATTTATTTGATGACCTTCACCAACCAATCAGCGTTTAGTAAACCAAGTTGTCCGCCGGAAATTCGTCCGGCAAAGAAGCTGGCTCACAGGAAGTGACTGTATGCTTCCGCCCGAAATGACATATATATGGTGTTCACAAGTCATACCAATAGAGAAGGTAGATTTACATCGGGGTAGATGAGTGAGGATATGTGCAATTAATTTGCTTGGTAAGAACAGCGTGCCAACCTCAGTCTGGTGTTGTCAATAGATACGAAAGCTGTAGCAGATGATGATGACATCATGTTGTATTTTGACGAAATTCTCGTCATTTACTTCTGGAATTCTTGTACGAACACCGAGAAATGGAGGCTCGATTCCTTTGTGTTTCAACCTGGTGAGATTTGCTCTCATAAATACAAGGTTAGTGTCTTTTTTATGATGAAATCCAGCAAGCAGTTCGATACTAGAAATATGTTGAAAATCTTATCGCACGTGACATTTTAACATTGCAACTCTGCATTAAATGCTTGATTTAGGGCTATTACTTCAACATAGGACCTAATTTCAAAAAATAAAAAGATGGCTCATCGCCAAATTTTGCTGAAAAATAATTTTTTGGCAAAAAAAGAAGACTTTTAGAGTGTTTAAATAGGTGTAAAAGTTGGGCTGGTTGTACCTGACAGAACATTATCATTTGTTTCAATGATCTTTGCTTCCCGAGGGTGATACATATATACAATATATCTGTCAATGATCTTGTTAATTTACAGCACATTCACGATGTTGTCATATAGATAAGAATATACCCACGTTGGGCCTTTAGTGAAGCACCGGGCACATTCTTATATGTTAAGTTAAGCAAATGTTGGTTGCACCATCTCTGCTTGAGCTTGAAACTATTAGAATTACGATAATGCATGTTGTTGTTGTTTTTCTGTTTAATTTAGAACGCTGGCTTAGTAAATGTACACACACTGTTGACATGTATTTGGTTCTATGGTTTATATATCTTGATGTATTTCAACTGGTTCACGAGTTTCAGAATACGGCATAATACCGGACTGTCGTTTCACCTTACATATCCCCTATAAGTGTGTCAAGTTTTTGTTCGTCATTTTTGTTTCTCAACGGACATATTTATAGTCAGATTTTCGACCGTAGAATTATGTTCTAGAATCTATTTAAATGGTCACCAGTAGCCGATTTCATCAAAATTGCAAAGTATACTTATATATCAAAGTATACTTTGAGGGAGTAATCATTTATTTTTCACGAAATGCATGATGTCATATAGAACTAACGACTGCATATAGTTGATGATTAAAAGTATGCAAAATTATTATGCTGAATGTACTACATTATCACAGCCAAAATGGCTGTGATAATGTCATAACTTCAGTATAATCAAAATTAATAAATGTATCCTTAAATTGAAAATTTCTCCCTCAAAGTATACTTTGCTAGATAAGTATACTTTGTAATGTTGTTAAAATAGGCTGCATGTCATGGGCTATGAAAAATCACTTGCTGTCATATGACTTCCAAATAGCAATACATAAAGTCTTGTTCCGGCGGACGCGGACTTATGAAATGTAGTATAAAACGATAGTATGATAGTTTGACTGTCTCCTGTCTTTGAGATATGTTGCTATCTAATTCTCGAGTGTGCCCAATTGGGCGGCGATTATGCGGATCGCAACGGACATCCGCCCTCCCATAGACAAATTAAATAATCGACATTTGAAGGCCCGCCTACTGAACAGTTTCTGTTTATTTTTGGCGATATGTCCTGAGTAGCGTTTTCTTATAGAGCCGCTAGGACAGTCAGTATTGTGGATATCTGACGGCCGCATCAGTCGGATATTATTCCCATCCTTTTTAGAATCCGCTAACCCTTTGCGAGGAAGACATTGATGGATGTATAACTCACACATGTATATTACGATGCAATACAGCTTTTAAGCATTCGAGCGAGAATTATTTACAGTTTGCGTTCAACAGATTTGTAAAATACCCTCTGTGTGCACGGTGCACCCAACCCAAATATAAATGCCGTCTATAAGTGATTGAATATGCTATGGTTAGACAATTACTATACAAACGAAAATCAAAATCAATTATTTCTTAGATTTGTTTGTTCTGAAAAAAATAAATAAAATAAACTAGATTGTTTACTTCAAGTACTAGAACATGCGACATACCTTTGATGCTGCTAATACGTTTCCACATACAACTGTTCCGAACGAGTGACGGCAGATTGTAAATGGAAGACTCTTTAAATACAACAATGCGGCACCTGTCAGAAACACCCGTCGTTGGCAGTTTCCCATTTTGTATCCCTGTGCCGCCTTTATATCCCGCCGCGCGGCGACGTATATCCCTTATATGTGGAGAATGTAATTTTCTTTGAAAATGATATTCTCTATATGTATTTGTTGATTGAGATTATTAGGAAACGGGTATTGGCAACAAAACGGATCATACAGCGCCTGCGATCAGCATGGCCACAGAAGAGCATGCAGAACACACTCAGACTGATCAGGGCCCATGTTGATGGCAATTTAGTCAACGGAGTAACCATAGCAACACAATTAAATCACACATACAAAGTGAGACTGTGCAAAATGATTACAGTATCCGGATTACAGTATCGAGAAAAAGTAGCCATCATATGCACTGGTGTGGAACAAAGATATTCCACCCTCGTGGCCAGAAAATGTCGTCAGAAATTCGGCAAGCCTCGTTTCTGAAAACATTTTCTGGTCACTCGGGTGGAATATCCTTTTCCCACATCAGTGCATATGAAGGATACTCTTAATCCGAGTGCTGTACACAGAGTACAAGATATCCGTAACATTGATGGATGTACCCTTTGGAAACATTTATTGGCATTAAAACAAACAACATTAACGCAAATTTCTAAGGCACTTTGACCTCGGGCACAGGGGCCACATAGATGGGCTGTGGAATGAAAATAAAGATGACGACAAATAAGTATATGAAGTTTAACGCCAATACTACTTGCGGAAACAAATATAGGATGTACCTTAGTCGAATGCTTTAAAGCAGACAGGCGAACAGGTGAACAGACGAATATGGTGGTGGTGGTGGTGGTGACTATATGTAAATCAGAGACCAATTACATAGTACCATAAATCACTGATGTATCCCGAATATTAGGGGTACCTACGAATAATAAAGTAAACTTATGCAACAGCAAAATCGCGAATTCAAGCACGGCGAAATCACAGATGCTGTGTTTTCTCATGCCTACGAAAAGCACGGTGCGTCTCAATGGATTCGGGTCAAAACGTACCCAGGTCAAAACTTACCCAAAACAAAAGCGTCAAAACAACCCATTATCGGGTAAAAAAACGTACCTATTATCGGGTAAAAAACAAGCGAATCAAAAGGTACACATTTGTGAAGTCAAAATGTACCCACTTTTAACTATTAGTGCATTCAATGTGGCTGTATACCTCTGTAATGTGCAATTGTGGAAAGGTCGATTTCGTCAACTACCCATTCGGATAGAGAGCGATATTCGGCGACAACAATATTCTGTCAATTATCGAAGGCGGAGACTTCGACTGGTTGCGCTGCATGAAGCCCAAATGAAAAGAACAATACATATGTGACTGTGACTGGAGAAATGGGGCGTTTCGGTTATGCGATCAGTGTAACCCCAGATAGGCCTACGCAACCGCTCAGTCTGACCAGGCTTCAAGAGGGCGCTAGTGTCATGAATTGTAACCGACTGTCTTCTTTATCAGCCATCATGTGTAACACGGGTTACACAATTACACAATACTCGAGCATAATACTCGAATAACCTTGTAACTACTATCGAATAGGTCTTCGTGTGTGAAATATCGCTGCCGTGGAATACACCGCTGGAGACAATAGCGCTTTATCCGAAACCGTGCACGGACCACCAGTATTGGATTTTGCACCGGTTATATCAGGATGATTTACACTGTTTATGCAGACTTGGATGCTAGCCTGAATACCGAGTAGGTCATATCTACTAATGACTGAATCATTTCAGATTAATTCGCCAGATATCTCAGGAGCTATACTGACTGTTAGAACATTAGTCCATTTACGCAAAATTGTAAGCAAAATGTTGGCACTGAGTTTTTATATTGACAGGCGGGAATTAGAAGAAACTTATGCACTAGAGTATGTATATAATCTATCATATCCATATTATATTAGACGGACATACACCATTCTTGTGAACACATTGTGTCACAAGCATTCACTGGGAACACGTAAGTACATATGTTTATTATTTCCTTTCAAATGCTGCAAGTTACGTCTGACTCCTGCCAAGACCGGTAATTCACCGCATTATTATCGTATCCTCGATAATACTGCCCTATTTCATTTACCTGAGATATTTGGACCCATTCCGACCAAATGCTTGGTCAATAAAAGCCGTATGGCATGTATCCGCTGGTGTAGATTTTCTCCATATTATTCTCATATGTTTTGTTTGTGCATGTCACTCCGACTAATTGCAGTAGCAATTTATACTATTTGTAAACGAGGGGCGAACACTATTGAAATGTTTACTAAAATTTTGCTATGCATTTTATATTACTATTCAGTCCAATATCAGCCATGCGCCCTGTACTATACATGACCATATTGCCAATTTTAACTTGCAACAAATGTAACGTGAATTTTCTGGACGACTTTCATTTAATCTATGTTGGACACATGTAAAACTCCAATCCAAGTCGTCTGTACATTCATTTTATTAAATCATGCACGCTCGCAGTGATTTGTAAATAGTGAAAATGCTATTGCGACCAGGATAGACCAGATCAGACAGTTCTGCTCTAAATGCACTGATTTATACGTCAGTAAGCTGTAATAAGGACATAATGTGAAGTACAATTTATTTCAATCACTGATGATTTAGGTCAGGCTGTGGAAGCCTACAGTCTGATTAGAGTATACAGTGTTTATCATTAGTAATGTAATGCTATGAGTCTGCAAAGGAAAATACTTGGCATAGTTGCTCTTTATTAAATTAGCGCAGTTGGCCACGAGCAGTCTGATCAGGGTAAGGCCAGTCGCAATTACATGTTTGTTTACTAATGGTAAATAACTGTGAATGACGTCGATATTCACATGTATGGTTGTGAAGATATATATCGTTGGGTACACTATATATAGTGGCTGTTCATTAATATGTTACATCGCATTCTCCGACATATGAATTCCATCAACCCCCTTCTTCTAACTAGTGAAAATATATTTGTGTACATTGCAATTTATCATGTTTCATAATTGTAATTTATGATGTTGTTTAGTATTGCCATGCAATCATAATATTGATTTTATGTGCACTAATGTGACTATTATGGAGACTATAACACGTTACACTCTGGTAACAGCACCGTTAGTGTTTTGTAGTCCCAGCCAGTCAGCCAGCTAGTCAGGCAACCAGCGACGGCACGTCTATCGAGTGTTCTTGCGTAGAACCAGTACGCTGCACCGATACTATTCTGAGGGTCCACTACACGACACCGTGTACCAGCGGGGACTCTGCTCCGTGTGGACCAAGGGCGTAACGAGCGGGGTATTATTCCGGTGACGTCATTGCGTCCAAGGACGAGATGAATCTCGAAGGACGTCCAACCATGTGATATATTGGCCCCATCCGCACAAGTAGTGGATTATAAGTAATGTAACATAACGACGTCACATAACGTCACCTCATCATGACGGAAACCTGAGTCGGATGATAGAAACTTTAAGTCCGTATCTTGAACATGAGGAACATTGTTATACGCTACTTACCTGTTCCAGAATCGTGACTGCCTTGGTTGTGTGACTGAGCTTTGGAGAACCCATCGTGTGGAGGTTGTCCGTACTGTCTTGAATATTCATTATTTGTGTATATCATTATTTGTATATACATCATCATTGTAACTATATACCTTGTTGTCTCTTTCCACAACGTGCTTTTGTGATCCGACACAACAATGAACTATCCCAGTGTCACCCTGGCTTCATTGGGAACAAGGATGGTGTGGAGAGGACCCCATGGTCATTACTGGTGAAAATCAGTAACATGAGATAGGTTTACTGTTGTCTGAGACGTCCGTCAATGAGGTATTACAACAAGGATAAGTGTTACCCCTGTCCATCTTACTGAGATATATACCCCAGTCCCTATATATAATATCTTGCAATATAACCCGTTATAATTTATCAATCCACCACAGGATCTGCGAGCAATGTACAGGTATTAGCCTCACCGCCAAGACGTCCGGTGCGGCAAGCTGTACACCTCGACGCTAAGGTAAGTCTCTTTCACCCTATCGTTTGGCAAACCATTATTAAAACTGTAATCTGTCAGTGATGAGGCACAACGCGTATCCCTAAAAATAGGGGTCTTTCTAGTCGGTTGGGTTTGATTTGAAACAGATTCACTAATTTCCTGGTTATAACATAAGACACAGGGTCCATTTAGTTGGTGTGTGGTTAATCGCTTTACGACTCTAGCACAACTGACCATGTAATTAGTTTTTCGTGTATGGGAAATTTCCCATAACTGTAAATACTAGTCGAGTGGGAAGGTGACGTACATCCCCAAATTCCTCACAATATGGGACGCAATATGAGATAGGTGAGAATGTGACATATAACTTAGATTCCCCACCAGTGTAAATACGTGTTGGACAAGGATTAGTCGGGTGGGAAGGAACACAATACATACCGGACTTGACATTACACAATAAGGCGTGAATCGGGTTGAGACTCGCACAATCCTCGTTACAGTAGTGCTGAGACCCCGTAATCCAACGAGCTGTACATAGTACACTCCGTCTCGTGACTAAATGACTAATTTGTTGAGACAATAAAAGGCAATCATGTCGACCATTAAAGAGTTAATGGACGTAGGCAGGGAATTAGGCTTAACTGGGATGGAGTTAAGGTCATTTTTGACAGAAGAGCAAGATAGAGAGAGAGAGAATAGACTAGTAGAAATACAGGCTGAGAAAGATAGGCTTGAGGCTGACCGACTAGCAAAAGAGGTAGAGAGACTGACTGAGAAAGATAGGCTTGAGGCTGACAGTCAGGCTGAGAAAGATAGGCTTGCGGCTGAGAGACTGACTGAGAAAGATAGGATTGAGGCAGACAGATTGATGGAGGAACGAGAAATTGAAAAGGTAAGAATAGATTTGCAAATGACAAAAGTTAGATTGGAGTACGAATGTAAAATGCGTGATTTGAAAGTTGAGATAGCGAAGGCAGAAATGGAAATATCGGATAATTAGTTGATGTACCACAAGGTCCAAAGTTACCATATTTTGATCAAGATAAGGACAATATGGATAGTTATCTGGTTTCAACGTTACTCGGAAGTGCAAGGTTGGCCGAAAGGTCAGTGGTCGTTACACCTTAGCACATTATTAAGGGGCAAAGCTATAGATGTTTACTCCCGTTTGTCGTTGGAAGATGCTCTTGATTATGACACATTGAAGACAGCCTTGCTGAAAAGGTTTGACTTAACCGTAGTAGGGTTCAGGCAGCAATTCTAGAACGGTAAGCCAGAACAAGGGGAGACATTTGTGCAATATATCAACAGGGCTAAGAGTTATATTGATAGGTTGTTTGAACTAGGAAAAGTTGAACGCAATTATGAAGGCGTGATATACTTTTTGCTCATGGATGAGTTACTAAGCACTTGCAGTCGTGACTTGTACGTTTTTCTTAAGGAAAAGGTCGTTAGCAAAGTACATGAGATGGCTGTGCAAGCTGACTTCTTTGCGGAAGCCAGAGGCGGTACAAAGTACGCAGTACAAAGAGAGAAGCGAGACAATAGAGCGAAAAGTGAGAATCGTAACACAGGTTATGAGAGGAAGCTGAGCGGTCAAGGTGAGATATATCGAGGTAATGACAAATCTCGTAACTATGGTAGAGAGAGAAGTGACGAGAGAAGTAGAGATAGTAGTAGGGAAAGGTACAGAGACAATGACAGACGTGCTATTACATGTTACCATTGTGGAGGTCAAGGTCATGTAGCTCCAGACTGCACAAGAAGAGGTCACATGCATCGAGATGCAGCCCTGGAGGAAAAAGATACAGGCGCCCCTTTTCCCACCTATAGATCGGGTAACTTTTGTATTGTAGAGGACAACCATACCAAAGATGACGATGAAATCACTGTGATATGCGCAGGTAAGGAAGTTGACCCGAAGGTTACAGGATTTTCCAGTGCGAAATTACCAGTGGCAGAATGTTTGGTGAATGGGAAAGTGGTGACGGTGATGCGTGATACAGGTTGCACGGGTGTAGTGGTGAGAAAGGAACTAGTCCATCCTGATCAACTTCTGAGGAGAGTAGCCACATATATGCTAGTAGACAAGAGACGCTTGAGTGAAGTACCTATTGCGAGAATCACCATTGTCTCCCCATTGTTTAAAGGAGAGACTGAAGCACTATGCATGGAAGAAACTATGTACGATGTAACGATCGGGAACATAGATGGGTCACAACTTCCTGTGCTAAATGATTTCAAAGGCGCGACCACGTTAGCAGTTGAAACGCGTTCACAGGTTTTGAAACGCGATGAATCGTACCGGAAACTACGGGTACCGGAAGCCGTATCGCACGTTTCAAGTATTGAGTTCAAAGAACATCAAGCAAGCGACGTTACATTAACGTTATTGCACACTAACGCACAAAAACGGAAACGTGAATCATTCTCAAAACGGTAACGTTACGTCATTCCTGTACCGAAAAGATTTACTGTATCGACAGGTTGAGACGACAGGTAGCAAAAGAAAATACTATCAATTAGTCGTTCCGGAAAAACTTAGACAGACCGTGTTAAAGGTGGCACATGAATCCATTATGTCAGGGCACTTAGGAGTAAAGAAAACAACAAACCGCGTTTTGGCAGAATTTTTCTGGCCTGGCGTGTCCGGAGACGTGACACGATACTGCAGGTCATGCGACATTTGTCAACGAACAATTTCGAAGGGTCATGTAATAAAGGCAGCGCTGGGCAACATGCCACTAATTGACATGCCATTCAAACGCGTAGCCGTAGACATCGTAGGGTCGATTTATCCAGCAACGGATAATAAAAGTCGGTATATCCTAACGCTGGTAGATTACGCCACACGTTATCCAGAGGCAGTACCATTACCGAGTATCGAAGCAGAACGAGTAGCTGAGGCACTCGTAGACATGTTCAGTCGATTGACAATTCCTGAGGAATTATTGACTGATTGCGCATCTCCATTTACGTCGAACGTAATGCAGGAGGTCAGTAGGCTGTTATCACTGAGACAACTTACTACTCTTCCCTACCATCCTATGTGCAACGGGTTGGTAGAGAGATTCAACGGTACATTGAAGTAGATGCTTAAATGCATGGCGAGCGAGCGTCCCACATATTGGGAAAAGTACATTAACGCGTTGCTGTTCGCGTATCGCAAGGTTACACAGGAGAGCCTAGCATTCTCCCAATACGAACTACTCATTGGGAGAACAGTCATATGTCTCACGGATCTGTGGTCTGAAAAGGAACTTGATGAAAACGTTAAAACTGCATACCAGTACGGACTGGATCTCAGACAGAAACTCGAGCAAACCTGTGAAATCGGGAGAGAAAATCTCAATAAATCGAACAAGCGGTACGCGAAGTACTATGACAGGAAAGCGCGTGACCGGAAGTATAAGGAGAGTGACCAGGTGTTAGTACTACTTCCCAGTGATAGGAATAAATTGTTACTCCAATGGAAAGGTCCATACCCTATGATGGAAGTACTAAATGACTGGGATTATACGATCGACATGAAGGGAAACTGAAAACATTCCATGTCAACATGCTGAAGCGCTATGAAGAGCGTACGCCTCAAAGCCCAGGGAAGGGGATACTAGCCGTCACAAACACGGCGGTAATTGATGACATAATTGACGCGAACTCGGGTACAGGGGAATGTAGTGCTGATGAGCACATGACGTGTCCTATGGCGACACAGGAATCGATTGACAGGGTGGAATTAGCCTCAGGGTTGTCCAAGGACCAACAAGTAGAAGTACAAAGGGTGCTTAAGGAATTTTAGCACGTACTGACTGATAGACCAGGGCGCATCCATGTAGAGATTCATGACATTAAATTTTCCACCTCAGACCCATTACGGATAAAGGGTTATCCCATCCCGTAAAAAGTTCGCGACTTAGTAAAATATGAGGTCGAAGAAATGTTGAAGTTAGGAGTTATCGAACCTTCTAGGTCCCCATCCTCATCACCAGTCATTCTGATCAGAAAAAAGGACGGAGGACACCGTTTTTGTATAGATTTTCGTCAGGTTAACACAGTCACTATTTTTGACGCTGAGCCGATGCCTGAAATTGAGGAAATATTCTCGAAATTAGTGAAATATAAGTATTTCTCGAAACTGGACTTAAGTAAGAGGTATTGGCAGTAAGAGCACCCCAAGGCCTTTTCCAATTCAAAGTCATGCCCTTCGGAATGGTGACTGCACACGCTACCTTCTGTAGGCTTATGCGGAAAGTCCTGAACGATGTCCCGAATGCAGACAGCTTCGTAGATGATGTCACACCTGAATTATACTCGTGACTCAGACATATCAATGGAGTATTTATTTCCAAGATATACACGGTATTTGCACTGTACAACACGTATAAGGTGTGATATAGTATCGTTCATTATTATATATCATTATAAATACAACAATTTGATTGGCTGAAACCAGGTCACATGCGTCTAAAATCGGGTGAATAGTTTTGACTATTGGACCTCTTTTCAACAATTCCAGTTCATTGCGGTTTTAAGCCGGTCAATAGTGCAATCATCGAATTCAGTCACCTGAGCGCTTTCAATTGATTCACTGAATGGAGATTCAATCGTTTCGCGATGCAGATAACGCATGCGCAGACCCGCCGAGTGCGCGTGTAAACAAACAATCATGGCTGGCGAGCGTTTTGGACATAGTGTGACGGAGGAAGAAATAGACTTCTGGTGGAGCAACGTCACTCGAAATCCACCAAAAGTGTCTTTAAAGTAGCAGAGAACCTACTCTCGGAATACACAAAGTGTGACAAGCAGTACGCCCTTGTAGAACTTTACAATGAGGTCTCGGTAACCGAATTGGATTTTTTCCTGAGAAAATTCTTCATAAATGCGCGTAAACGTGATGGGGAGAGGTATTGTCGGAAGTCAATGCTCATTATACGATTTGGCCTACAACAGTTGTTCAAGAAGAAAAGGGCTGTGGACATTATAAACGACGATCGATTTGGTAAATGCAGAGATGCGTTTAAGGCTGTGCTTGTTCAGCTAAAGAAAGAAGGAAAGGGTGAAACAGTACACAAATACGTCATTTCGGATCTGGACATTGAGAAACTGTACAAAGCTGAATGCATGTCCACATGTGCACCTGCATCGTTATTGAACAAAGTGTTTTTTGACTACATGCTACACTTCTGTAACCGAGGCCAAGAAGACCTGAGGGACCTACGGAAAGTGTATGTCAATGTCATTTACTGGAAATATATCTGATTTTTTTAAATCAATATCAGCACAAAATGGCGATGCGAAATGGGTGGTTTTCTCCGATCCAAGCTTGTTTTGTATTTATTCTAATAATAGCCAAATTTCAAATAATCATAGAAAATTATTAGAATTAATACGGTGTCGGAAATGTAATTCTCAATAGTTATGAAATTTATTTTTGTACTTATTGCAGGCAACCCTCGGTGTCCCGTGGCGTCCTTTCAGCTGTATGTCAGCAAACGCCATCCCAAAAATGAATCCTTCTTCCAACGACCCATAGTGCCGAAGCAGTTACCATGTGTCAGTGATTGTTGGTATACGAAGCAACCATTAGGACATAATACACTTGGCAAAATGATGCCGGAAATCAGTAAACTGGCTAAGTTGTCAAAAGTCTACACAAACCATTGTGTGCGAGCGACATGTATTACCCTGTTAGACAAAAATGGATTTGAAAGTCGCCACATTATTGGAATCAGTAAACACAAGTCTGAAAATAGTTTGAAACATTATTCGTCCAGACTTAGTGATGAGAAACGCGTTTCAGCGTGCAGTATCCTAACCAGCGCATGTAAGGCAGATGTGTTTACTGATTCCAATAATGTGCCACAGGCAAATGAATTGCAAACGTATCCTGAAACTGTTGATCATGTTGATGCACTCATGCAATATGATCAACAGTTGATTGATTTTCTGAGTGACTCGCAAGAAGACTACTTATATTCATTGATGCCTGATAATCAGATGAATACAGATACATGTATAAGTTCTAATGCAAGAAACCCACAGTCATTTGCATTAGCCTCAGGTAGTTCATTCAACAGGAATTTAAGTGTAAATACCACATCTAACCATCTTGACGTGTACGCTCCACTAAACCAAGAAAATGTTGTTCCATTCAACCTTGTGAATTATGGGACTGTAAACATCAATTACAATAAATAGAGGAAATTGTTTATTATTGGTGATAATACCCATTCTAACAAAGCATTTTTCTGTGATTCTGTTAATATCTGTGATACATGTTACTCATAACAAAGCATTTTTCTGTGATTCTGTTGATATCTGTGATACATGTTATCATAACAAAGCATTTTATTCTGTGATTCTGTTAATATCTGTGATACAAGTTGGTAAAAAGTTCATGACAAAGTATGTTTTCTGTCATTCTATTGATATATCTGTATGTATGTACATGTATGTTACTCATGATAAAGCATTTTACTTTGAAAAATTGGTTATTACAGCAATTTCTGGGATTCTATTGATATATCGAGCATGATACGATAAAACCACATTTATCGAAAAATGCAATAGTTTCTGTACATGACATGGAAAAATGATACAAATTTCAGAGGTCATGTGGAATTAAATTCCACCAGAGGTCTGACATTCCTGTCAATTTTCGATGTCATTTACAGAAATTATGTCCAACTTTCGAATATGGCACTGCGATAATGGTGGTTTTGTCAGATCCTGAGCCAATTATGTGATACGATGAACATGTTGTTCATAAGAAAACATTTTAATGTAATTCTGTTAGGTTAACATGTGTGATATGAGCCTTCATTTGCCATTACCACTGTTAATACATTGTTGGTTGTGTTAACAAAGACTCATTTTTTAACTCAGGTTTATTCAATATAATGAAACAATCATTCACTTCTCTTCGGGTCAATAGTTCAAACAATTCTTCCTCGGGAAAGACTATTCACCCGAAACAGAATGCTATTCACCTCGACTTCGTCTCGGTGAATAGCATTCTGTTTCGGGTGAATAGTCTTTCCCTTGGAAAAATAGTTTGAACTATTGACCCGAAGAGAAATGAATAATTGTATACTACTTATCACTTATCCGCTCTCTATGTGACTCCTACAACACTAAAGCTCCTACCGTACTACTCCCCTTATTACACTACTACTCACTCTATGTTATACCTCCTATGCTACCTCCTACGATACCACCTATTTCTATACCCTGCTCCTATACTACTTCTCCATCCATGATGCTATCTTCATATACTGCCCGACTATACTCCTCTAGTTAACTATATACAATTAATGTCAATTACTCATGCATATAATATGTCATATAATTCAGTAATAATGAACATGAAACACATGCATGCACATATCATATTACAATTACAATAAATGTGAAATTCCCAAATGACTTTATCAAGTTTGTCACAGCTACAAGTTTGTCACATTTACTATTTCATCATATGTTGCACACTATATATGTATCTCCTAATATGTGATAGTTAATTTATGTCTATAGTATGGGACTGTACATAAACACGTTGCTGGCTCTATGCACTATTGCACACAAATGTCAAGTGCCATAGTTGCTACACGAACTGTAGCATCAAAACGTACCGTAATGACAGTTACACCATTTAAGTTGCATGTATATATCATGCAACACTCGCACGTATAACACCAATACCGCTGCACACACTGTAGCAAATGATCAATGTGTTACACAACGTAGCTACACCCACTGTAGCAAATGATCACTGGGTTACACAACGTAGCTACACCCACTGTAGCAAGCTACACTGGAGCACGATTCTGCCTCGTCTACACATAGCCTTCCGTCACTGGTCTACTCTAGGCAAGAATGCTGCGCCTACACCCGTCGCTACGTCTCGGGTGGACACTGCAATACAAAGTACAGCTACATTTGCACCTTGCTATACATTAACATACTTGCATATGAATAGTTGGTACAGCCTTTACAAATACAATCCAGTCAGTTTGCAAACAAAAGTGATGCACACATTTATGCAGCCAATGAAGTTCCAATTTATTAAATTAAAAACTGCTCCAGATTCAACTATTGTGTCCCTTATCTCTTACATCTACTTCCTAACAACGCTACATGGTACTTACGCCAAGTGGGCTGTATAAGACGACATAAATCCTGAATATTTGCACAACACACATCCAACTTCACCAATCTTTCACAGCTGACTGTCCAGAGTATTCACACAAATTTCTCATCTACGTGCATTTACTCACCCTACCTGTCTACAACTAAGCCTAGCCATTATGAGATAATTACACCCAAAGCCTTGACCAGAGTGACCATTCCCAATACTGTTAATACCCACAGGTACTTGGATAAATTACCATTCCTATATCCACAGGTACTCGATACCAGTACATCAGATCGTGACAGATGATCACGTTAGGGCCCTGAGGTAGGTTTTGTCCCGATTATCCAGTGCTAATCTGACCGCGAAACAATCGAAGTGCAGCATTGGCTTCAGCGAACTAGAGTGTTTAGGCCATACCATAAGCGGCAAGAAAGAGCTCAGAGCTCATCCAGAGAAGGTTACAGCTGTACAGGAAGCGAAAGTCCCCGAAACTAAGAAAGGGGTGAGGGAATTTTGGGGGGTAGCGGGGTTCTACCGTAAGTAAATTCATCCCCAATTTTGCAGAAATAGCTGTCCCACTAACAGATCTCACGAAAAAGGGTCAACCGAACAAGCTTGAATGGGGAGACTCCCAAGACAAGGCTTTCAACAGCATGAACATAGCGCTGACTAACGATCCCATCCTCAAACTCCCAGAGCTAGACAAGCCGTTCATTTTGAGAATAGACGCATCCGACGTAGGATTAGGGGCCATTTTGTTGCAGGAACAAAACGGGGCACAAATACCAACTACGTACGCTAGCAAAAAACTACCACTACTACGCTACTGATGCAACCCTATCACATGATGATCCGAGCCACCAGGGGCTCAGACAATGTGGCTGAAGATTATCTGAGTAGGATCTAAGTCGTAGACCACACACCACAGCCGAGATCCTGGGGCACAAAAAGTAATAGTTGTGCAGGATTTGTATATAATGTATATAGGTGAGAAATGTCGGTACAACTCGTGATTACCGCTTAGTGTTTCACACTTTTATTTAGGGGGGATATTGTCACGCATTGCAGTCCTCTTTATCAGCGATCATTTGTAACAACACGGGTTACACAATTACACAATACTCGAGCATAATACTCGAATAACCTTGCAACTACTATCGAATAGGCCTTCGTGTGTGAAATATCGCTCCCGTGGAATACACCGCTGGAGACAATAGCGATTTATCGGAAACAGTGCACGGACCACCAGTGTTGGATTTTGCACCGGTTATATCTGGGTGATTTACACTGTTTATGCAGACTTGGATGCTAGCCTGAATACCGAGTAGGTCATATCTACTAATGACTGAATTATTTTAGATTAATTCGCCAGATATCTCAGGAGCTATACTGACTGTTAGAACATTAGTCCACTTACGCAAAATTGTAAGCAAAATGTAGGCATGGAGTTTTTATATTGACAGGCGGGAATTAGAAGCAAAACCTATGCACTAGATTATAAATAGTATATAGGGAGTCAAAGTGATACCACCAAGGTTGGGAGAGGTTGTAGGTGATAATAACGCTTCTATACACAGGGCAAAACACCAAATATGAAAAGTAGTCCCCAACAAAAAACAAATGTTGGCGTTGGGTGCCGCAATACAGGGCAACAAAACCACCAGCGCAGGTGGTATTATTCTGACTCCGATATTTCGAAAAAGAGAAAAAAAGAGAGAAAAAAGGGAAAAACTGGTACTTTTTGTGGGTGCTGGTACACACTCATTACGCAAACATTGTATTAGCGAGCCTACCTCACCAAACCCCCGGTTACCTATGTAAACAGCGGGTTTGGTGAGGTTGCCGCGCAATAGGTAATGCGGTCAAATAGGTCACGATGCAGTGACTATTTTCAATCAATAACTTATGTTGTAAGCGATTGCAATGTGTATTTTCAATATTTATATTATTAAAATTGTATCATATCGGTACCCCTTTAAGTAATATTTGATATTTTAAATGTAATGATGTTGTCATGAAGCGCATGAATATAAGTATTAATTAATCCAGTTTATATTGAGGCAAATCACACAGCCTAAAAACATAGTGCTGGAGTATAAACCATAGTATCTTATATTATTCATAAGTATATCACTATTAAACATTAATTACAATATGTATGCATATTATTAAAACAGTAGATGCTACCGCTGTTTCGCTGTATGTGATATTTATAACAAAATATTTTTTTTATTCGTCCGCGTACGGATTTCTGTCACACAAAGCGCCATTTTCAGTTCATATTTTGACCTGTGCATATGAACCGGACTAAGTTTAAACAACGCTCGATTCCGTCCAATTCAGATTTCTCTGCAGAATGTTCAGACTAACTACATATTAAGTAATGTTGCTAAATAAGTGTTAACGGCTGGAACATGGTTATCACTAAAAGGAAGAAATCACAGTCGTAGTATTGAAAAATAAGATTTACATGTATCTGAGACCTCATGGAGGCCGCCATTAATCCAGTGTAAACAATAGACCGTGTGATCCCATTTCCTGAGTAGCCCCCGCTTAGTGAAACGATGTGCTAATCATGATATTATGTTCCCCAATAATTGGAAACGGTTTGAATTTCTCGGTAAAAACTACGAATGTCATAAAAAAATAACGATGTATATTTAACATTGGATACGCTTAAACGGTATTACTCTCTCATCGGATCGTCAGTTGTCGTCGATAGCGATTTAACGTACTGATCTGGTCTTAATTTATTGTCAACTTTCAACGCCATTTACAGAATATATGGTTAATTTTGGAAATAAATAACGGCAAATTACGATGACGCCTGTTCTGAAATATCTGTCAACATGCGGACGTAATTTAAGGAAATCGATTATATTTTAAGGCTACATCTGTGACTAATTACGAATTTATGTATGGTCTTTTGCTACACCCGACACATTACACAGATCTAGTTGTAAATACACGTCGCTTTGTGTGGGGAAAAAAATCGATAATGCGTAGTTGTGTGTGACGAGCTGTTGATCTGATGACACCACACAGCTGTGACCCTTAGATTTTGCACCGGTTATATCTGGGTGATTTACACTGTTTATGCAGACTTGGATGCTAGCCTGAATACCGAGTAGGTCATATCTACTAATGACTGAATTATTTTAGATTAATTCGCCAGATATCTCAGGAGCTATACTGACTGTTAGAACATTAGTCCACTTACGCAAAATTGTAAGCAAAATGTAGGCATGGAGTTTTTATATTGACAGGCGGGAATTAGAAGCAAAACCTATGCACTAGATTATAAATAGTATATAGGGAGTCAAAGTGATACCACCAAGGTTGGGAGAGGTTGTAGGTGATAATAACGCTTCTATACACAGGGCAAAACACCAAATATGAAAAGTAGTCCCCAACAAAAAACAAATGTTGGCGTTGGGTGCCGCAATACAGGGCAACAAAACCACCAGCGCAGGTGGTATTATTCTGACTCCGATATTTCGAAAAAGAGAAAAAAAGAGAGAAAAAAGGGGAAAAACTGGTACTTTTTGTGGGTGCTGGTACACACTCATTACGCAAACATTGTATTAGCGAGCCTACCTCACCAAACCCCCGGTTACCTATGTAAACAGCGGGTTTGGTGAGGTTGCCGCGCAATAGGTAATGCGGTCAAATAGGTCACGATGCAGTGACTATTTTCAATCAATAACTTATGTTGTAAGCGATTGCAATGTGTATTTTCAATATTTATATTATTAAAATGTATCATATCGGTACCCCTTTAAGTAATATTTGTATATTTTAAATGTAATGATGTTGTCATGAAGCGCATGAATATAAGTATTAATTAATCCAGTTTATATTGAGGCAAATCACACAGCCTAAAAAATAAAAAACATAGTGCTGGAGTATAAACCATAGTATCTTATATTATTCATAAGTATATCACTATTAAACATTAATTACAATATGTATGCATATTATTAAAACAGTAGATGCTACCGCTGTTTCGCTGTATGTGATATTTATAACAAAATATTTTTTTTATTCGTCCGCGTACGGATTTCTGTCACACAAAGCGCCATTTTCAGTTCATATTTTGACCTGTGCATATGAACCGGACTAAGTTTAAACAACGCTCGATTCCGTCCAATTCAGATTTCTCTGCAGAATGTTCAGACTAACTACATATTAAGTAATGTTGCTAAATAAGTGTTAACGGCTAGAACATGGTTATCACTAAAAGGAAGAAACCACAGTCGTAGTATTGAAAAATAAGATTTACATGTATCTGAGACCTCATGGAGGCCGCCATTAATCCAGTGTAAACAATAGACCGTGTGATCCCATTTCCTGAGTAGCCCCCGCTTAGTGAAACGATGTGCTAATCATGATATTATGTTCCCCAATAATTGGAAACGGTTTGAATTTCTCGGTAAAAACTACGAATGTCATAAAAAAATAACGATGTATATTTTAACATTGGATACGCTTAAACGGTATTACTCTCTCATCGGATCGTCAGTTGTCGTCGATAGCGATTTAACGTACTGATCTGGTCTTAATTTATTGTCAACTTTCAACGCCATTTACAGAATATATGGTTAATTTTGGAAATAAATAACGGCAAATTACGATGACGCCTGTTCTGAAATATCTGTCAACATGCGGACGTAATTTAAGGAAATCGATTATATTTTAAGGCTACATCTGTGACTAATTACGAATTTATGTATGGTCTTTTGCTACACCCGACACATTACACAGATCTAGTTGTAAATACACGTCGCTTTGTGTGGGGAAAAAAATCGATAATGCGTAGTTGTGTGTGACGAGCTGTTGATCTGATGACACCACACAGCTGTGACCCTTAGCCAATGTTTTGAAATTGACGTGTCGTTTTGATGTGTGCCGCAACACCTCACTGTCGGAGACAACATGACAATTAGCGATATACTCTCGATTATACACAGATCTATTAGACGGCTGGTTATTTAAAATAAAGAGTAGTTCAGTACACCTTCGCCGATATTGTTTTTAGAAAATCAGTAATATTTTCCGTAAATGGTGTTGAAAAGTTGACAAAAATTCTATCACAGTATTTAGTTGTGCCGATATTGTTTTAAAAAATCAGTAATTTTTTTCCGTAAATGGTGTTGAAAATTGACAAAATATATAGCCGCATTTCTCCGATATTCGTTTAGAAAATCACCAATATTTTCTGTAAATGGTGTTGACACAAAATGCAGCGTTCACGCGGAATTCAAATAAAATACAAAATAATAATTTAATAAATAGACGCCGATGGCTACTGTGTTTGCGGCCAGTGAATTCTGGTCGTGGTAGCCACAGGCGCAGTTCGAACAGTGTTGTGAGCAGATGGAGGACAATAATTATTTCAAATTCATAAAAAAATGTTTGCTGTCCGAAAATTAATTAATTGTGACAGCCAAGAAAAAAAAGATTTTGGGACAGTAAAACATTGTATGGTATAGACAGTATAGACAGTACCTCAAACTTAAAAAAACAGTAACAAACTGTCTGTGTATATATTACTTAAACTTAAAACATCAGTAACAAACTGTCTGTGTATATATTACTTAAAGACAGACACTTTAATTGTTGGTAAGTTTCTATCAATTTATAGGTATATTTTTATTAAAATCATAAAATTGTGAAAATATTAAAAAATATTAAAATCACAAAAATAATATATATGGAGAATTGTTTTTTATACCACGTCGAGGTTTGAACCCCCGACCCTTTCGGGAATCGGTAATTAAATCATTGAAGTCGGCGACCTTAACCTCACGACTGTTGCGCCATTTATGACAATCACAGTTATACAGAAGTGCTATCAGTATTACGCCACCATTTGAACGTAATAATTATTAAATTATTTGCAACTCCATCTACAACAATACCGTTACAGAGATACGCTATTGAAACAACATGTATTAGTACCCATAACATAACAAAGTAATGTATCATTATATATCACAGGAGATAGCTTAAAACTATATATCCTAATCATAAACAGAACAATCCGCTTGGCTCGTATGAAAATAGTTCGCGTGATATTGATTATCTCCCTTGCCGAAAGTAGTTCAGTGATTTATTAATTCCAAATAAGACGTGTTTGCGTAATGTATGTTTGTTGGATTTTTTTTGGGAAAGTTGTATCCACATTTGGGACGAAACATCCACAATCGTACTACCACCTCCCAATTCGTATCCACATTTGGGACGAAACATCCACAATCGTACTACCACCACCCAATTGTGGATACGAATTGCACACACATCCCTTTTTGGGAAAGTAGAAGAAAAATTTGTCTCCCAAGAGGCAAACAGAAATGGCAGACGACACCCATCCACATTTGGGACGAAAACATCCACAATCGTACTACCACCCCAAAATATGGCATGGGAAAAAAGGTCGAGAAATCCGCAATTGGGACGCAAGCACACAAAAAAAGAGGGGGCCGGCTAGATAGACCAAATACAAGCCAACAATTTCTGGAATACCAAACCTGTTTTCCACATAGGATGCGCCCCGATTCCAGAATCGATCCACACCCGATTTTCCAAAATGGATCTGCCATCCAAAAACAATTTCTGTTTTCCACATCCACAATCGAACGCCCAATTGAAGATATGTTTCCCATTGGAATAGACAGACACAATGCCATACAAGAAATGCGAAACATGCGGCAAGGGTTTCGACAAACCCGCAAATCTTCGAAGGCACAGGGACCGCAAGAACCCGTGCAGGCCTCCCACGAGAGAGTGTCCCGGATGTGGAGGGAAGTTTGCCACCTACAAGACTCTCTGGCAACATCGCTCGAACAGGTGTCCCGAGGGGCCAGAAGATACAACCACGGAGGGTAGCAAGAAGAAGGCTGCGACCAGGAAGAGGATCCTTTTTTTTTTTTTTTAATTAATATTTTTTATTATTTTTAAATACAAACATGTACATACAATACAACACATGTATTATTAACTAACACACTGTGACTAAAGTCGCTATGAAATGATTGCACATGCACTCATTGTACTTGAAAATAAGTTTTTAGAGAAAGAGAAGACAAAAAGAATATAGAAAAGCATAGATGGTAAAGTACAATCAGGAAGAAGGAAGAGTATCGAAAAGTATAAAATATGTCCCCTTTTGTTCACATCCGCTTGAATTGAGTTGTTTTTTTTATATATATATTCGTTTACTTTTGTGTGGTTAGTGTGATTGAACCTTCCCTACTATGCCCAAAAAAACATACCTATGTTTGAAAAACATCCCATTTAATGTTGTGTTGCTCAAGTTTGTCTTTTTTAGTAGCTATTAACTCTTCTAAATTTATCCTATATTTTAAGTAGTTTATAAACGGTTCGAAAGCAATTTCCCGGTTTTCATATTTACATTTAACAATAAAGTATTTGGCTAATATGAGTATAAAATTAAATTGTTGTGCCTTGTGTGTACTTTCATCTATTCCTAAAGAATACTTTGGAAATTTACAGCGTAAGTAAAACCTTTTTCATTCAAATAGGTACGTAACTGTGACCACATATGTTGTACATGAGTACATTCCCAAAACAAATGTTTTATAGTTTCTACATACATAGAGCAAAAATCGCATAAACTACTATTAATTAGGTTACATCGAAAGAGTAATTTATTTGTTCCATTCATTCGCATGAGGTATTTATATTGAAAATTCCGCAATGTGGAATCTATAGTACAATTAAAGGTTGACATGTAAATATGTTTCCAGTTTAAGTTGGCTTCCGGAAATTCAGCTATCCATTTTTTTTCAGACTTTTTTTCTTCAGTGATTTTTTTTTCTGTTTGTATTGTATAAAGTAATTTATTAACGTATTTGCTTTTTTGTACCCTTGATTTCAGTGTTTCAGACAGTTGTATTATGTTTATTTGTTCTGTTTTTATTGTTTCTTTCCATATTGGATTTATACTATTTAATATACATTGATATTTCATAAAATCATCATTTCTTATGCTGAATAACTCTACAATATCACCGAATGTCAGAAAAGTTTTTGTTCTATAATCGTATAATTGTTCGATGTACTTGATACCCTTATCAAACCAGTGTCTATGAAACAAAGTTTTATTTTGATGTTTTATATTAGAGTTGTTCCAAATTATTTCTTTTGATACTGTATCTGTTTGAGAAGAATAGTTTATACTTGCCCAAGATTTCAAAACATTGTTCAGGAATTTATTTTTCACTATGTTTTGTATGTCTTCCGGTTTCAAGTTACATTCGAAAATAAAAGTCCCGCCATATTTTTCAAGTATTTTTTCGTAAATTGCTTTCCATTTCCCTATGTTAGTAGTATCGCATATTCTTTTTACCATGAAGCTCTTATTGAAGTAATAAAACTATCGATGTCTCTAACATTTTTAGTCCCCCTTTTTCGTAAGCTTGAATAATTGTATTTCTTTTTACTTTATCAGGCTTGTTATCCCATAAAAATTGAAATAACTTGGTTCTTACACGTTTTATCATATGTTCTGGTGGATCATGTAAAACTGTCAATGGGAAAATTAATTTTGGGGCAGCAAACGTTTTTATTACCGTGATTTTTCCGAGTAAGCTGAGCTTTCTGTGTTTCCATTTGTCTAGGCACTGTTCAAATTCTAAGATTTTTGTAAAAAAATTATGGTCATGGGTATTAATATTATCATTTAGGAATGTGATGCTAATGTTTTCGCGCTGTGTGAGGTCCAAGTAAATTGTTTGTTGGGGCAAAATGTGGTTTCTGTATGTTTAAGAGCACCTATTCTCATTACTGTTGATTTTTTAATGTTAAGTTTTAGGCCAGAAATCATACTGAATTCGTCTATTATGTATATTAACTTTTCGAAGGATTTTTGAGAGCCGTCTGTCATAAAGGTTGCATCGTCAGCAAACATTGTGTTCTTTAGTTCTACATCATACATTTTGACTCCGGTTATATCTGCTTCATTTATGATAGATTGTGATAATATTTCAATGGCCATAATAAAAAGATACGGTGATAACGGACAGCCCTGACGCACACCTCTTTGTATTGAAAAGAATTCTGATAAGTATCCGTTATTTGTTACACAACTTTTTGCATCAGAGTAAAATAGTTTGATCCAATTAAGTATATCATTACCAAAATTAAAATAGTCCAATGTTTTCAAAAGGTATGTATGTTCAACAGTATCAAATGCTTTTTCGAAGTCTGCGAAAAAAAAGAGACCTGGGGCATCATTTTCGTTAAGATGATCAATTGCTTCGTAAAGAGTTCTAATGTTTTCGCCAATATACTTCCCTTCCCTTAAGAAATCCAGTTTGTGAATAATCTATTATTGATGGTAGAACTTTTTTAATTCTATTTGCAATCGTCTTAGATGCTATTTTATAATCTACATTAAGCAATGATATGGGTCTCCAATTTGTTAATTTTGATAAGTCGCCCTTTTTCGGTAGTAATGTTATTATTCCTTGTTTTTGCATTTCGCTTAGCGACCCGTTTGTTAATGAATAGTTGAAAGATTCTATATAATACTTTTTTATATCATTCCAGAATATTTTAAAAAAATTCTACTGTTAGTCCATCGGAGCCTGGGCTTTTATTATTATTCATTTCTTTTAGAGCAGTGCTACATTCATATTCGGAAAGATTACCTTCGCATAGCTGTTTGTTTTCTTCAGATAATTTATTCTGATCGTTGTTTGTAAAAAAATTGTGATTACTATTCTGAACATCTTTTTTGCTATATAGCTTTTTATAGTATTCGTTTTGCTCGTGTAATATATCTTCATTTTTCGTGACATTTTTTCCATTTACATTTAATCGGACTATAGTTTTGTTCTCTGCTCGTTTCCTTTCTAAATTTGCAAAATATTTTGTATTTTTTTCATTACCCTCTATATATTCTGCTTTTGATCGTATGATACTTCCTCTTACTTTCTTTTCATGGATGTCCTCTAGACTTTGTTTTTTAGATTGTAATTCTAATAAAGTGGTGTCCGGTATAGAGGAAGAGGATCCTGGTACTGGAGAGGAAGGTGGTAGAGTTGGAGGAGGAGGTGGCTAGACTGCGGGATGGAAACTCGCGAGGGGGCGAGACACGAGAACATCGACAGCGACGACGACGAGATCGATTGGACAGATATGTAGAGAGAGTGGGATTCCCCCCACTTTTTTGCACTGGCCCCCCATCTCGACTCCCAACGGCAAACAAACACCAGAAAACCTCTCCCCAAAGTAGGTAGAAAAAATGATACCACCCAATTGTACACATTCGGACTTTTGGGAAAGTCGAAGAAAAAATTTGTCTCCCAAGAGCAAAACAGAAATGATACCACCCAATTGTCCACATTTGGACTTTTGGGAAAGTGTAGAAAAAATTTCTCTCCGAAAGGATGTAGAAAAAATGATACCACCCAATTGTACACATTTGGACTTTTGGGAAAAGTGTAGAAAAAATTCGTCTCCCAAGAGGCAAACAGAAATTAAAGGAGTGTAAAAAATCTTCTAGCAACCTAGTTTTCGGCAACCATTCTATCTCTACAAAAAGTGGAAACCACGAAAGAAGAACTAGAAAACATCGCAAGAGGTCTGTGGGATCTGCCAAATTTCTACTCGTTTTTGTGCACAATCGGTTCCAAAACTGCTTCCAGCATGGAAAAATAGTCCAATTGAACATATAAAAATGTAGCTGTATACAACCACGGCAACAAAAATTTCAAAATGTCTATTCGAGCAACTTTCCAAACAATGGGAATACGAGCGAAGGACAGTGTTTCTAGGCACTTGCTTCTAGAGAACACGTACGAGAACAATCTAGTCTCGGACATAGCAAAAGTAGACTACTTGTTCGGCCACGAGGGGCAAACACGACTCCAACCTCTAGATGGTCTGCCTGCTTTCGTCGACGATCTGTACGTTTTTGGCTATTTGTCTAGAGAAGAGTTCGTAGCAGTAGGAAACAAAGTCTCTTGCACGACCGGCGATACAGGGTCTGCAAAAAATTGCGTGGGAAAGATAGCGATAGCAGCTAAAGAAACAATAGGTCTGGGGCAAAAGCCACTGCATACAACAATACTGCACACAGTCCGAGAATGTGGAGAATACGGCAATAGTACCATACGAAACACGATATATAGAATAGAAGAATGTAGTGGGGAGAAAGCGCAAAAGAATTGGACCCAGCAGCACAATGGACTGTACCCATACGCGGAATTTGTAGCAAAGATAGCGGTGTCCGAAATTCCGATAGAACTTCTAGAACAGCAATTGCCAACAATGCAGGCTAGATTGCAAGCAGTAGGCATGGACATCTACTGTGTAGACTACACGCAAGACTTTTCTGGGGTCCTAGATAGAAAAGCGCTAGTAGAACATCTCGAAAACGACCAAGGATTTGTTCTACAGGGTAGTAGTACTGGTTGGGGAGGGATAGAAGAAAGAGGAGGCACAATTATAGACAATACTAGTTCTGTTGGAAACCACGTTTGTAGCTGGATACAGATACACGACAGCAAAACAACTAGAACAGAGTTGTACAACAAGGTAGTCTCCAATTTCGAAGCCGGAGAGATCCGAGATCCAGTAGGTGGCCATCTAGCAGACTACGCGGATTGCACCAACGAACATCTACGAAAAACTTTTGTACACCCAGATGTGCAGCGTAGGGGTTGCACGAGAATAGAAGTTTCTGTGTACGCTAGTTCTGCACTCTCTAGAGAAAATGCAGAGGACGTTCTAGCACAAGCAAGAGACACTGTTTCCCTAGGTGGAGACATCTTCGTAGTACAGCCTCCACGCAGACAATGGGAGAATCTAGCAAAGAGTCTGGATAGATGTTTTGTACTAGGAGACAAGCCATGTGGACAAATATTTGTAGCATGGTACGCACATACAGGAACAGGTAGGATATCTGGAGTACGCATACGTCCGACTCCCGCAACACTAGAATGTCCGCAAAAATGGAAGCGAGCAATGGAATGGGCTGCAGCAGATTTTGGCTTCCGAGCATGTCCGATATTTGTATCCGAGATTCTGTCTGTAGAAGACGAAGAAATAGAAATGGCTCCACTACAGTGCTACGCAAAAGCAAGCGATTCCGCAACAATACTCTGTGCGAGCAAGAAGCCAACCGAAATACGCGCTAGAGGTCCAGATGTAGATCTTGCAGAGGTCTTGCCATCCACAGACTACGTTTGCTGGAAATGGAGAGACAAGAAAGCGCAACGTGTAGGTGTAGAAAAATCTATGTAATATATTGTAGAAGTTCCAGAGATAGCAGCCGCTAGAGAGGTTTCCACACTGTCTCCACGAAATAGAGCAGAAAGATTGCTACAATTTCGAGATGCCGAACAAGCCGAAGTTTGGAGAAGAGAAACACTAGAAAGAGAAACACCAGCAGAGTCTACGCCCGAGTACACCAGAAGATTCCTCGAACTAGAAAGACTAGCTGTAGCAGCCGCCGAACACGTAGAATACACCGAAGAGAAAGAACGCCTCCGAAAAACTATTTGGTCCATGCTAGGAGGCCATGCAACAGAAAATATCTCCTCGATTGCCAACAGCAATGTACTCTGGGACATTGTAGGGTTTCGACGAGGTCCAACAAGTATGTACCAATACGATGGCACTAGAGCAGTCTTGTGGAGTGTAGAAGGTGGCCAGATGTGCGTTTGGCCTACCAAAGGGCTTTCCAAAATTCTAGATAGCTGCGAAGATATGTTCGAGAAGCAAGTTTGCGGCGCCAAGACAACATTCTGGTTGCCCCAACGTGTAGCTCTCCGCATACGAATTTGTCCGACAAGGTTGTTCCAAGCAAACGGACGTACAATCCAGTGGAACCCAATAGAAGTAGAGGAAACACCAAATCCAGAAGAGCTCGAAAGAATACAAAATCCTGCAACAGCTGCAGAGGAGTACGGGTCTGTAGAGAGGCTCTGCCTAGAGGAAACAACATTGGGAAAGACGAAGCCACAGAGAGATCTAGATCTAGAACCACGTTTGTACAGTTGTAGTAGATACGCCAATACAACATACAGGGGAGCAGATAGAACAATACTATTTCTAGTAGCTACAGACGAGGATGGCACACCTACAACAGGAGAGGAGATTCCAACATACGGATACTTCCTCCAACAAGAAGTAGAAAAGATATCTACTCCACTGTGCGAGCTGCAGAACCCACTTCGATGTAGAATGGGGGATGTCCGCACAACCAAAAGCAAGAAGAAATCTAGAACATTTGTAGTGTGCCCAGTGGTAGCTACAGTGCCAGACAGAAGTCTAGAATAGAAAGCATACATATTTCCACTATTTTCTTTCCAAAGGGCTACTCCATGTAGAAAGGGTCGCCAGGGCGTATGGACTCGCTAGGAGTTTTATTTTTTTCCTCCGGTTTGGCGGACTGTTTGGCGGGGTGCGCGAACTGGGCGTTTGGAACCGTTTGTGCACAAAAACGAGTAGAAATTTGGCAGATCCCACAGACCTCTTGCGATGTTTTCTAGTTCTTCTTTCGTGGTTTCCACTTTTTGTAGAGATAGAATGGTTGCCGAAAACTAGGTTGCTAGAAGATTTTTTACACTCCTATAATTTCTGTTTTGCTCTTGGGAGACAAATTTTTTCTTCGACTTTCCCAAAAGTCCGAATGTGTACAATTGGGTGGTATCATTTTTTCTACCTACTTTGGGGAGAGGTTTTCTGGTGTTTGTTTGCCGTTGGGAGTCGAGATGGGGGGCCAGTGCTAAAAAGTGGGGGGAATCCCACTCTCTCTACATATCTGTCCAATCGATCTCGTCGTCGTCGCTGTCGATGTTCTCTTGTCTCGCTCCCTCGCGAGGTTTTCCATCCCGCAGTCTAGCCACCTCCTCCTCCAACTCTACTACCTTCCTCTCCAGTACCAGGATCCTCTTCCTGGTCGCAGCCTTCTTCTTGCTACCCTCCGTGGTTCTATCTTTTGGCCCCTCGGGACACCTGTTCGAGCGATGTTGCCAGAGAGTCTTGTAGGTGGCAAACTTCCCTCCACATCCGGGACACTCTCTCGTGGGAGGCCTGCACGGGTTCTTGCGGTCCCTGTGCCTTCGAAGATTTGCGGGTTTGTCGAAACCCTTGCCGCATGTTTCGCATTCCTTGTATGGCATTGTGTCTGTCTATTCCAATGGGAAACATATCTTCAATTGGGCGTTCGATTGTGGATGTGGAAAACAGAAATTGTTTTTGGATGGCAGATCCATTTTGGAAAATCGGGTGTGGATCGATTCTGGAAACGGGGCGCATCCCATGTGGAAAACAGGTTTGGTATTCCAGAAATTGTTGGCTTGTATTTGGTCCCTCTTTTGTGTGGTCTATGTTTTTGTATATTGTGGTTGTTGGCTCCTTCTTGCTTCGGGATCCCGTGTGTGGATCGATTCTGGAATCGGGGCGCATCCCATGTGGAAAACAGGTTTGGTATTCCAGAAATTGTTGGCTTGTATTTGGTCTATCTAGCCGGCCCCATCTTTTTGGTGTGCTTGCGTCCCAATTGCGGATTTCTCGACCTTTTTTCCCATGCCATATTTTGGGGTGGTAGTACGATTGTGGATGTTTTCGTCCCAAATGTGGATGGGTGTCGTCTGCCATTTCTGTTTGCCTCTTGGGAGACAAATTTTTCTTCTACTTTCCCAAAAAGGGATGTGCGTGCAATTCGTATCCACAATTTGGTGGTGGTAGTACGATTGTGGATGTTTCGTCCCAAATGTGGATACGAATTGGGAGGTGGTAGTACGATTGTGGATGTTTCGTCCCAAATGTGGATACAACTTTCCCCAAAAAAATCCAACAAACAAAAGTGTGTACCAGCACCCACAAAAAGTACCAGTTTTTCCCCTTTTTTCTCTCTTTTTTTCTCTTTTTCCAAATATCGGAGTCAGAATAATACCACCTGCGCTGGTGGTTTTGTTGCCCTGTATTGCGGCACCCAACGCCAACATTTGTTTTTTGTTGGGGACTACTTTTCATATTTGGTGTTTTGCCCTGTGTATAGAAGCGTTATTATCACCTACAACCTCTCCCAACCTTGGTGGTATCATTTTGACTCCCTATATACTACTTTATATATATAATCTATCATATCCATATTATATCAGTCGGACATACAACCATTCTTGTGAACACATTGTGTCACAAGCATTCACTGGAAACTGGAAACTGGTAAGTACATATGTTTATTGTTTACTTTCAAATGCTGCAAATTACGTCTGACTCCTGCCAAGACCGGCAATTCACCGCATTATTATCGTATCCTCGATACTACTGCCCTATTTCATTTACCTGAGTTATTTGGACACATTTCGACCAAATGTTTGGTCAATAAAAGCCGTATGGCATGTTACCGCTGGTGTAGATTATCTCCATTGATCAAATCGAACTGAATCATTAATAATTCGTGCTTACGTGTAAATAATAACGAGTACAGGTTTCGCTGTGTGAGCGTTCCGTGAGTATTGTACTGGCATATTATTCTCATGTGTTTTGTGCATGTCACTCCGACTAATTGCAGTAGCAATTTATTCTATTTGTAAACGAGGGGCGAACACTATTTAAATGTTTACTAAAATTTTGCTATGCATTTAATATTACTGTTCAGCCCAATATCAGCCATGCGCCCTGTACTATACATGAGCATATTGCCAATTTTAACTTGTAACAAATGTAACGTGAATTTTCTGGACGACTTTCATTTACTCTATGTTGGACACATGTAAAACTCCAATCCAAGTCGTCTGGACATTCATTTTATTAAATCATGTACGTTCACAGTGAATTGTAAAAGGTGAAAATGCTATTGCGACCAGGATAGACCAGATCAGACAGTTTTGCTCTAAATGCACTGATATATACGTCAGTAAGCTGTAATAAGGACATGATGTGAAGTATAATTTATTTCAATCACTGATGCTTTAGGTCAGCCTGTGGAAGCCTACAGTCTGATTAGAGTCTACAGTGTTTGTAATTAGTAATGTAATGAGGTGAGTCTGCACAGGACAATACTTGGCATAGTTGCCCTTTATTAAATTAGCGCAGTTGGCCACGAGCAGTCTGATCAGGGTAAGGCCAGTCGTAATTAAATGTTTGTTTACTAATGGTAAATAACTGTGAATGACGTCGATGTTCACATGTATGGCTGTGAAGATATATATCGTTGGGCACACTAGATATAGTGGCTGTTCATTAATATGTTACATCGCATTCTCCGACATATGAACTCCATCAGCCCCCTTCTTCCAACTAGTGAACATATCTTTGTGTACATTGCTATTTATCATGATTCATTATTGTAATTGATGAGGTTGTTTAGTATTGCCATGCAATCATAATATTGATTTTATGTGCACTACTGTGACTATTATGGAGACTATAACACGTTACACACTGGTAACAACACCGTTGTCCCAGCCAGTCAGCCAGCCAGCCAGGCAACCAGCGACGGCACGTCTATCGGGTGTTCTTGCGTAGAACCAGTACGCTGCACCGATACTATTCTGGGGGTCCACTACACGACACCGTGTACCAGCGGGGACTCTGCTCCGTGTGGACCAAGGGCGTACCAAGCGAGGTATTATTCCGGTGACGTCATTCCGTCCATGGACGAGATGAATCTCGAAGGACGTCCACCCATGTGATATATTGGCCCCCACCCCCAAGTAGTCGATTATAAGTAATGTAACCTAATGACGTCATATGACGTCACCCTCATCATGGCGGCGGAAACCTGTGTTGGATGATATAAACTTTAAGTCCGTATCTTGAACATCAGGAACATTGTTATACGATACTTAACTGTTCCAGAATCGTGACTGCCTTGGTTGTGTGACTGAGCTTTGGAGAACCCATCGAGAGGAGGTTGTCCGTACTGTCTTGAATATTCATTATTTGTGTATATCATTATTTGTAAATACATCATCATTGTAACTATATACCTTATTGTCTCTTTCCACAACGTGCTTGGTGTTCCGACAAAACAATTAATTATCCCAGTGTCACCCTGGCGTGACAGCTAGAAGATCAGAAGTTTAAATATCCAGAAGGATAAGCCCCATTTCTCTAGTCACAGCAAATTCTGGCGCACCACAAAACCGTAGATGTAAACAGGCAAGATGGGTAAATAGATTGTGCAAGTACTAAGAAATAACAATTCGTAGTCTGGTTTTGAACATTTCATAAAACAATAGTTTGCATCAGACGATTGTCGGATGGATTTAAAAGAAGAATTCCGCCACTAAAGCGGTGTCGCGCCTGTCGAGGCATTTGACCGTAACATGATGATGGGCACAAACAAGGTCGATGTCATGTTAATGGCAGCATGAGTGTGCTCCAAATGCTTGCATGTATGAAGTGTCCAAATATTGAAACAATCTATCATGTGATATTCAAGTTATTATATGATGATGAAGAAACTGGTACAAACCTGACGTCACCCTCATCATGGCGGAAACCTGAGTTGGATGATATAAACTTTAAGTCCGTATCTTAAACATGAGGAACATTGTTATACGATACTTACCTGTTCCAGAATCGTGACTGTGCCTTGGTTTGTGACTGACCTTTGGAGAACCCATCGAGAGGAGGTTGTCCGTACTGTCTTGAATATTCATTTTGTGTGTATATCATTATTTGTAAATACATCATCATTGTAACTATATGCCTTGTTGTCTCTTTCCACAACGTGCTTGGTGTTCCGACAAAACAATTAATTATCCCAGTGTCACCCTGGCGTGACAGCTAGAAGATCAGAAGTTTGAATATCAAAAAGGATAAGCCCCATTTCTCTAGTCACAGCAAATTCTGGCGCACCACAAAACCGTAGATGTAAACAGGCAAGATGGGTAAATAGATTGTGCAAGTACTAAGAAATGGCAGTTCGTAGTCTGGTTTTGAACATTTCATAAAACAATAGTTTGCATCAGACGATTGTCGGATGGATTTAAAACAAGAATTCCGTCACTAAAGCGGTGTCGCGCCTGTCGAGGCATTTGACCGTAACATGATGATGGGCACAAACAAGGTCGATGTCATGTTAATGGCTGCATGAGTGTGCTCCAAATGCTTGCATGTATGAAGTTTCCAAATATTGAAACAATATATCATGTCATATTCAAGTTATCATATGATGATGAAGAAACTTGTACAAACTTGTTGACGTCAACAAATGGCTAAGTGTTTCCACAACCATATGTGAAGGTAAACAAAGGTCACTGTCATGTTAATGGGGGCATAAGTGTGTTCCAAATGCTCACATGTATCAAGTAATATTAAAGGTATATGATGAGGAAGAAGCTGGTAAAAACTTTTTGACATACAAATGGCTAAGTGTTTCTGCAACAATGTGAAGGTCAAAAAGGTCATGGTCATGTTATTGGCGGCATGAGTTTGTTCAAATGTTCAAATGCTCACATGTAGCAAGTGTCAACTTTGAAGTAATTTATCAAGTAATATTAAATGTATATGATGATGAAGAAACTTGTACAAACGTTTTGACGTTAACATATCATGTTGATGGGGACGTCTGTGTGTTCCGAATGTTCACATATATGAAGTGTCCAAATATTGAAGCAAACCTTCAAGGAGTATTAAAGTTATAATTATGATGATGAAGAAACTTGTACAAACCTTTTGACGCAAAATTAATCCGCAAAAATGTGAAGGTACAAGATGTCAATGTCATGTTAATGGCGGTATGAATTTGTTCGATATGCCCACATGTATCATGTGCCCAAATATTAAAGTAACCCGCAAAGAAATGTTAAAGTTATATCATGATGAAGAATATTGTACAAACTGTTTGACATTGTTGACGCGGACGACGACGACGCGGACGACGACAACTACGACGACGACAACGACGACGACGGAAACAGCGGCGACTATAATCGCACCATCTGCTAAAGCAGGCGCGACAATTGTAAACACAGGAGGAAGACTCGGACCTAGGACCCTATACTTGGCTCATTTGAAAAACGTTACCCACCCACCCATTTCATACCTTAAACCTTTTCTCAAATGAGCCAAGTATTGGGTCCTAGGTCCGAGTCTTCCACCTGTGATTGTACAGTGTCTCGCATTTCGTCATTTCCAGATATCATCGCAGGGCATTGGGCTATTGTTTCCTGCTTCCACTAGTTGTAATTCGAGAAAAGGATATGTATAAAAGATGCCACATTGTTTCATGTCCAGTTAGCACAGCTTTCAATTGGCATATGTCAACCTGAAACACACCGAGGCGAGCACACGAGTCGCCGTTTTAATAGTAGTATGCTATCAAAATCCAAAATCTACTAAATGTCTTGTATTATTAGAGACATCTAATTCTAGGCATTTAGTGACGTTTTCTTCATGGACAATTTTGTTCCACGACTTTCTGCTCCTTTCTAAACATTTTATCGACGCCATTTTATCATCCCTGCTAGGGTTAGTATTTAAGTAATGAAGCAATGAAGGTAGATGTAATGCAGTAATGAAGTTAGAAGTAAGGAAGTTATAAGAAAGAAGTGAAGAAGTTAGAAGTAATAACGTTGGAAGTAGGAAGTTGGACGTAATGAAGTATTTAATTCAGAAGTCTCTCCATGTCCTCCATACGTTATTCACTCGCTTGTGAAGTATAAGCAGTTTGATTGTTCCGCACCAAGGTACATGATCACGTGGTTACAACAACAACAACGTCGCCCACTCCAAAGTAAGTATTATTTTTATATTTTCCTTAATATGCAACGGATTTTGATGAAATATGGCTCAGCAAACGCGTCTTCATGAGCTGCATTTGGTGATCCAGTGAGTTCGGCACAGACTTGTGTCGTTTTTGCGAAGAATCGATGTCCGTGTCGGTAGACACGGAAATCGATTTTTCTCAAAAACGACAGATGTTTGGGTGAAAATACAAAGACTACCAAATGCAGCTTAATAATATAAAATAATAAGTACTTTGAATCAGGTGGATTCTGGAAGTTTCAGTACTTGTTGTTGTTGTTAGTACCACGTGATCATACAAATTGAACACTGTGTGCACTCTATAACGTAGGAGAACATGGGTTGTAGCGTCTGAGGACCGGCGAGCGCACTCACGTAGCAGAACTGGACCTGAGCTCCTCTTTGGGCATGGACCCCGTTTTTATGGTCAAAATCAGGAAAGTTGGTTGGTCGAGGCCGAGTAATGCTTGGCCAGTCAAACTGCTTGCTTTAGAGTATGACGTTGGAGAATGAATATGTTCAATTTGTATAGACAATAAGTGTGCTCTGGAGAGCATTCCATCTTCAAATAATGCGTTCAGGCTTTTTGATTCCTCTGATAGTGTTACCATCCCCGCTACACATCATTCACCCGTGGGTAATCACTCGGGGAGACATTAGGCCATAGCAAGTTCTTCCGCTGTTAAGCGTCCGCGTGCGGGTAGGTTTTGAGAATGGTTCTATGAATATACTAGTACACACTATTTACTGGTGAAGTAATATGAAAATTGATTTGGGACTTGTCTAAGTTTTAAATCCGTTCATGAATTTACACTTAATAAGTTTAATGAGAGTGTTTTCTTCTTATTTAGCGGCAATTTAAATTTATGTTAAAAACTTCATCAACCCTTTGCTATGGAAGCGTCCTGGTGCCAATGCTATAATATTTTATCTCCTAATTATGAATAATAACTCCTAATTATGAGATAGTAAGTCCTAATTAGGAGGTAGTATCTCATAATTAGGAGAGAGTAACTCCTAATTAGGAGATACTAAGTCCTAATTAGGAGATAATAAGTCCTAAGTAGGAGATACAATATTATAGCATTGGCACCAGGACGCTTCCATACTTTCCACACTGCAAATGGTTGAGGAAGTTTTAACATAACTTTTGTTCAAAGCCTTGTTTGTTTTTACCGGATACGTAAGTAGGTTTTTGCTATCCAGGTGGACGCTTAACAGAGAAAAACAATGGCATGGCATTTGGATGTATGTGATTGGCATAGTTCCGGATCAACTATATGCACAGCAGTCTGATCAGGATATCCTATTCGCCATTGATAACTATTGTACATAATCATTATACTACAGCTCCGACAGATGCCACTGTGAAAGAGTATCATTTAGGGCCAATCATGGTAGATGATATACTGTGCCACATGAACAATATCAGATGGCCGCGGCCTGCATGTCGAGCCCGCCGAGGCATCTGGTGATCTCAGGGGAAGATATAATGTAGCAACAGATACATCGACAAACAAGAACTGGCATCGTTAAACGAAGCTAATACCCTCACTGGCAGCCTTGAGAATAATAATAATAATAATAAAAAAGAAACAAAGTCCTCAGCGACCTTGACCTTGGACGTTCGGACGTGGATTGTATGCAAAACGAAGCACCATCCAAATATGATAAAAATCGGTGAAGCGATTGATGAGTATCGAAGAAAAAAATAACATGTTTGCCCTACAAACAATGTGAACTTCTAACTCAGTTGACCTTGAAATTGGGCACAGTGGGTGCATGCATGGGACAGAGAATGAATGTATGGATGATGACTAATAAGCGTGTAACGTTTCAAGCCAATCCGACTTACGGTTACATAGAAAGTACGTACCTGAAACGTTAATGCAAACTTCTAAGTCCTTTACTCTTGACCTTGGGTTCAGGGGCCGCATGAGTGGGACACTGAATGAATATACGGATGATGCCCAATAAGCATACGAAGTAGATAGTAGGTATGTGAAAACTTTAACGCAAATTTGGGCAAAAACTTTAACACAAACTTCTAAGTCATTTTACCATGACCTTGCGGCACCGGTGCCGCATGAGTGGGACATAGAATGAATATATGGATGATGACCAATAAGCATACGAAGTTTCAAGCAAATCTGACTTACGGTTACACAGATAGTTGGTATGTGAAAAGTTTAACGCCAATGTGGACACACATTTAACAAACTTCTAAGTCATTTGACCTTGCCTTTGGGTACAGGGGCCGCATGAGTGGGATACAGCACGAATATATGTATGATGACTAATAAGCATATGAAGTTTCAAGTCAATGTGACCTAGGATTGCAGAGATATAAGGTATTTAAAAACTTTAACGCAAATTTCGGACGCACGGACTGATTTGCAGATTTGCGACCAGGGTAGAGCCAGATCAGCCTGTCCATCAACCAATAGGCCTACATCAATTCCAACCAACATGCTTCTAACACGCACTATATATATATATATATATATATCAGGCTAAAGGAGTGTGTTATTTGATCATGAGTAGAGCTACAATGGTCAAAATCCCATAATGCTCGAGTCTCCAGTCACAGCCGCATATACGGGTCGTCATGACAACGAGTCCAGGTCATGGTCTACTAGAACACTCCTGTATGTATCCTGATGCATTGGTCCTGCACTCCGCACCGGCGTAAACTGTTTCACGTCGAAATAGGCGCCGGATTCCTGACGAATTCCTACATGCAGAAGATACTTCATAATTTAAAACAGTTTCGAGTAACCGGCGCAATAAATTTGCGCCGGTCACTAGACGAAAAGTGGATTTATGCGATAGCTCTAGGTAGAGCAGACCTCGTCAGGAAACTGGTGCATTTTTCGACGTGAAACCGTTTACACCGGTGTGGAGTTCAGCACCAGTGTGATGTGAATATATATACAGTGCAACCTCTCTACAACAGCCACCCATGGGAAGACGCAAAACTGGCTGTTGTAGAGAGGTGGCTGTTGTAGTGAGGTTAATGCTGAATTATAATTTGTCGTCTGCTGTTTTTATTTTCTTCGCGATAATTCTCATCAAATATATGCTTTGACAGCAGACGACAATTTTCGTGTTAGCAGTCTAATGGTTAAATATAGAGGAAATCATCCATTTGGGATATAAAATAGCGGCTGTTTAAGAGAGATTGTTGGTGTAGAGAGGTGGCCGTTCGGGGAGGTTCGACTGTAGTACTAACTGTTGTTTGAAACTTTGTATGGACATACATGCTGAGTAGACGGCGCAAATAGCATACGCTCCATTAGTCCAGTCATATTGACATATATGTATTGTCATACTATAGGTTCCCGTTCGTTGTAAACATTTCATATTACCAAACGGGAGCACATTTTAACAACTGTAGTGATTGTATTGTGTCACAGACGCTTCTAATGTGAAATTTGACCCCAAATTGACCCCGCCCGGCCCCACCCGGCCCCGCCCACTTTTGACCCCTGTGTCAACATTTATTACAAATCTAAAAGCATTGACTGTCGATCATTTCGTTGCACTCTGTCAGACGATTTCATGAGAACAAGATTGTTTAAAGGTACATGCTCACTCATTAGGCACAACATGTTATTTATATCAAAGACACCTAAGACATTATCTGGCAAAGTAAACGTCCATTCACCATTACCCCACGTATTGATTGGCATTATTATACATTTTATATCAGACGTAAATTTCCACACTGATAAAAAGGGCGATAACCGTGTTTCCTTAAAATCTTAACGGACAATAATATGTATTCTCTGTATTTACTTTTTGATGTACAATGCTCATACTTTATAATCTGTCGGGAATATTATTTTTCAGGTGACGCATTTAATTCAATTAGTGCAACAAAATGAAAAGTAATGTAATGGCTTGTCGACATCTAAGGTCATTCTAGGCCGGGTTAATGAGTTTGTTTGTTTGTTTGTTTGTTTGTTGGGAGTTAACGGCCTATCAACAGCTAAGGTCATTTAAGGCCGGGTCAATGGTACTAAATTTAGTACTAAATCCCATATATTACCTGTACAAATGGGGGTAAATCCCAAAATAGGAACTGAATATTTACAGTGAAAAAAACCCAATATATTCAGCCATGACATCAGATACACCTGATCTGATGTCAGGTCCTCGCCACACCAGAATCACTTGGCCCCCTCCCAGAAGAAGTAGGATCAGTAATAATCTTACTACTTTTATAATGATGCAATAACCCAATTCAACATCAACGTAATCAACCGGGTTAATGTTGTGACGGGGGATAAATCCCAAAATCCCAAAATCAGAACTGAATATTTACAGAAAAACTGTATAGTCCGCCCTGAAATTAGAATAACCTGATCTGGTGCCACCACGCCAGAGTCACTTACATGTAGCCCCACTCTCCAAATGTAATATGATTAGTTTGTTTGTTTGTTGGGGTTTAACAGCATATCAACAGCTAATGTCATTTAAGGCTGGCTCAATGGGTTTAGTACTAAATACCATATATTACCTGTACAAATGAGGGGAAAATCTCAAAATCAGAACTGAATATTTACAATAAAAAAACAGAGAAACACTATATATTCAGCCCTGAAATCAGAAAAATCTGATGCTAGGTTCTCGCCACACCTGAATCACTTGGCCCCCTTCCAAAGGCAGTAGGATCAGTAATAATTATAATTACATTATAATTATTACTTCCCTTGAGATTAAATAACGCAATTTGCTTTGTTATTTATTATGCAGCTTCTGGTCGGACACAATGTCATATTGTAACAAAATAACATGTTTAAAAATGTAATTTTCTATGTATTTCTGCCGGATAACGAACATTCTCAAATGAACATACAATAAAGACGTTAGAGCCGCAAACACACAGTTATTTAATTTTTATGATACGAGGTCGTGTCCGACCTAGAAAAACCAGCTGTAATTCGATATTATTTGCATAATTATGTTCTAACTACCTATGCTATTTCAGCAAGATAACAATAATTCTCTAATGAACCTGTGCAATTTCCGCCAAAATATTTATATTCGTGTTAATAAAATTTCGGAATTTGTTATAATACGAGGTCGTGTCCGACCAATGTTAGTAGCCTTGTTGCTCGTATATATAGTTATACCAATGAAAGCCGAAACACGCTGAATGAAAGGATGAACCCCTATCGTTAAATTTAGCATTGGCATGCTCTCGACATGTCGACATAATGTGGGCAGTATTATACATTTTATATCAGACGTAAGTGTCCACACTGATATCGGGGGCGATAACCGTGTTTCCTTAAAATGTTAACGGACATTAATATTTAATCTCTGTATTTATGTGTTGATGTGCAATGACTTTACATACATGTAATCTGTCGAAAATCTTATTTTTTCAGGTGACGCATTTAATTACATGTACCGGTAACATAAATTAAAAATATCATTTGCATATGAAAATAGCCTGATACCACCACGAGTCACCATCAGTAAAAGAGATATTACTAAAGGATTATAGCTGTACAGCGGTCACTTGTAATGTTTAGAATTTATGGAATCATGACACAGTTATACACTTATTTAATTCCTATAAAAAATAGTTTGTGCCAACTGAGTGGGCATGTACCTTTAATGTGGGGAGAAATCAGAGTGCCCCGGAGGAAACTCACGTGTCCAGTCTTACCTGCACAATCTACATTCTGACTCCCATCATCTCCATTGTGAAATGGAGGTGGCAGAGGTAATCAAGGAGGTCGTGAAAGTAAGACTGAATTTGTGGCGCGAATGTGAAGGTATGTCTTGCGGTTGACTGCTATTGCATATCTAAGACACAGAATAAAGTATTGGCATGAGTATTCAAATTTATTTCCATGATATTTCTTCTCAATAATCATGTCAAGGTCTAATGTGATTAACTCATTTTACCCCACTGTAGGTCTAGATGAGCCGGCTCATACTGACTGACCCAGCTCATCAGCATCTGCAGTGTTCGTCAGTATTGTTCTGGTTTATGGTACAAGTACAGTCCAAGAATTAATATATATAACAGGCCATGTCCGATATTTAGGTATGGAAGGGCAAAATACATGTACACTTTGTCAGTATTTAACAAAAACATTGAGAACAGTTGTTGTTAGCTACTGCTTGTTGTATGTTTAATTAATACATTTATAGACCTAAGTCTGTTTCTATGTAATAGTTAACCCATATATACGGTGGCACAGAGGGGACATGGAAATATATTTTGCTATTGCGTGCGCACGTGATAGCTATCGCGTGCGCACGCAATAGTTAAAAATATGTCCATGTCCCCTCCGTACATATATCATCAGTAGCCAGAGAACTTTAATTAGTACCGTAGTAGATTCTCACCACTCTTTTGTTGAAAAAAATATTGGGTGGGAGGATTTTAAGTTTGTATGGAACTTTGTTAAAATTATTAAATAAAGGCAATGTAATCTGAGCCATACTCGAGAGAGAATATGTATTCCTATACCAGTAGTAAAGGAGTGCATTAGAAATAAGTTAACCGCATTGTAATTTTGAAATTTGCGGCGTATATCAGAAAATGATAGGTCGAACAACATGTTTAATGGCTCCGCTAGCGCGTCGCCATTAAACAGATTTTCCGACCTATCATTTTATGATATACGCCGCAAATTTGAAATTTACAAAACAGTTAACCCTATATTTAGTATGGCCATAATACACGAAAATAGCCGGTTTGGAGTGTCATGTCATCACAGTCCGTCTGATTATTAAGATTATTAATGATGCAAGCCCATACCCTGTTTTATCACATGAAAACACTGTCACGCCATTTCATAAATGTGATATGATACACGTGTAATAACACGCGAATATGATTGGCTGGCCGCATCACTCTAATTACGTGTTCGTAGAATGCACTAACGTTACACCAAACGGACAAAATGAAGATGTTCCAAATGACGTCGCAAATGGCGCGACAAAGCAATTATGTTTTGGCGTTGACGTCATCATGTTTTAAACGTCAATATAAGTGTCAGTGACTCATTAAAATTACTGCAATTGTCAGAATTAGCTCCTGTTTGGTTATATGAAGTGTTTACAAAGAACTGGAACCTGTAATATGGCATATTTATAAACATTTTATTGCGATGAATAAAACAATTTTTCTCTGTGGAGATTTTCAACTAGATGCGAAAATAGTCAATGGCGTCTGCTCACTGAAACGTATTGGATATCTCCAAGTTGTTGTCTCTTTGGAGGCTGAAGTCATGTGATAAACAGAATTCCAAACTCGTTTCCTTTTGATATGAGATTTATGAAACTCGTCCGGAATTGTATGCACTTTGCCAGAGGCTGGCTGCGTATATTCTGCAAGACTCGTTTCATAAATATCATATCATATTGGAACTCTTTGAGATCCTCTATATATAATATGACTTCGGCGTCCCACGGTGTCAGTTGTACGGAGCCCCGCAGGAAACATGGATTTTGTTTATTGATTCGTTCCCACGGAATAACAATCCGTTCCCTCAATTTATCAATTCGTTCCCTCGAATTAACAATTCGTTCCCACGATATAACAATTCGTTCCATCGAATTAAAAATTCGTTCCCACGAAATAGCAATTAATTCCCACGAATTGTTATATCGTGGGAACGAATTTTTACTTGTTAATTCGATGGAACGAATTGTTAAATTGAGGGAACGAATTGCTATTTCGTGGGATCGATTTGTCAATTCGAGGGAACGAATTGTTATTTCGTGGGAACGAATTGTTCATTCGAGGGAACGACTTGTTATTTCGTGGGAACGAATTTTTCATTCGTGGGAACGAATTGTTATATCGAGGGAACGAATTGTTCATTCGTGGGAACGAATTGTTATATCGAGGGAACGTACTATTAAATTGAGGGAACGAATTGTTATTTCGTGGGAACGAATTAATAACAAAAAGTATTCTACGTCCCCTGCGGGGCTCCGTACATTTGAAATTGAAATGAACACAGACGACAATACTATACTACGTATATATTTATTTTCATCATAAAACTACGGAATTTTATTTACGGAATACATGTACATTATTCACATTTACAACAGGAATACAAATTATGAGCAATTTTTGTTCAAAGCAAGAGTATGCCGACATAGAACGAAACTTCACTAGAGAATATGTTTGTCAAACATAGATTTGGCATACGGGGCCCCATTTCACTAAACGACTAAAATGTTCGTAAGTGCAAATTTAGGATCGTCTGGAAATTTCAATTGATGGATTTACATGTATTTAGCATAGGCTATATATGCAGCCTATAGTCAATAAATGTAAATCCAATAATTGTTTACAAGAAAACATTGTTAATGTGAAATTTACAGACTATCATAATTGTGCACTTACACACATTTTAGTCGTGCGAAGTTTAGTGAAACGGGCCGCTCGACCATAACATTTGAACGTAACAGTATACTGTGCTTATATGAAGGTCAAAAATGTCAAGGCAATGTTATTGATCGTATGTGTGTCGCATATGTCCACATGTATCAAGTTGCCAAATGATAGAGAAATACTTGAAGTCACGTAATACTGATAATACAACTGTAGCATATTATCAGGTGCCTTGCAGCGCTTTGATTGCATACACGCTGACCGATAACACAACCATGCATCAGACATTGATGTTGATATAATGTATCACAATAAATCCGAACTGATACAATGTATCACAGTCAGTATGAACTGATACAATGCATCACAGTCAGTACGAACTGATACAATGCATCACATTCAATCCGAACTGATAAAATGTATCACATTCAATCAGAACTGATACAATGCATCACAGTCAGTACGAACTGATACAATGCATCACATTCAATCCGAACTGATACAATGTATCACATTCAACTGATACAAGAATCACATCAAGTATAACTGGATCAATTGCATCACAGTCACGAACTGATACAATCTCACATTCAATCGGAACTGATACAATATATCACAGTCAGTACGAACTGATACAATGCATCACATTCAATCCGAACTGATACAATGTATCACATTCAATCAGAACTGATACAATATATCACAGTCAGTACCAACTGATACAATATATCACAGTCAATCCGAACTGATACAATGTATCACAGTCAATCGGAACTGATACAATGCATCACATTCAATCCGAACTGATACAATGTGTCACAGTCAGTCCGAACTGATACAATTTATCACAGTCAGTCCGAACTGATACAATGTATCACAGTCAATCCAAACTGATACAATGTATCACAGTCAATCGGAACTGATACAATGCATCACATTCAATCCGAACTGATACAATGTGTCACAGTCAGTCCGAACTGATACAATTTATCACAGTCAGTCCGAACTGATACAATGCATCACAATCAATCCGATATGATACAATGCATCACAGTCAATCCGAACTGATTACAATACATCACAGACAATCCGAACTGATACAATGTATCACAGTCAATCCGAACTGATACAATGTATCACAGTCAATCGGAACTGATGCAATGTATCACAGTCAATCGGAACTGACACAATGCATCACAGTCAATCCCAAGTGATACACTGTATCACAGTCAATCCGAACTGATACAATGTATCACATTCAATCCGAACAATTTGTACCACATATGTGAAGATTAACAGATGCATTTGTTGACCACAGTTTCATTCAAGCTGATTAAACATTAACAATAAGTACATAGTAAATAACCTTTCCTGTGTATGAATGTAGACTGAATTCATAAGAAACTCGGCATGGCCTCTAGCATCGTTTCTTATGAAATCTGTAAACGCGTTTAATAAATATGATATTGCAAGATCGTCTATGCATTCATGTAATTATAAAATAGTAATTATCACTTAATGCCGATCTCATTAACCCTTAATGCCTTTACAAGTAGGGTCATGTTGTTATTTTACACAGCAGATTGCACACAATAAATGGTGAGAATGTTGAGCAAAAAAGAACAAGCACTCGCTGTGATATTTTCGAAAACGGTGAAATATAATTTTTGTGAGAGTTAATTATGGGAAATGGTATGATATTTCTCCGTGCTCACATATTTGACTTGTTGTTGGAGAGTTTATTTTGAAACTATTGTCAATGTTCTCCCGATGCGCATACTCTTATTTTTGATACTCAGCTCTCCAATAAATTCCATCTAAACGTTTTGGAAAATATTACAGAGAGTGTATGTTCTTTTACTGTGTCCCAATTGTAAAATGATCGCAGGTTATGGACTAGATATTCATACTCATTTCGACAAATGTCGGATCGAGTATACAGCGGTATATGGATAACTTCGAACCCGTAGGCCGTCAACATGACCTGTAAAGTACATCTAAATGTAGATGGGGGTCCCTGCATCTGACAAGTCGTCGTAGATGTCGGCTGATTCAATGACGTCATCCCAGATATAGCCATAGTCTACTCTGCCAAAGAAAAGGTACATGTACTTGAGTCCATATATGGTATCATACACCGTCAGTCTTAAGCATATGCGATTTCTTTCTAGAAAACTTACATCAAGTGATGCTTTTAAAATATTAAAATATATAATGCAAGCCATACAATTATAATGCTGGTGTACTATTAACGTATAGCGGTACTTAGTTTTCTGGTATGGAAGGTGTTCGAGCCAATTCACACCCTTAAATATGAGCCGAATCGAATCGAATGTATTCATTACATGTCGGTATCATTTGCAAACAAAATGGCAGATACTGTGGTAATTGGTTTATGTGGCAAACATTTCAGAATTAGTAATGTTTGTTCTTCTCCTAAGTCGCAAAATCAGTGAGATAAATTTTACAAGTGTATCTATATTTGATTACAAACGTTTATTCCCCATCCACCCTATGCAATGCATTAACCCTTAGAATGCCGAATTATTGTTTTCTCAGCAAAAACCGGGTGTGAACATGTTGAGACAGATACACACTACAAATCAACAGCATCCGACAGATAGGTAGTGTCGGTTTCTATTTATTTATTTGAGTACTACTAGTACTACTAGTTTGTACTCAATATGACATAGTTCTTGTTTGCCTCCCCACCTGCTTTGAAGGACATATCAACTAGTAAGCCAGTTAGAACCATTACATTTATTTTTGTTATTGCTCAATGAAAGTATATGTTGCGACCACTAATTTGAACCGTCTCGATCAGACGGTTCAAATGGTGGTCGCGACATACACTTCTTAGCACATTTAAAGAACATATTTATGATTTTCCCCAATCAAAATGACATATCCTCAGCATGAAATGTGTTAAACATGGTTTCATGTCGAAGATGACCGAACATGAGACTTGTTTGTCTTGTTATTCAGAAAAGTCTAAACTATGTAGGAATTGTAATCTTTCCGCAATAATACAATATTGTCAACAATTCTCCAAAAATCAGGAACCCACTTTTCCGACGTTTCGGCACAAGGCCTTTATCAAGGAATTATTTTCAACTGAACGTTAAGTGGCATCCATTTTTGTTTTTACAATGTTATCAAGGAATTAGTTTCTACTGAACGCTAAGTGACATACATTTTTGTTTTTACAATGTGAAATCTAAAATGGATGCCACTTCGCGTTCAGTAGAAACTAATTCCTTGATAAAGGTCTTGTGCCGAAACGTCGGAAAAGTGGGTTCCTTGTTTATGTAGGAATTGGCATCATATCAATAGCTAGGAAAGGGTTGCCAGCTCCATATAATACAAGTGTGAGCAAGCGGACTAGGAACAATAGCAGCAACTGGAATAAACGCCATTATTCTCAGTTACATCTATTTCGGAATATTATATCGTTGATTTTCAAAATCATCTTCAGTGCAATTTACTTTTTATTAAGGCATGTGTAACTGTGACTGGAGAACCGGGGCTTATTTTGTTTACGACCAGTGTAGATAACTGATACGACAATGACAGGTGTCCAACCTAGATATGATGAGTATGACACTTCAACTAGTATACTTGGACGTTTGAAAGTATATATCCGATCAATTCTAAAAAATCTCGAGTATTCTTAGTTTGTAAAGAGAATATGCAAACTGAAGTTCGCATCATTGTTGTGACATGTCACCAACTGTCGCATTCATGCAGTCATTAACAATTTCAACCCTACGGATCAGGGGGCCGTTTCACTAAACTTCTTACGACTAAAATGTTCGTAAGCGCAAATTTAGAATCGTCTGCAAATTTAAATTGATGGATTTACATGTATTGAGCATAGGCTGCATAGCCTATGCTCAATAAATGTAAATCCAACAATTATTAGCAAGAAAACATTGTTAATGTGAAATTTACAGACTATCATAATTTTGCACTTACGAACATCTTAGTCGTAAGAAGTTTAGTGAAACGGGCCCCAGTGGGCTGTATCACTAAACTTCTTACGACTAAAATGTTCGTAAGTGCAAAATTATGATAGTTTGTAAATGTCACATTAACATTGTTTTCTTGTAAACAATTATTGGATTTACATTTATTGAGCAACAAATATGCAGCCTATGCTTAATAAATGTAAATCCATCAATTGAAATTTCCAGACGATCCTAAATTTGCACTTACGAACATTTTAGTCGTACACATATTACTGAAACGGGCCTCAGAAAGCCAACATGTGCAAACACTGTAGATCCAGATGAGCCGGCTCATAACGAGCCGTCTCATCAGGATCTGCAGCAATGGTCACTATTATTCACCTCTAAATAAATCCACACGTTGTCATTAATGAAATAGTATGTATGATATCCAATGCTGAAAGGGTTAACATAGCCTACGACAAAAGAATAACAAGTGTCAACTCCAGAACGCAACATGGCTGTTCGAAGTTGGTGATATGTGCAGCTACGTATACTGATATGTGTTATCATAGCACATTGACATGAGGGAACTGTTTGAACCAGGTCCAGCTTTTCTTTCGCCAGGGCTCCTGTCCAGTTACGCGGTCGGTATTGTAATTTGTCTTGCAAGTCATCTCATGAGACTTCAGAGTTATATTTGACCAACTGCTAGTTTAACCCATTTCAGTCTAAGGATACGATAATTTTCATCTCTAAAGTATATGTTGTTACCACTCATCTGAATCGTCTCTACGATAACAATAAACAAAACAATAACATATACTTTAGAGATGAAATAAAGAAAAACAGGATTGTTTTCCCCTGAAAAATGTCGCAATACTATAATTGTATCCCGTCTTTAATGAGTTAATATGCTGTTTTAGCTGATTGCTTTCCTGTTCATAATGGAACAAAGAACTGTAAAGTTATTACCGAGTCTTCTACAAACAAGGAAACTGGTCTAGTTTTGTATCTATGCTCTAGCTTTCATCTGTTCTCCACATGCGAGAATTAGACAGCTAAACAACTCCTCAGGATGTGGTTGGCTTAGTGCATGTTCCCATATGTGTCTCTCTTCACCTACCATCGGTACTTACTCAATTATAATTCAATCTCGGGAGTCAGAAATTAGACAATCGATTTTAGAACATCTAAGCCCCGTGCCTCACTAACACCTTACACTTATGTAGAATGGCCCGGATCTACACTTGCGCCAACAATCTAACTTAACAGGTTTCGGATTCAGGCTTAATGCCTAGGAGGTGGGTTGGACGGAAATGGATGGGGCAGTGGGTGGATTCTCAATTGTAAATGAGACACATGATCGTCAATTGCAACATTCCTAAAATACAAATATATTTTCTGTATTTGTTCTCATTTCTCATCAAAAGTATATGTTGTTACCACTCAGTTGAACCGTCTCGACGAGACGGTCAAACTGCAGTGAGTGGTAACAACATACACTTTGGACGATAAAACTCAACATATCTGTCTACGAAAAAAATGGGTTCAAATCTAAACTCGGACGCGCCCCGGTCTGGATTCGCACCTGTTTACAACTCACCAGTATCTGTGCTGTCGGCAAAGGCGTCGGACAGGCTTTCTCTGTATGTCTGCGATGGCTGTTTGTAGGCACTTCGGCCAAATCTAAGAATGTATAGCAATATAGATGTCACTGTGACTGGAGAAATGGGGCTTATGGGTTTTGCGACCAGTGTAGATCCAGATCAGCATGTGCATCCGCACTGATCATGATCTGCACTGTTCGCCATTGCATCAATGAATCACCCGTTATGCTTCTAAAATGCTTATCAGGCTATTTGAATAGGAGCTACTCTGGTCACAAATCTAATAAACCCAATTTATCCAGTCTGTGACCGCCACATGTAATGATTACGCAGCATGATTGGGTATTTACATCCACTAAACCGTCCACCTGGGTATGTCACATTGTGGTAACGAACAGCAACATAATGTTGACGTTTCCGATAGCAAACTAGAAGTGTTACAATAGCACACGGATGCCCCCCCCACACATATTCACGTTATATCATGTTATATCATGTGCCATGGTGTTTTCTGTTCTTCACTAGTCTGTCCTTATTGGTAACAAGTTCGAACAAAACACCAACTGTAAGTACTATAACTAACATTTATATAAAGTTTCAAGACAGTTTGTCAACTACTTTTGGAGATATGCGTGATACAAAATTACAGGCAGAAAAGCGCTATTGTAATTAACATTGCACCTGCGCGATTGACTGTGTGAGGTTTTACGTTCATTCGTCTAAACATCCACAGTGTCAAATAGTGACACCTCCCCAAACCGGTTCCCAGGGTGTCCGGCTTTGATATGTTCCACTGTAATTCAGGAATATTACCACTCCAAGACATGCGTTTGTAAAATGTTATCATCATCATACATTACCATCGGAGGCAACTGACGGGGAAAGGTATCACATTACACACATATTAACATTTATAGATGTTCTTTATTTCCGTTTTAGAGAGGTTCTGCTGTACACACATACATGCACCTTACCTTGGCCTTCCCACTATAGCATAGTAATCGTTTAAAGCCTTCAGGTATCGTCTCAATTGGTAGGGAGTTGTGAACTCGGATGGCCGACCCGGGGCCGTTAGCATATTTTCCGGTCTACACCTGACCGACAGCATCAACATGGCGATTAACAGGACGATGCTGAGGACGCGGCGTTGCATGGTTGGCTGTAATATAGGAAATGACGTCTCCGTCGAGTATTCTCTTGTGCGTGTTCCATGTACAACACAATGTTTTACTCGGCACACGCACAGACACACACGAGGGAGAACATTTGTTTCAAAGAGGTGAAACTAAGACTGATAACTTGAAAGTTTGAAAAATCTATAAAACATGGCAAGTTCATGCGAAGTGCCCAATGCATTACTAAATTCAGTCATTATAAACAAGCTATAATTAAGTGTTTATATTTATATTAATGTCCTATAGAAGGCAACGAAGGGAATGTTCATATATGTGTTATACATATATCTCATCACATTTAGGAAGAAAGTGTGAATCATATGGTGATCAGTAGTACCATGTGTCCTTAAGGTCGTTGGCGATGCTTCTCTAAAAACATCCAATAAAACAAAACTGAAATACATTTGCTTGCAGTGATACATGTTCATAAAATTTATGATGCGCATGTACCCTTGAACAAATTTCACGTACATGTATATATCAACAAGTTTGGACATGCCAGAGTTTCCTTCCTTTTCTCATAGTTTAAATTGTTTAGCCGTTGTGACATTTTTCTGCATGGGCCTTGAAAAGATTCAACGTGAACCATTGGGACACAAGTGTCAACTATTATATCAGAACTACCGTCTGTTCTACGATATGCTGCCCAAGACTTATTACTATCAAAACACTCCAAGCTGCTTATTTTTTGTATAAAACAATGTAAAACTATTTTTTAGAAATGAGCCCACTTTTTATTTCAAGAAAATCCGTCTAATAACAAAGTTATTTCGAATAAACATTCATGTATGGGCCTTTGCCTTATAAATTCATTTCACCGAATTTTAGTTGTTGACAATAAAACGAGAAACTACTATTGCAATAAACACTTCCGGTAAACAACAACTACAACAACAACAGCATTTTCTGGCATATAACTTAAACAGTTTCCATTAAAATACATCAATAAATCCTTAATTTTAATCTTCATATATTTAGAGAATATCATTCATCCATAAGGTTCCAAGTCGATCTGATACTACTGCTAATACGTCATAAGGTATTGTAAATTGTGGATGTTAACGAACTTGATTTGATGACCTTCACCAACCAATCAGCATTTAGTAAACCAAGTTGTCCGCCGGAAATTCGTCCGGCAAAGAAACTGGCTCACAGGAAGTGACTCTATACTTCCGCCGAAAATTACATATATATGGTGTTCCCAAGTCATACCATAAGAGAAGGTAAATTTACATCCGTGTAGATGTGTGATGATTAATGTTGTGTGGTAGGAACAGCGTGCTAACCTCAGCCTGGTGTTGTCAATAGATACGAAAGCTGTAGCAGATGATGATGACATCCGTTGTATATTGATCAAATTCTCGGCATTTTCTTCTGGAATTCTTGTACGAACACCGAGAAATGGAGGCTCGATTCCTTTAGTTTTTAACCTGGTGAGATTTGTTCACATTAAGACAAGGTTAGTGTCTTTTTTATGATGAAATCCAGCAAGCAGTTCGATACTAGAAATATGTTGAAAATCTGATCGCACGTGACATTTTAACATTACAATTCTGCATTCAATTCTTGATTTAGGGCTATTACTTCATTATATGATAATTTCAAAAAATAAAAAGATGGCTGATTGCTAAATTTTGCTGAAAAATAATTTTATACAAAAAAAGAAGACTTTTAGAGTGTTTAAATAGGTGTAAATGTTGGGCAGGCTAGCGTGAAACAGACAGTAGTTTATGATCTACAATGTACACTTTATTGATGGACATACCTGACAGAACATTATCATTGGTTTCAATGATATTTGCTTCCCGAGGGTGATACATGTATACAATATATCTGAAAATGATCTTGTTAATGTACAGCGCATTCACGATGTTGTCATGTAGATAAGAATATACACACGTTGGGTCTTGAGTGAAGCACCGGGCACATTCTTCTCTTATATGTTAAGTTAAGCAAATGTTGGTTGCACCATCACTGCTTGAGCTTGAAACTATTATAATTACGATAATGCATGTTGTTGTTGTTTTTCTGATTAATTTAGGAAGCTGGCTTAGGTAATGTACACACACTGTTGACATGTATTTGGTTCTAGGGTTAATATATGTTGATTTATTTCAACTGGTTCACGAGTTTCAGAAAACGGAATAATACCGGACTGTCGTTTCACCTTACATATCCCCTATAAGTGTGTCAAGTTTATATCACAGTTCTTAATTTGCGACAATATTCTCATCATAAACTGTATTCCAAATTTCTTTTTGTATAACTATTGTTTTGTTTTTGTTTTTGTTTTTGTTCTTCATTTTTGTTTCTCAACGGACATGTTTATAGACAGATTTTCGAACTTAAAATTATGTTCTAAAATCTATTTAAATGGTCATCAGTAGCCGATTTCATCAGAATTGCAAAGTATACTTACCTATCAAAGTATACTTTGAGGGAGTAATCATTTATTTTTTACGAAATGCATTATGTCATATAGAACTAACGACTGCATATAGTTGATAATTAAAAGTATGCCGAATTATTATACTGAATGTACTACATTATCACAGCCAAAATGGCTGTGATAATGTAATAACTTCAGTATAATCAAAATTAATAAATTTATCCTTAAATTGAAAATATCTCCCTCAATGTATACTTTGCTAGATAAGTATACTTTGCAATGTTGCTAAAATAGGCTGCAGGTCATGGGCTATGAAAACTCACTTGCTGTCAGATGACCAAATAGCAATACATAAAGTCTTGTTCCGGCGGACGCGGACGTATGAAATGTAATATAAAACGATAGTATGCTATTTTGACTGTCTCCTGTATTTTTGTTATCTAATTATCGAGTATGCCCAATTGGGCGGCGATTATGCGGATCGCAACGGACACCCGCCCTCCCATAGACAAATTAAATAATCGACATTTGAAGGCCCGCCTACTGAATACAGTTTCTGTTTATTTTTGGCGATAGGTCCGGAGTAGCGTTTTCTTATAGAGCCACTCGGACAGTCAGTATTGTGGATATCTGACGGCCGCATCAGTCGGATATTATTCCCATCCTTTTTAGAATCCGCTAACCCTTTGCGAGGAAGACATTGATGGATGTATAACTCACACATGTATATTACGATGCAATACAGCTTTTAAGCATTCGAGCGAGAATTATTTACAGTTTGCGTTCAACAGATTTGTAAAATACCCTCTGTGTGCACGTTGCACCCAACCCAAATATAAATGCCGTCTTTAAGTGATTGAATATGCTATGGTTAGATATTACTATACAAACGAAAATTAAAAAAAAATTCTTAGATTTGTTTGTTCTGAATTTTTTTTTAGATAGTTTACTTCAAGTACTAGAAGATGCGACATACCTTTGATGCTGCTAATACGTTTCCACATACAACTGTTCCGAACGAATGACGGCAGATTGTAAATGGAAGACTCTTTAAATACAACAATACGGCACCTGTCAGAAACACCCGTCAGTGGCAGTTTCTAATTTTGTATCCATGTGCCGCCTTTATATCCCGCAGCGCGGCGACGTATATCCCGTATATCTGGAGAATGTAATTTTCTTTGAAAATGATATTCTCTGTATGAATTGTTGATTGAGATTATTAGGAAACGAGTATTGGCGACAAAACGGATCGTACAGCGCGTGCGATCAGCATGGCCACAGAACAGCCTTCGCATACACGCAGAAGGGCCCATGTTGATGGCAATTTAGTCACCGGAGTAACCTTAGCAACACAATTAAATCACACATACAAAGTGTGACTGTGCAAAAGGACTACAGTATCCGGATTATAGTATCGAGAAAAAGTATCCATCATATGCACTGGTGTGGGACTGACAGTATTCCATATATACTCCGGTATGTGACAAGGATATTCCACCCGAGTGGTCAGAATATGTTGTCAAAAACGAGGCTTTGCCGAGTTTCAGACGACATATTCTGACCGCGAGGGTGGAATATCCTTAGTCACACACCGGAGTATATCTGGAATACTTTTTCTCGCATACCTACTAAGTCCAGAATCATGCTTAGCCATAATACGCCATCAACGAACCACCATAGTATAATATTAACTTTTTTTCTTTATGTGCTATCGCCAATACAACCACTCAATCGCATTAGCCGTATCAAGAAATGGGTGTACACCAGCAAATTAAAGTCTCCTACATTGGATCGAAACATTTAACACATAACGGCCCAATAAAAATACGGTCTGAAGACGCCCATGACATCATTTGTAAACCCAATTACTACATACACAAAATAAATAAGACGTAGTACGAGACAAACAGTATTGAAAATAGACCATATATCATCGATTCAAATTTGTACAATAATGTTTACAGAATCATTTTATGTTTTTATTTTGAGTATTTATTGCAATTCCGAGACACTGTCTTCAATTACGCAAATATCAGTCCGCCGAATGTTTCACTCCGACGGACATTTGTCATTTCAACACGTTGCCGTTTTCAAGAAATTCTTGATCACTGGATTATTAAACAAATATTCCAATCACTATCAACTGTCACTATGCATATGTTTGGGGAAGAATCAACAACAAACGAGGTAAATAGTTTGCTGTCAATTACATGTGGTTTTTTTTAATAATAATGTTCGGCCAACTGATTTACAGACGCCCCTTGCACAACTCGTCCCACAAATTTACGCAAATTTGATAAAACTGGATAAAACCTGAAATACATAATAGCCTACATAACAAATCCAGAGCGACGTTGTTGACATTGTTGTCTACTGACAGTACTGTGTAGAAAGCGTGTGTTTGTAAACAATGCAGACGACGGTTGGAAGCCAATACACAAAAAGTAGTTCCTGCAGTGTGTGACATGTCAGCCGTGTGAGATAGCCGTGTGAGACAGAAAAATCCCACATGGGCGTGGCTTCGGAAATAAGATTGAAATGTACTCTAGGTATGCGAGAAAAGGATATTCCACCCTCGTGGCCAGAAAATGTCGTGAGAAACTCGGCAAGCCTCGTTTCTGACAACGTTTTCTGGCCACTCGGGTGGAATATCATTGTCCCACACCAGTGCATATAAAGGATATTCTTAATCCGACTGTTGTATCCAGAGAACAAGAAATCCATAACATTGATGGATGTACCCCTCGGAAATATAATTGACATTAAAACAAACAACATTAAGGCAAATTTCTAAGGAATTTGACTTTGACCTCGGGCACAGGGGCCACATAGATGGGCTATGGAATGAAAATAAAGATGACGACAAATAAGTGTATGAAGTTTAACGCCAATAGTACTTGCGGAAACAAATATAGGATGTACCTTAGCCGAATGCTTTAAAGCAGACAGGCGAACAGGTGAACAGACGAATATGGTGGTGGTGGTGGTGACTATATGTATATCAGAGACCTATTACATAGTACCATAAATCACTGATGTATCCCGAGTACTTACGAATAATAAGGTAATCTTATGCAACAGCAAAATCACAAAGTCAAGCACGGCGAAATCACAGATGCTGTGTTGTTTACGCCTATGAAAAGCACGGTGCGTCTCAATGGATTCGGGTCAAAACGTACCCAGGTCAAAACTTACCAAAAACAAAAAAACGTACCTATTATCGGGTAAAAAACAAGCGAATCAAAAGGTACACATTTGTGAAGTCAAAATGTACCCACTTTTAACAATATTGGATTTAATGTGGCTGCATACCTCTGTAATCTGCATTTGTGGAAAGGTCGATTTCGTCAACTACCCATTCGGATAGAGAGCGATATTCGGCGACAAGAATATTCTGTCCAATTATCGAAGGCGGAGACTGCGACTGGTTGCGCTGCATGAAGCCCAAATGAAAAGAACAATACATATATGGCTGTGACTGGAGAAATGGGGCGTTTCGTTTATGCAATCAGTGTAACCCCAGATAGGCATACGCATCCGCTCAGGTCTGATCAGGCTTCAAGAAGGCGCTAGTGTCTGTCACGAATTGAAGCCGACTATTTTGTTTATCATCCATTATTTGTAACACGGGTCACACAATACTAGTCTAGAGCACACTAATCGAATAATCTAGTACCGACTATCGAATAGGTCGTCGTGTGTAAAATGTCGCTCCCGTGGAATACACCGCTGGAGAGAATAGGGCTTCATCCGAAACCGTGCACGGACCACCAATATTGGATTTCGCACCGGTTATAGCTGGGTGATTTACTCTGTTTATGCAGACTTGGATGCTAGCCTAAATACCTAGTAGGTCATATCTACTTATGACTGAAGTACTTCAGATTAATTCACCAGATATCTCATGAGCTATACTGACTGTTAGAACATTAGTCCACTTACGCAAAATTGTAAACCAAATGTTGGCACATAGTTTTTATATTGACAGGCGGACTACGGTAGGAAAATTGTGCGCTTGAGTTGCATATATATATACTATCACAAACCATATTCTAGCAGTCGGACACTCAAACATTCTTGTGAACACATTGGATCACAAGCCTTCACTGGGAATTGGTGAGTACATCTGTTTATTACTTACTTTCTAATGCTGCCATTTAAGTCTGAATCCTGCCAAGACCGGCAATTCTCCGCATTGTTATCGTATCCTCGATAATACTGCCCTATTTCATTTACCTAAGTTATTTGGACCCGTTTAGACCAAATGATTGGTCCATAAAAGCCGTATGGCATGTATCCGCTGATGTAGATTATCTCCGTTAATCAAATCGAACGGATTCATTAATACGTCGTGTTTACGTGTAAATGATAACGATTACAGGTCTGGCATGTGGGAGCATTACGTGAGTTTTGTAATGGCATATTATTATCATGTGTGTTTTTGCATGTCACTCCGACTAATTGCAATAGCAATTTATTCAATTTGTAAAGGAAGGGCGAACACGATTGAAATGTTTACTAAAATTAGCTATGCATTTCATATTACGATTCAGTCCAATATCAGTTCTGCACCCTGTACAATACATGAGAATATTGCCAATTTTAACTTGTAACAAATGTAACCTGAATTTTCTGGACGACTTTCATTTACTCTATGGTGGACACATGTAAACTCCAAACCCAGTCGTCTGTACATTCATTTTATTAAGTCATGTACGTTCACAGTGAATTGTAAATAGTGAAAATGCTATTGGGACAAGGATAGACCAGATCAGACAGTTCTGCTCTAAATGCACTGATCTATACGTCAGTAAGCTGTAATAAGGACATGATGTGAAGTATAATTTATTTCAATCACTGATACTTTAGGTCAGCCTGTGGAAGCCTACAGTCTGATTAGAGTCTACAGTGTTTATCATTAGTAATGTAATGCTGTGAGTCTGCACAGGAAAATACTTTATTAAATTAGCGCAGTTGGCCACGAGCAGTCTGATCAGGGTAAGGACAGTCGCAATTAAATGTGTGTTTACTAATGGTAAATAACTGTTAATGACGTCGATATTCATATGTATGACTGTGAAGATATATATCGTTGGGTACACTAAATATAGTGGCTGTTCATTAATATTTTACATCACATTCTCTGACATATGAATTCCATCAGCCCCCTTCTTCCAACTAGTGAAAATATCTGTGTACTTTGCAATTTATCATGTTTCATAATTGTAATGTATGATGTTGTTTAGTATTGCCATGCAATCATTATATTGATTTTTATTTGCACTACTGTGACTATTATGGAGACGTTGCACGCTGGTAACAACACCGTTGCTGTTTTATTGTCCCAGCCAGTCAGCCAGTCAGTCAGCCAGCCAGGCAACCAGCGACGGCACGTATATCGGGTGTTCTTTCGTAGAACCAGTACGCTGCACCGACACTATTCTGGGGGTCCACTACACGACACCGTGTACCAGCGGGGACTCTGCTCCGTGTGGACCAAGGGCGTAACGAGCGGGGTATTATTCCGGTGACGTCATTCCGTCCAAGGACGAGATGAATCTCGAAGGACGCCAACCCATGTGATATATTGGCCCCATCCGCCCAAGTAGTCGATTATAAGTAATGTCACCTAACGACGTCATATAACGTCACCCTCATCATGGCGGAAACCTGAGTTTGATGATATAAACTTTAAGTCCGTATCTTGAACATGAGGAACATTGTTATACGATACTTACCTGTTCCAGAATCGTGACTGCCTTGGTTGTGTGACTGAGCTTTGGAGAACCCATCGAGAGGACGTTGTCTTGAATATTCATTATTTGTGTATATCATTATTTGTAAATACATCATCATTGTAACTATATAGCTTATTGTCTATTTCCACAACGTGCTTGGTGTTCCGACACAACAATGAACTGTCACAGAGTCACCCTGGCGTGACAATGGTGTCAGAAGTGGGTTTATAGTTTAGTGGGAACAACAAGGATGGTGTGGAAAGGACCCCAGGGTCATTACTGGTGAAAATCTGTAAAATGAGATAGGTTTACTCTTGTCCGAGACGTCCTTCAATATAGGGATTACAACAAGGATATGTGTTACCCCTGTCCATCTTACTGAGATATATACCCCAGTCCCTATATATAATATCTTGCAATATAACCCGTTATAATTTACCAATCCACCACAGGATCTGCGAGCCATGTACAATTATTAGCCTGACCACATGTCATTGATGAGGCACAACGCGTATCCCTAAAAATATGGGTCGTTCTAGTTGGTTGGGTTTGATCTGAGACAGATTCACTAATTTCCGGGTTATAGCATTAGATCCAAGGTCCATTTAGTTGGTGTGTGGTTAATCGCATTACGACTCTAGCACAACTGACCATGTAATGAATTTTTCGTGTATGGACAATTTCCCATAATTGTAAATACTAGTCGAGTGGGAAGGTGACGTATATCCCAAACTCCTCACAATATGGGACGCAATATGAGATAGGTGAGAAGGTGACATATAACTTAAATTCCCCACCAGTGTAAATACGTGTTGGACTAGGAATAGTCGGGTGGGAAGGAACACAATACATACCGGACTTGACATTACACAATAAGGCGTGAATCGGGTTGAGACTCGCACAGTCCTCGTGACAGTAGTGCTGAGACCCCGTATTCCAACGAGCTGTACAGAGTACACTCCGTCTCATGACTAAGTGACTAATTTGTTGAGACAATAAAAGGCAATCATGTCGACCATTAAAGAGTTAATGGACGTAGACAGGTAATTAGGCTGGGATGGAGTTAATGTCATTTGTAAAAGAAGAGCAAGATAAAGAGAGAGAGAATAGACTAGTAGAAAGACAGGCTGAGAAAGATAGGCTTGAGGCTGGCAGACTAGCAAAAGAGGTACAGAGACTGACTGAGAAAGATATGCTTGCGGCTGAGAGATTGACTGAGAAAGATAGGATTGAGGCAGACAGATTGATGGAGGAATGAGAAATGGAAACTATAAGAATAGATTTGCAAATGACAAAAGTTAGATTGGAGTACGAATATAAAATGAGCGAGTTAGAGACAACGTAGGAAGTTGAGATAGCGAAGACAGAAATTGGAATATCGGATAATTATAGTCCACTAGTTTAGCATAAGTTACCACAAGGTCCAAAGTTACCATATTTTGATCAAGATAAGGACAATATGGATAGTTATCTGGTTTGAACGTTACTCGGAAGTGCAAGGTTGGCCGAAAGGTCAGTGGTAATTACACCTTAGCACATTATTAAGGGGCAAAGCTATAGATGTTTACTCCCGTTTATCGTTGGAAGATGCTCTTGATTATGACACATTAAAGACAGCCTTGCTCAAAAGGTTTGACTTAACCGTAGAAGGGTTCAGGCAGAAATTTAAGAACGGTAAGCCAGAACAAGGGGAGACATTTGCTCAATATATCAACAGGGCAAAGAGTTATCTTGATAGGTGGTTTGAACTAGGCAAAGTTGAACGCACTTATGAAGGCGTGATATATGTTTTGCTCATGGATCAGTTACTAAGCACTTGCAGTAGTGACGTGTACGTTTTTCTTAAGGAAAAAGTCGTTATCAAAGTAGATGAGATGGCTGTGCAAGCTGACTTCTTTGCGGAAGCCTGAGGCGGTACAAAGTACGTAGTACAAAGAGAGAAGCGAGACAATAGAGCGAAAAGTGTGAATCGTAACACAGGTTATGAGAGGAAGGTGAGAGGTCAAGGTTAGAGATATCGAGGTAATGACAGATCTTGTAATTATGGTAGAGAGAGAAGTGGCGAGAGAAGTAGAGATAGTAGTAGGAAAAGGTACAGAGACAATGACAGATGTATCATTGCATGTTACCATTGTGGAGGTCAAGGTCCACACTGTATAAGAAAAGGTCACATGCATCGAGCTGCAGCCCTGGAGGAAAGTGATGCGGGTGCCTATGGGCAAAAGAAGGTAAGCTTTGCAGGCACCGGCGACGAACCATAAAATGAGGATGCAATACACAGAGGCAGGAGTAGAGGCAGGAGCAGGGGCAGATGGCGTTATCACCACCGTGGAAGAGTTAGAGGGCGCCCCTTTTCCCCATCTATAGATCAGGGTAATTTTTGTATTATAGAGGAAAACCAGACCAAAGATGACGATGAAATCACTATGATATGCGCAGGTAAGGAAGTTGACCCGAAGGTTACAGGATGCAAATTTTCCAGTGCGAAATTGCCAGTGGCAGACTGTTTGTTGAATGGGAAAGTGGTGAAGGTGATGCGTGATACAGGTTGCACGGGTGTAGTGGTGAGAAAGGAACTAGTACATCCTGATCAATTTCTGAGGAGAGTAGCCACATGTATGCTAGTAGACAAGAAATGCTTAAATGAAGTACCTGTTGCGAGAATCACCATTGACTCCCCATTTTATAAAGGAGAGACCGAAGCACTATGCATGGAAGAAACTATGTACGATGTAACGATCGGGAACATAGATGGGTCACAACTTCCTGTACTAAATGATTTCAAAGGCGCGACCACGTTAGCAGTTGAAACGCGTTCACAGGTTTTGAAACGCGATGAATCGTACCGGAAACTGCGGATACCGGAAGCCGTATCGCACGTTTCACGTAGTGAGTTCAAAGAACAACAAACAAGCGACGTTACGTTAACGTTATTGCACACTAACGCAAAAAACGGAAACGTGAAACATTCTAAAAACGGTAACGTTACATAATTCCTGTACCGAAAATATTTACTGTATCGACAGTTTGAGAGGACAGGTAGCAAAGGAAAATACTATCAATTAGTCATTCCGGAAAAACATAGACAGACCGTGTTAAAGGTGGCACATGAATCTATTATGTCAGGGCACTTATGAGTAAAGAAAACAACAAACAATATAAGTTGTGCAGGATTTGTATATATGTATATAGGTGAAAATTTCGGTACAACTCGTGATTACGTTTCACACTTTTATTTAAGGGGGAGTATTGTCACGCATTGTAGCCGACTGTCTTCTTTATCAGCCATCGTTTGTAACACGGGTTACACAATTACACAATACTCGAGCATAATACTTGAATAACCTTGTAACTACTATCGAATAGGTCTTCGTGTGTGAAATATCGCTCCGTGGAATACACCGCTGGAGACAATAGCGCTTTATCCGAAACCGTGCACGGACCACCAGTATTGGATTTTGCACCGGTTATATCTGGGTGATTTACACTGTTTATGCAGACTTGGATGCTAGCCTGAATACCTAGTAGGTCATATCTACTAATGACTGAATTATTTCAGATTAATTCGCCAGATATCTCAGGAGCTATACTAACTGTTAGAACATTAGTCCACTTACGCAAAATTGTAAGCAAAATGTTGGTACGGAGTTTTTATATTGACAGGCGGGAATTAGAAGAAACGTATGCACTAGAGTATGTATATAATATGTCATATACATATTCTATCAGTCGGACATACAACCATTCTTGTGAACACATTGTGTCACAAGCATTAACTGGGAACTGGTAAGTACATATGTTTATTATTTCCTTTCAAATGCTGCAAATTACGTCTGAGTCCTGCCAAGACCGGCAATTCATCACATTATTATCGTAGCCTCGATAATACTGCCCTATTTCATTTAATTGAGTTATTTGGACCAATTTCGACCAAATGTTTGGTCAATAAAAGCCGTATGGCATGTATCCGCTGGTGTAGATTATCTCCATTGATCAAATCGAACTGAATCATTAATAATTCGTGCATACGTGTAAATGATAACGATTACAGGTTTCGCATGTGGGGGCATTCCGTGTGTATTGTACTGGCATATTATTCTCATGTGTTTTGTGCATGTCACTCCGGCTAATTACAGTAGCAATTTATTCTATTTGTAAACGAGGGGCGAACACTGTTGAAATGTTTACTAAAGTTTTGCTATGCATTTTATATTACTATTCAGTCCAATATCAGCCATGCACCCTGTACTATATGAGCATATTGTCAATTGTAACTTGTAACAAATTTAACGTGAATTTTCTGGACGACTTACATTTACTCTATGTTGGACACTTGTAAAACTCCAATCCAATTCGTCTGGACTTTCATTTTATTAAATCAAGTACATTCACAATGAATTGTAAAAGGTGAAAATGCTATTGCGACCAGGATAGACCAGATCAGACAGTTTTGCTCTAAATGCACTGATTTATACGTTAGTAAGCTGTAGTAAGGACATGATGTGAAGTATAATTTATTTCAATCACTGATGCTTTAGGTCAGCCTGTGGAAGCGTACAGTTTGATTAGAGTTTACAGTGTTTATCATTAATAATGTAATGCTGTGAGTCTGCACAGGAAAATACTTGGCATAGTTGCTCTTTATTAAATTAGCGCAATTGGCCACTAGCAGTCTGGTCAGGGTAAGGCCAGTCGCAATTATATGTTTGTTTACTAATGGTAAATAACTGTGAATGACGTCGATATTCACATGTATGGCTGTGAATATATATATCGTTGAGTACTCTAGATATAGTGGCTGTTCATTAATGTGTTACATCGCATTCTCCGACATATGAATTCCATCAGCCCCCTTCGTCCAACTAGTGAAAATATATTTGTGTACATTGCAATTTATCATGTTTCATTATTGTAATGTATGATGTTGTTTAGTATTGCCATGCAATCATAATATTGATTGCATGCGCACTACTGTGACTATTATGGAGACTATAACACGTTACACTCTGGTAACAACACCGGTGGTGTTTTGTAGTCCCAGCCAGTCAGCCAGCCAGCCAGGCAACCAGCGACGGCACGCCTATATGGTGTTCTTGTGTAGAATTCTGGCGCACCACAAAACCGTCTATGTAAACAGGCAAAATGGGCATATAGATGGTGCAAGTACTAAGAAATGACAGTTCGTAGTCTGGTTTTGAACATTTCATAAAACAATAGTTTGCATCAGACGATTGTCGGATGGATTGAAAACAGGAATTCCGCCACGAAAGCGATGTCGCGCCTGTTGAGGCATTTGACCGTAACATGATCATGGGCACAAACAAGGTCGATATGATGTTAATGGAAGCATGAGTGTGTTCCAAATGCTTGCATGTATCAAGTGTCCAAATATTGAAACAATCTATTCAAGTTAATATTCAAGTTAGTATATGATGAAAAAGAAACTTGTACAAACTTGTTGACGTCAACAAATGGCTAAATGTTTCCACAACCATATGTGATGGTCACTGTCATGTTAATGGGGGCATACGTGTGTTCCAAATGATAACTTGTATCAAGTAATACTAAAGGTATATGATGATGAAGAAGCTGGCACAAACTTTTTGACGTAGACATGGTTTCTTCAACCATGTGAAGGTCAAAAAGATCATGGTCATGTTAATGGCGGCATGAGTTTTTTCAAATGATCACATGTTGCAAGTGTCAAATTTGACGTAATTTATCAAGTAATATTAAAGTTATATGATGATGAAGAAACTTGTACAAGCTGTTTGACGTTAAAATATGGCTACGTGTTTCCACAACCATGTGAAGGTCACAATGGTCAAAGTCATGTTGATTGGGGCATCTGTGTATTCCGAATGCTTACATATGGGAAGTGTCCAAATATTGAAGCAATCCATCAAGTAATATTAAAGTTATAATTACGATGATGAAGAAACTTGTACAAACCTTTTGACGCAAAAGTGTTTGCGCAAAAATGTGAAGGTAACACATATAAATGTCATGTTAATGGCGGTATGAATGTGTTCCGTATGCTCACATGTATCAAGTGCCCAAATATTAAAGTAACCCGCAAATAAATGTTAAAGTTATATCATGATGAAGAATCTTGTACAAACTGTCTGACATTGTTGACGCGGACGACGACGACGCGGACGACGACAACTACGACGACGACAACGACGACGACGGCAACAGCGGCTACTATGATCACACCTTCTGCTAAAGCAGGCGCGACAATTGTAAACACAGGTGGAAGACTCGGACCTAGGACCCTATACTTGGCTCATTTGGAAAACGTTACCCCACCCACCCACCCATTTCATACCTTAAACCTTTTCTCAAATGAGCCAAGTATTGGGTCCTAGGTCCGAGTCTTCCACCTGTGATTGTACAGTATCTCGCATTTCGTCATTTCCAGAAGTCAACGCAGGGTATTGGACTATTGTTTCCTGCTTCCACTAGTTGTAATTCGAGAAAAGGATATGTATAAAAGATGCCACATTGTTTCATGTCCAGTTAGCACAGCTTCCAACTGTCAACATGAAACACACCGACGCGAACACACGAGTCGCCGTTTTAATAGTAGTATGCATGTACTATCAAAATCCAAAATCTACTAAATGTCTTGTATTATTAGAGACATCTAATTCTAGGCATTTAGTGACGTTTTATTCATGGACAATTGTGTACCTCGACTTTCTGCTCCTTTCTAAATATAATTCTCGGAAATGTGATCATTTTATCGACGCCATTTTATCATCCCTGCTAGGGTTAGTATTTAAGCCCCGGGATGACTTCTGAATTAAAAACTTCTAACTTCATTACTTTTAACTTCCTTGCTTCTAACTTCCAACTTCATCACCTCTTACTTCCTTACTTCTAACTTCCTAAGTAAGAAAGTAATAAGTATTGAAGTTAGAAGTAATGAAGTAATGAAGGTAGATGTAAGGACGTTATAAGAAAGAAGTGAAGAAGTTAGAAGTAATAACGTTCGAAGTAGGAAGTTAGAAGTAATGAAGTATTGAATTCAGAAGTCCCTCCATGGCCTCCATACGTTATTCACTCACTTGTGTAGTATAAGCAGTTTGATCGCTCAACACCAAGGTACATGATCACGTGGTTATAACAACAACAACGTCGCCCACTCCAAAGTAAGTATTATTTTATATGTTCCTTAATATGCAACGGATTTTGATGAAATATGGCGCAGCAAACGCGTCGTCATGAGCTGCATTTGATGGTCCAGAGAGTTCGGCACAGACTTGTGTCGTTTTTGCGAAGGATCGATTTCCGTGTCTACCGACAGATGTTTGGGCGAAAATACAAAGGCCACCAAATGCAGCTTAACAAGACGAGTTTAATGTGCCATATTTCATCAAATTACGTTACGTAATAAGGACAATGTGAAAGAATACGTAGTTTGAATCAGGTGGATTCTGGAAGTTTCAGTACTTGTTATTGTTGTTAGTACCACGTGATCATACACATTGAACACTGTGTGCACTTTATAACATAGGAGAACATGGGTTGTAGCGTCTGAGGACCGGCGAGTGCACTCACGTAGCAGAACTGGACCTGAGCTCCTGTTTGGGCATGGACCCCCTTTTTATGGTCAAAATCAGGAAAGTTGGTTGGTCGAGGCCAAGCGGTGCTTGGCCAGTCAAACTGCTTGCTTTAGACGTTGGAGAATGTGTTCAATTTGTATAGACAATAAGTGTGCTCTGGAGACCATTCCATCTTCAAATAATGCGTTCAGGTTTGTTGATTCCTCTGATATTGTTACCATCACCGCTACACATCATTCACCCATGGGTAATCACTAGGGGAGACATTAGGCCATAGCAAGTTCTTCCGCTGTTAAGCGTCCTCGTGCGGGTAGGTTTTGAGAGTGGTTCTATGAAAAAAAAATGTGTATGCTAGTTTGCACTATTTTCTGGTGAAATAATATGAACATTGATTTGGGACTTGTCTAAGTTTTAAATCCGTTCATGAATTTACACTTAATAAGTTTAATAATAGTGTTTTCTTCTTATTTAGCGGAAATTTAAATTATGTTAAAAACTTTATCAACCCTTTGCTATGGAAGCGTCCTGGTGCCAATGCTATAATATTTTATCTCCTAATTAGGAATATTAACTCCTAATTATGGGATAGTAAGTCCTAATTAGGAGGTCGTATCTCCTAATTAGGAGATGGTAACTCCTAATTAGGAGATAATAAGTCATAATTAGGAGATAATGATTCGTAATTGGGAGATAAAATATTATAGCATTGGCACCAGGACGCTTCCATACTTCGCACACTGCAAAGGGTTGAGGAAGTTTTTAACATAACTTATTTTCAAAGCCTTGTTTGTTTTTACCGGATACGTAAGTCGGTTTTTGCTTTCCAGGTGGACGCTTAACAGTGAAAAACAATGGCATGGCATTTGGATGTATGTGATTGGCATAGTTCCGGATCAACAATATGCATATCTGATCAGGATATCCTATTCGCCATTGATCTCTAGTGTACATAATCATTATACTACAGCTCCGACAGATGCCACTGTGAACGAGTATCATTTAGGGCCAATCATTGTAGATGATATAATGTGCCACATGAACAATATCAGATGGCCGCGGCCTGCATGTTGAGCCCGCCGAGGCATCTGGTGATCTTAGGGTAAGATATAATGTAGCAACAGATACATCGACTAACAAGAACTGGCATCGTTAAACGAAGCTAATACCCTCACTGGCAGCCTTGAGAATAATAATAATAAAAAAGAAACCAAGTCCTCAGCGACCTTGACCTTGGACATTCGGACGTGGATAGTATGCAAAACAAAGCACCATCCAAATATGATAAAAATCGGTGAAGCGATTGATGAGTTATTGAAGAAAAAAAACAACAACATATTTGCCCTACAAACAAGGTGAACTTCTAACTCAGTTGACCTTGACCTTCGGCACAGTGGGTGCATAGATGGGACAGAGAATTAATGTATGGATGATGACTAATAAGCAAGTAACGTTACACAGAAAGTCGGTACCTGAAACGTTAATGCAAAGTTGGACAAAAACTTTAATGCAAACTTCTACGTCCTTTGTCCTTGACCTTGGGTTCAGGGGCCGCATGAGTGGGATACGGAATGAATGTACGGATGATGCCCAATAAGCATACGAAGTTTCAAGCAAATCTCACTAAAGTCTTACGGTTACAGAGATAGTAGGTATGTTAAAACGTTAACGCAAATTTGGGCAAAAACTTTAACACAAACTTCTAAGTCATTTTACCATGACCTTGTGGCACTGGAGCCGCATGAGTGGGACATAGAATGAATATATGGATGATGACCAATAAGCATAATTAGTTTCAAGCAAATCTGACTTACGGTTACAGAGATAGTAGGTATGTGAAAAGTTTAACGCCAATTTGGACACAAATTTAATAAACTTCTAAGTCATTTGACCTTGCCCTTGGTATTTCAAAACATGAACGCAAATTTCGGACGCACGGACTGATTTGCAGATTTGCGACCAGGGTAGAGCCAGATCAGCCTGTCCATCAACCAATAAGCCTACATCAATTCCAACCAACATGCTTCTAACACGCACTATATATATATATATATATATATATATATTTATCAGGCTAAAGGAGTGTGTTATTTGATCATGAGTAGAGCTACACTGGTCAAAATCCCATAATGCTCGAGTCTCCAGTCACAGCCGCATATACGGGTCGTCATGACAACGAGTCGAGGTCATGGTCTACTAGAACACTCCTGCATGTAACCTGATACATTGATCCTGCACTCCGCACCGGCGTAAACTGGTTCACGTCGAAATAGGCGCCGGATTCCTGACGAATTCCTACATGCAGAAGATACTGCATAACTTAAACACATTTTTGAGTAACCGGCGTAATAAATTTGCGCCGGTTACTGGACGAAAAGTGCATTTATGTGATAGCTGTAGGTAGAGCAGATCTCGTCAGGAAACTGATGCATTTTTCGACGTGAAACCGTTTACATAGGTGTGGAGTTCAGCACCAGTGTGATGTGAATCTATATACAGTGCAACCTCTACAACAGCCACCCATGGGAAGACGCAAAACTGGCTTTTGTAGAGTGGTGGCTGTTGTAGTGAGGTTAATGCTGAATTATATTTTGTCGTCTGCTGTTTTTATTTTTTTCGCGATAACTCTCATCAAATATATGCTTTGACAGCAGACGACAATTTTCGTGTTCAGCAGTCTAATGGTTAAATATAGAGGACATCATCCATTTGGGATATAAAATAGCGGCTGTTTCAGAGAGATTGTTGTTATAGAGAGGTGGCCGTTCGGGGAGGTTCGACTGTAGTACTAACTGTTGTTTGAAACTTTGTATGGACATACATGCTGAGTAGACGGCGCTAAGATCATACACGCCATTAGTCCAGTCATAGTAACATATATGTATTTTCATACTATAGGTTCCCGTTCGTTGTAAACATTTCATATTACCAAACGGGAGCACATTTTAACAACTGTAGTGATTGTACTGTGTGACAGACGCTTCTAATGTGAAATTTGACCCCGAATTGACCCCCGCCCGGCCCCACCCGGCCCCACCCGGCCCCGCACGGCCCCGCCCATTTTTGACCCCTGTGTCAACATTTTTTCTAAATCTAAACGCATTGACTGTCGATCATTTCGTTTTGTATAGGTACATGCCCACTCATTAGGCACAACGTTATTTATATCAAAGACACATAAGAAATTATCTGTCAAAATAAACGTCCATTCACCATTACCCCACGTATTGATTGGCATTATTATACATTTTATATCGGACGTAAATTTGCACACTGATAAAAGGGGCGATAACCGTGCTTCCTTAAAATCTTAACGGACATTACTATTTATTCTCTTCATTTACTCTTTGATGTACAATGCTCATACTTTATAATATGTCGAAAATATTAGTTTTCAGGTGACGCATTTAATTGAATTAGTGTAAAAATTGAAAAGTATCATGCCTCACTTGCTTTTGAAAATGTGGGCAGGTTTCGTGAAAGAGACAGTACTAGTGTAATAAATATGCAAATGAGACGCTACACGAACCACATTAGCTGTTCAGTATGGCTTCACTATGTGATGTTCTTCTTATGCAATACATATAATCCAACACTGCGATATCATTCAAACAGGGCCTCGTTTAATAAATGCCATATGCCATATTATATTACATCATCACTCATCTAAGCTATGTATTATGAAAGACCCATACCCCATACACACAAGTTCATGTGCCACAGCCAGGCTGGTCACAAATACCCATACAAACCACAGTTTTATGCTGAGACAACTCCATTTTGCTTATATTTTCTTAATTATGAATCAAATTACATGGGCATGTATATTTTATGGCCATTCATTTGAACCGTCTTGTCACAACATATACGTTCCTGTAGAAATAACAAAATACCGGTATAAACAATGTTCGAAAAACTTTTCATACTTATAAGTCATGCAGCTATCCCACATGTATGGTGTCATATATTTTATTTAAAGATGTTGACATAATTTATCGCAACGTGTCGAAAATATTTTATTTCATATAATGGTGTGTAATGGCTTGTCGACATCTAAGGTCATTTTAGGCCGGGTTAATGAATTTGTTTGTTTGTTTGTTGGGGTTTAACGGCCTATCAACAGCTAACGTCAATTAAGGCCGGGTCAATGGTACTAAATTTAGTACTAAATCCCATATATTACCTGTACAAATGAGGGGTAAATCTCAAAATAGGAACTGAATATTTACAGTAAAAAAAACAATATATTCCACCATGAAATCAGATATTCCTGATCTAATGCCAGGTCCTCGCCACACCAGAATCACGTGGCCCCCTCCCACAAGAAGTAGGATCAGTAATAATCTTACTACTTTAATAATGGTGCAAGAACCCAATTCAACTTCCAGGTAATCAACCGGGTTAATGAAGTCAAAACCCTTATGTTACCTGTTGTGACGGGCGGTAAATCCCAAAATCAGAACTGAATATTTACAGAAAAACTGTATATTCGGCCCTGAAATTAGAATAACCTGATCTGGTGCCACCACGCCAGAGTCACTTACATGTAGCCCCACTCTCCAAATGTAATATGATTAGTTTTTTTGTTTGTTTGGGTTTAACAGAATATCAACAGCTAATGTCATTTAAGGCTGGCTCAATGGGTTTAGTACTAAATCCCATGTATTACCTGCACAAATGAGGGGAAAATCTGAATACTGAATATTTACAATAAAAAAACAGAAAAACACTATATATTCAGCCCTTAAATCAGAAAAAAATCCTGATCTTTTGCTAGGTTCTCGCCACATCAGAATCACTTGGCCCCCTTCCCAAAAGCAGTAGGATCAGTAATAATCTTACTACTTTTATAATGGTGCAATAACCCAATTCAACTCCCAGGTAACAAAAGAGCCAAACATAAAACGTACCTGAGGGCCAAACCAGGTAAATGATGATTCATTGGTATAACTATATATACGAGCAACAAGGCTACTGACATTGGTAGGACACAACCTCGTATTATAACAAATTCCGAAATTTTATTAACACGAAAGTAAATATTTTGGCGGAAATTGCACATGTTCATTAGAGAATTATTGTTATCTTGCTGAAATAGCATAGGTAGTTAGAACATAATTATGCAAAGAATATCGAATTACAATATGACATTGTGTCCGACCAGAAGCTGCATACCTTATAATAAATAACGAAGCAAATGGCGTTATTTAATCTCAAGGGAAGTAATAATTATAATGTATTCAGTATTACCAGCGCCGTTCAATTACAGCAGTACCAATGAAAGCCGAAACATCCCAAATGCCTGTGGTTTGACCTTCAGGTTCTTTTTTGGCTTTCGTGTTAATTGTTGAATCCTGTTATACCAATTATAACAATAATAAGATTAGTAAGTACTGATCATATTACGTGGGTAGTTGGGCGGTGAAACGTGACGGCGTAAATTAACGGTAGGGGTTCCTCCGTATAAGCCGAAACACGCTGAATGAAAGGATGAACCCCTATCGTTAAATTTAGTATTTTCATGCTCTCTACCTCCACCCATCGCAACACGTCGACTTAAATATCACGACATGTCGACATAATGTGGGCATTATTATACATTTTATATCAGACGTAAATGTCCACACTGATATCGGGGGCGATAACCGTGTTTCCTTAGAATGTTAACGGACAGTACTACATGTATTTAATCTCTGTATTTATTTGTTGATGTACAATGACTTTACATACATGTAATCTGTCGAAAATATTGTTTGTTCAGGTGACGCATTTAATTGCATGTACCGGTAGTATAAATAATTAGAAATATCATGACTCAATTGCATATGAAAATAGCCTGATACCACCGCGAGTCACCATCAGTAAACTAGATATTACTAAATGATTATTGCTGTATAGCGGTCACTTGTAATGTTTAGAACTTATGGAATCGTGACACAGTTATACACTTATTTAATTCCTATGAAAAACATTTTGTGCCTACTAAGTGGGCATGTACCTTTAATGTGGGGAGAAATCAGAGTGCCCCGGAGGAAACTCACGTTTCCAGTCTGACCTGCACAATCTACATTCTGACTACCATCATCTCCATTGTGAAATGGAGGTGGCAGAGGTAATCAAGGAGGTCGTGAAAGTAAGACTGAATTTGTGGCGCGAATGTGAAGGTATGTCTTGCGGTTGACTGCTATTGCATATCTAAGACACAGAATAAAGTATTGGCATGAGTATTCAAATTTATTTCCATGATATTTCTTCTCAATAATCATGTCAAGGTCTAATGTGATTAACTCATTTTACCCCACTGTAGGTCTAGATGAGCCGGCTCATACTGACTGAGCCAGCTCATCAGCATCTGCAGTGTTCGTCAGTATTGTTCTGGTTAATGGTACAAGTACAGTCCAAGAATTAATATATACAACAGGCCATGTCCGATATTTAGGGATGCAAGGGCAAAATACATGTACACTGTGTCAGTATTTAACAAAAACATTGAGAACATTTGTTGTTAGCTACTGCTTGTTGTATGTTTAATTAATACATTTATAGACCTTAGTCTGTTTCTATGTAATAGTTAACCCATATATACGGTGGCACAGAGGGGACATGGAAATATGTTTTACTATTGCGTGCGCACGTGATAGCTATCGCGTTCGCACGCAATAGTAACAAATATGTCCATGTCCCCTCTGTGCCACCGTACATATATCATCAGTAGCCAGAGAACTTTAATTAGTACCGTAGTAGATTCTCACCACACTTTTGTTGAACAAAATATTACTTGGGTGGGAGGCTTTTAAGTTTGTATGGAACTTTGTTAAAATTATTAAATAAAGGCAATGTAATCTGAGCCATACTCGAGAGAGAATATGTATTCCTATGCCAGTAGTAAAGGAGTGCATTAGAAATAAGTTAACCGCATTGTAATTTTGAAATTTGCGGCGTATATCAGAAAATGATAGGTCGAAAAACATGTTTAATCGCTCCTCTAGCGCGTCGCCATTAAACAGATTTTCCGACCTATCATTTTCTGAAATTTACAAAACAGTTAACCCTATATTTAGTATGGCCATAATACACGTAAATAGCCGGTTTGGAGTGCCATATCATCACAGTCCGTTTGATTATTAAGATTATTAAGGATGTTTCAAAGAAAATATAGACACTTTATTACTAAACCATGCGAGCCCATACCCTGTTTTATCACATGAAAACACTGTTATGCCAATTTCATAAATGTGATATGATACACGTGTAATAACACGCGAATATGATTGGCTGGCCGCATCACCCTAATTACGTGTTCTTAGTATGCAATAACGTTACACCAAACGGACAAAATGAAGACGTTCCAAATGACGTCGCAAATGGCGCGACAAAGCAATTATGTTTTGGCGTTGACGTCATCATGTTTTAAACGTCAATAGAAGTGTCAGCGACTAAAATTACTGCAATTGTCAGAATTAGCTACCGTTTGATTATATGAAGTGTTTACAAAGAACTGGAACCTGTAATATGGCATATTTATAAACATTGTATTGCTATGAATAAAACAATATTTCTTTGTAAAGATTTTCAACTAGATGCGAAAATAGTCAATGGCGTCTGCTCACTGAAACGTATTGGATATCTTCAAATTTGTGTCTCTTTGGAGGCTGAAGTCATGTGATAAACAGAATTCCAAACTCGTTTCCTTTTGATATGAGATTTATGAAACTCGTCCGGAATTGTATGCACCTTGCCAGAGGCTGGCTGCATATATTCTGCGCGACTCGTTTCATAAATATCATATCATATTGGAACTCGTTTGAGATCCTCTATATATAATATGACTTCGGCGTCTCACGATGTCAGTTGTACGGAGCCCCGCAGGGGACATGGATTTTGTTTATTGATTCGTTCCCACGAAACAACAATCCGTTCCCTCAATTTATCAATTCGTTCCCTCGAATTAACAATTCGTTCCCACGATATAACAATTCGTTCCTTGGAATTAAAAACTTGTTCCCACGAAATAGCAATTAGTTCCCACGAATTGTTATATCGTGGGATCGAATTATTACTTGTTAATTCGAGGGAACGAATTGTTAAATTGAGGGAACGAATTGTTATTTCGTGGGATCGAATTGTCAATTCGAGGAAACGAATTGTTATTTCGTGGGAACGAATTGTTCATTCGAGGGAACGACTTGTTATTTCGTGGGAACGAATTGTTCATTCGTGGGAACGAATTGTTATATCGAGGGAACGAATTGTTATTTCGTGGGAATTAATAAAAAAAAGTATTCTACGTCCCCTGCGGGGCTCCGTACATTTGAAATTGAAATGAACACAGACGACAATACTATACTACGTATATATTTATTTTCATCATAAAACAACGGAATTTTATTTACGGAATACATGTACATTATTCACATTTACAACAGGAATACACATTATGAGCAATGTTTGGTCGAAGCACGAGTATGCCAACATAGAACGAAACTTCGCTAGAGATTATGTTTGTCAAACATAGATTTGGCATACGGGGCCCCATTTCACTAAACGACTAAAATGTTCGTAAGTGCAAATTTAGGATCGTCTGGAAATTTCAATTGATGGATTTACATGTATTTAGCATAGGCTGCATATGCAGCCTATGCTCAATAAATTTAAATCCAATAATTGTTTACAAGAAAACATTGTTAATGTGAAATTTTCTGACTGTCATAATTGTGCACTTACAAACATAACTACCGCTTTCCACAAGGTAGTTCAAATGGTGATACAACATACACTATTGAGATGATATAAGAAAAATAGTTTGGTTTTTCCATTTATTAATATAAATTATTGACTCCTCAGAATGCAGCGAGGCGAAAATGCAGTTATAAAATACATGTTTTTAGAAATCAAATAACCCGGCATCTGTCATGAAATGGATAGAGATGTGTGTGTGTGTTTGGAGACACGTATTCATATCATTGATATCTGGTTTGAAATATGAATTGAGATTTTCGCTTGTCAAGCAGAGAACGTACATGTTCTAATACCATTAATGGTTACACTGCCGATCTCATTAACCCTTAATGCTTTTACAGGTAGGGTCATGTTGTTATTTTACACAGCAGATTGCACACAATAAATGGTGAGAATGTTGAGCAAAAAAAGAACAAGCACTCGCTGTGATATTTTCGAAAACGGTTAAATATAATTTTTGTGAGAGTTAATTATGGGAAATGGTATGATATTTCTCCGTGCTCACATATTTGACTTGTTGTTGGAGAGTTTATTTTTAAACTATTGTGAATGTTCTCCCGATGCGCATACTCTTATATTTGATACTCAACTCTCCCATATATTGCATCTAAACGTTTTGGAAAATATTGCAGAGAGTGCATGTTCTTTTACTGTGTCCCAATTGTATAATGAAATGATCGCAGGTTGGATGTCGGATCGAGTATACAGTGGTATATGGATAACTTCGAACCCGTAGGCCGCCAACATGAACTGTACAGTACATCTAAATGTAGATAGGGGTCCCTGCATCTGACAAGACGTCGTAGATGTTGGCTGATTCAATGACGTCATCCCAGATATAGCCATAGTCTACTCTGCCAAAGAAAAGGTACATGTACTTGAGTCCATATATGGTACCATACACCGTAAGTCTTAAGCACATGCGATTTCTTTTTAGAACATATACATTAAAATATTAACCCTTACTACGCTGAATTAAATGTTGTCGTCTGCTGGTAATGTTTTATTTTCAATATTTCTCGACAAAAACCTGGTTTTGACAGCACATGAGAATCGTTTCCAGTGGAGACGATTCTCATGTGCTGTCAAAACCAGGTTTTTGTTAAGAATTAAAGCAAAAATGAAAAACAGCAGACCGCAATTTCCGTCAACAGCGTAGGAAGGATTAACATATATAATGCAAGCCATAAAACTCTAATGCTGGTGTACTATTAACGTATAGCGATACTTACTTTTCCTAAGACTTGGTAATATTCTATACTGTTCAATGTATTCATTACATGTCGGTATCATTTGCAAACAAAATAGCAGATACTGTGGTAATTGGTTTATGTGGCAACATTTCAGAATTAGTAATGTTTCTTCTTCTCATAACTCGCAAAATCAGTGAGATAAATTTTACAAGCGTATCTATATTTGATTACAAAAGTTTATTCCCCATCCACCCTATGTCATGCATTAACCCTTAGAATGCCGAATTATTTTGTTCTCATCAAAAACCGGGTGTGAACGTGTTACACACTACAAATCAGTAGATACACACTACAAATCAACAGCATCTGACAAATAGGTAGGGTCGGTTTTTATTTATTTATTTGTGTACTACTAGTACTACTAGTTTGTACTCAATATGACATAGTTCTTGTTTGTCTCCCCACCTACTTTGATGGATATATCAACTAGTAAGCCAGTTAGAACCATTACATTTAGTTTTGTTATTGCTCAATAAAAGTACATGTTGCGACCACTAATTTGAACCGTCCCAATCAAAATCGCATATCCTCAGCATGAAATGTGTTAAACATGGTTTCATGTCGAAGATGACCGAACATGAGACTTGTTTGTCTTGTTATTCAGAAACGTCTAAACTATTTAGGAATTGTAATCTTTCCGCAATAATACAATATTGTCAACAATTCTCCAAAAATCAGGAACCCACTTTTCCGACGTTTCGGCACAAGGCCTTTGTCAAGGAATTATTTTCAACTGAACGCTAAGTGGCATCCATTTTAGATTTCACAAGGTTATCAAGGAATTAGTTTCTACTGAACGCTAAGTGACATACATTTTAGTTTTTACAATGTGAAATCTAAAATGGATGCCACTTCGCGTTCAGTAGAAGCTAATTCCTTAATAAAGGTCTCGTGCCGAAACGTCGGAAAAGTGGGTTCCTGGTTTATGTAGGAATTGGCATCATATCACTAGCTAGGATAGGGTTGCCAGCGCCATATAATACAAGTGTGAGCAAGCGGACTAGGAACAATAGCAGCAACTGGAATAAACGCCATTATTCTCAGTTACATCTATTTGGGAATATTATATCGTTGATTTTCAAAATCATTTTCAGTGCAATTTACTTTTTATGAAGCCATGTGTAACTGTGACTGGAGAACCGAGGCTTATTGTGTTTACGACCAGAGTAGAAAACTGATACGACAATGACTGGTGTCCAACCTAGATATGATGAGTAAGACACTTCAACTAGTATACTTGGACGTTTGAAAGTGTATATCAGATCAATTGTAAAAAATCTCGCGTATTCCTAGTTTGTAAAGAGAATATGCAAACTGAAGTTCGCATCATTTTTGTGACATGTCACCAACTGTTGCATTCATACAGTCATCAACAATTTCAACCCTACGGACCAGGGAGCCGTTTCACTAAACTTCTTACGACTAAAATGTTCGTAAGTGCAAAATTATGATGGTCTGTAAATGTCACATTAACATTGTTTTCTTGTAAACAATTATTGGATTTACATTTATTAAGCAACAAATTTGCAGCCTATGATTAATAAATGTAAATCCATCAATTGAAATTTCCAGACGATCCTAAATTTGCACTTGCGAACATTTTAGTCGTACAAATATTAGTGAAACGTGCCTCAGAAAGCCAACATGTGCAAACACTGTAGATCTAGATGAGCCGGCTCATAACGAGCCGTCTCATCAGGATCTGCAGCAATGGTCACTATTATTCACCTCTAAATAAATCCACACGTTGTCATTAATGAAATAGTACGTATGATATCCAATGCTGAAAGGGTTAACATAGCCTACGACAAAAGAATAACAAGTGTCAACTCCAGAACGCAACATGGCGGCGTGTTAATTACACGGAGTTTTCTGGCGAGTACAACACTGTTCGAAGTTGGTAATATGTGCAGCTACGTATACTGATGTGTTTTATCATAGCACATTGACATGAGGGAACTGTTTAAACCAGGTTTGGCTTTTCTTTCGCTAGGGCTCCTGTCCAGTTACGTGGTCGGTATTGTAATTTGTCTTGCAAGTCATCTCATGAGACTTCAGAGTTATATTTGACCAACTGCTAGTTTAACCCATTTCAGTCTAAGGATACGATAATTATTGTTGAAAACATATCATTGTTTTGTTTATTGTTATCGTAGAGACGATTCAGATGAGTGGTAACAACATATACTTTAGAGATGAAATAAAGAAAACAGGAGTGTTTTCCCCTGAAAAATTTCGTACTACTATAATTGTATTACGTCTTTAATGAGTTAATATGCTGTTTTAGCTGATTGCTTTCGTGTTCATAATGGAACAACGAACTGTAAAGTTATTACCGAGTCTTCTACAAACAAGGAAACTGGTCTAGTTTTGTATCTATTCTCTAGCTTTCATCTGTTCTCCACATGCGAGAATTAGACAGCTAAACAACTCCTCGGGATGTGGTTGGCTTAGTGCATGTTCCCATATGTGTCTCTCTTCACCTACCATCGGTACTTACTCAATTATAATTCAATCTCGGGAGTCGTAAATTAGACAATCGATTTTAGAAAATCTAAGCCCAGTGCCTCACTAACACCTTACAATTATGTAGAATGGCCCGGATCTACACTTGTGTTGGCGAACGTATATATGTGTGTGCAGGCGCCAACAATCTAACTTAACAGGTTTCGGATTCAGGCTTAATGCCTAGGAGGTGGGTTGGACGGAAATGGATGGGGCAGTGGGTGGATTCTCAATTGTAAATGAGACACATGATCGTCAATTGCAACATTCCTAAAATACAAATATATTTTCTGCATTTGTTCTCATTTCTCATCAAAAGTATATGTTGTTACCATTCAGTTGAACCGTCTCGACGAGACGGTTCAACTGCAATGAGTGGTAACAACATACACTTTGGACGATAAAACTCAACAGATCTTTCTACGAAAAAAATGGGTTCAAATCTAAACTCGGACACGCCCCGGTCTGGATTCGCACCTGTTTACAACTCACCAGTATCTGTGCTGTCGGCAAAGGCGTCGGACAGGCTTTCTCTGTATGTCTGCGATGGCTGTTTGTAGGCACTTCGGCCAAATCTAAGAATGTATAGCAATATAGATGTCACTGTGATTGGAGAAATGGGGACCAGTGTAGATCCAGATCAGCATGTGCATGTGCATCCACACTGATCATGATTTGCACTGTTCGCCATTGCATCAATGAACCACCCGTTATGCTTCTAAAATGCATCAATATAGATGTCACTGTGACTGGAGAAATGGGGACCAGTGTAAATCCAGATCAGCATGTGCATGTGCATCCACACTGATCATGATCTGCACTGTTCGCCATTGCATCAATGAACCACCCGTTATGCTTCTAAAATGCTTATCAGGCTATTTGATTAGGAGCTACACTGGTCACAAATCTAATAAACCCAATTTATCCAGTCTGTGACCGCCACATGTAATGATTACGCAGCATGATTGGGTATTTACATCCACTAAACCGGCCACCTGGGTATGTCACATTGTGGTAACGAACAGCAACATAATGTTGACGTTTCCGATAGCAAACTAGAAGTGTTACAATAGGACACGGATGCCCCCCACATTCACGTTATATCATGTTATATCATGTGCCATGGTGTTTTCTGTTCTTCACTAGTCTGTCCTTATTGGTAACAAGTTCGAACAAAACACCAACTGTAAGTACTATAACTAACATTTATATAAAGTTCCAAACTTATATGTATAGTATTGGTATAGTACGTATAGTTGACAGGCCGAAAAGCGCTATTGTAATTAACATTGCACCTGTGCGATTGACTGTGTGAGGTTTTACGTCCATTCGTCTAAACATCCACAGTGTCAAATACAGTGACACCTCTCCAAACCGGTTCCCAGGGTGTCCGGCTTAGATATGTTCCACTGTAATTCAGGAATATTACCACTCCAAGACATGCGTTTGTAAAATGTTATCATCATCATACATTACCATCGGAGGCAACTGACGGGGAAAGGTATCACATTACACACATCTTAACATCTATAGATGTTCTTTATTTCCGTTTTAGAGAGGTTCTGCTGTACATACATACATGCACCTTACCTTGGCCTTCCCACTATAGCATAGTAATCGTTTAAAGCCTTCAGGAATCGTCTCAACTGGTAGGGAGTTGTGAACTCGGATGGCCGACCCGGGGCCGTCAGAATATTATCCGGTCTACACGTGACCGACAGCATCAACATGGCGATTAACAGGACGATGCTGAGGACGCGGCGTTGCATGGTTGGCTGTAATATAGGAAATGACGGCTCCATCGAGTATTCTTGTGCGTGTTCCATGTACAACACAATGTTTTACGCGGAACACGCACAGACACACACGAGGGAGAACATTTGTTTCAAAGAGGTGACACTAAGACTGATAACTTGAAAGTTTGAAAAATCTATAAAACATGGCAAGTTCATGCGAAGTGCCCAATGCATTACTAAATTCAGTCATTATAAATAAGCTATAATTAAGTGTTTATATTTATATTAATGTTTTATAGAAGGCAACGAGGGAATGTTCATATATGTGTTATACATATATCTCATCACATTTAGGAAGAAAGTGTGAATCATATGATGATCAGTGGTACCATGTGTCCTTAAGGTCGTTGGCGATGCTTATCTAAAACGTCCAACAAAACAAAACTGAAATACATTTACTTGCAGTGATACATGTTCATAAAATTTATGATGCGCATGTACCCTTGAACAAATTTCACGTACATATATATATCAACAAGTTTGGTCATGCCAGAGTTTCCTTCCTTTTCTCATAGTTTAAATGTTTTAGCCGTTGTGACATTTTTCTGCATGGGCCTTGAAATGATTCAACGTGAACCATTGGGACACAAGTGTCAACTATTATATCAGAACTACCGTCTGTTCTACGATATGCTGCCCAAGATTTATTACTATAAAAACACTCCAAGCTGCTTATTTTTTGGATAAAACAATGTAAAACTATTTTTTAGAAATGAGCCTACTTTTTATTTCAAGAAAATCCGTCTAATAACAAAGTTATTTCGAATAAACAGTCATGGATGGGCATTTGCCTTATAAATTCATTTCACCGAATTTTAGTTGTTGACAATAAAACAACAAACTACTATTGCAATAAACACTTCCAGTAAACAACAACAACAACTATTATTGCGAACTGAACACTAAGCTTAAGAAATGTGTGTATTCTGGCACATAACTTAAACAGTTTCCATTAAAATACATCAATAAATCCTTAATTTTAATCTTCATATATTTAGAGAATATCATTCATCCATAAGGTTCCAAGTCGATCTGAAACTACTGCTAATACGTCATAAGGTATTGTAAATTGTGGTTGCTAACGAACTTGATTTGATGACCTTCACCAACCAATCAGCGTTTAGTAAACCAAGTTGTCCGCCTGAAATTGTCCGGCAAAGAAACTGGCTCACAGGAAGTGACTCTATACTTCCGCCGAAAATTACATATATATGGTGTTCCCAAGTCATACCAGTAGAGAAGGTAGATTTACATCCGTGTAGATGTGTGATGATTAATATTGTGTGGTAGGAACAGCGTGCTAACCTCAGCCTGGTGTTGTCAATAGATACGAAAGCTGTAGCAGATGATGATGACATCCGTTGTATATTGACGAAATTCTCGGCATTTTCTTCTGGAATTCTTGTACGAACACCGAGAAATGGAAGCTCGATTCCTTTATTTTTCAACCTGGTGAGATTTGCTCACATTAAGACAAGGTTAGTGTCTTTTTTATGATGAAATCCAGCAAGCAGTTCGATACTAGAAATATGAAAATCTGATCGCACGTGACATTTTAACATTACAACTCTGCATTCAATTCTTGATTTACGGCTATTACTTCATTATATGACCGAATTTCAAAAAATAAAAAGATGGCTGATCGCTAAATTTTGCTGAAAAATAATTTTATGCAAAAATAAAAGAGACTTTTAGAGTGTTTAAATAGGTGTAAAAGTTGGGCAGGTTAACGTGAAACAGACAGTAGTTTATGATCTACAATGTACACTTTATTGATGGACATACCTGACAGAACATTATCATTGGTTTCAATGATATTTGCTTCCCGAGGGTGATACATGTATACAATATATCTGAAAATGATCTTGTTAATGTACAGCGCATTCACGATGTTGTCATATAGATAAGAATATACCCACGTTGGGTCTTGAGTGAAGCACCGGGCACATTCTTTTATTATATGTTAAGTTAAGCAAATGTTGGTTGCACCATCACTGCTTGAGCTTGAAACTATTAGAATTATGATAATGCATGTTGTTGTTGTTTTTCTGATTAATTTAGGATGCTGGCTTAGGCAATGTACACACACTGTTGACATGTATTTGCTTCTAGGGTTAATATATCTTGATTTATTTCAACTGGTTCACGAATTTCTGAATACGGAATAATACCGGACTGTCATTTCACCTTACATATCCCCTATAAGTGTGTCAAGTTTATATCACAGTTCTTAATTTGCGACCATATTCTCATCATAAACTGCATTCCAAATTTCTTTTTGTATAACTATTGTTTTGTTTTTGTTTTTGTTCGTAATTTTTGTTTCTCAACGGACATGTTTATAGAGAGATTTTCGAACGTAAAATTACATGTATGTTCTAAAATCTATTTAAATGGTCATCAGTAGCCGATTTCATCAGAATTGCAAAGTATACTTACCTATCAAAGTATACTTTGAGGGAGTAATCATTTATTTTTCACGAAATGCATTATGTCATATAGAACTAACGACTGCATATAATTGATAATTACAAGTATGCTGAATTATTATACTGAATGTATTACATTATCACAGCCAAAATGGCTGTGATAATGTAATAACTTCAGTATAATCAACATTAATAAATTTATCCTTAAATTGAAAATATCTCCCTCAAAGTATACTTTGCTAGATAAGTATACTTTGCAATGTTGCTAAAATAGGCTGCAGGTCATGGGCTATGAAAATTCACTTGCTGTCAGATGACCAAATAGCAATACATAAAGTCTTGTTCCGGCGGACGCGGACGTATGAAATGTAATATAAAACGATAGTATGCTATTTTGACTGTCTCCTGTCTTTTTGCTATCTAATTCTCGAGTATGCCCAATTGGGCGGCGATTATGCGGATCGCAACGGACATCCGCCCTCCCATAGACAAATTAGATAATCGACGTTTTCTTATAGAGCCACTAGGACAGTCAGTCTTGTGGATATATGACGGCCGCATCAGTCGGATATTATTCCCATCCTTTTTAGAATCCGCTAACCCTTTGCGAGGAAGACATTGATGGATGTATAACTCACACATGTATATTACGATGCAATACAGCTTTTAAGCATTCGAGCGAGAATTATTTACAGTTTGCGTTCAACAGATTTGTAAAATACCCTCTGTGTGCACGGTGCACCCAACCCAAATATAAATGCCGTCTATAAGTGATTGAATATGCTATGGTTAGACAATTACTATACAAACGAAAATTAAAATCATTTTTTTCTTAAGATTTGTTTGTTCTGAAAAAAAATAAATAGATAGTTTACTACAAGTACTAGAACATGCGACATACCTTTGATGCTGCTAATACGTTTCCACATACAACTGTTCCGAACGAGTGACGGCAGATTGTAGATGGAAGACTCTTTAAATACAACAATACGGCACCTGTCAGAAACACCCGTCGTTGGCAGTTTCCAATTTTTTATCCCTGTGCCGCCTTTATATCCCGCCGCGCGGCGACGTATATCCCTTACATCTGATATGATATTCTCTGTATGTATTTGTTGATTGAGATTATTAGGAAACGGGTATTGGCGACAAAACGGATCGTACAGCGCGTGCGATCAGCATGGCCGCAGAACAGCCTGCGCATACACGCAGAAGGGCCCATGTTGATGGCAATTTAGTCACCGGTGTAACCTTAGCAACACAATTAAATCACACATACAAAGTGTGACTGTGCAAAAGGACTACAGTATCCGGATTACAGTATCGAGAAAAAGTATCCATCATATGCACTGGTGTGGGACTGAGAGTATTCAATATATACTCCGGTGTGTGACAAGGATATTCCACCCGAGTGGTCAGAATATGTTGTCAGAAACGAGGCTTTGCCGACTTTTTGACGACATATTCTGACCACGAGGGTGGAATATCCTTAGTCACACACCGGAGTATATCTGGAATACTTTTTCTCGCATACCTACTAAGTTCAGAATCATGTTTAGCCATAATACGCCATCAACGAACCACCATAGTATAATACTAACTTTTGTTCTGTATATGCTATCGCCAATACAACCACTCAATCGCATTACCCGTATCAAGAAATGGGTGTAAAAAAAGTTTACACCAGCAAATTAGAGTCTCCTACATTGGATCGAAACATTTAACACATAACGGCCCAATAAAAATACGGTCTGAAGACGCCCATGACATCATGTGTAAACCCAATTACTACATACACAAACTAAATAGGACGTAGTACGAGACAAACAGTATAGAAAATAGACCATATATCCTCGATTCAAATTTGTACAATAATGTTTACAGAATCATTTCATGTTTTTATTTTGAGTATTTATTGCAATTCCGAGACGCTGTCTTCAATTACGCAAATATCAGTCCGCCGAAAGTTTCACTCCGACAGACATTTGTCATTTCAACACGTTGCCGTTTTCAAGAAATTATTGATGACTGGATTATTAAACAAATATTCCAATCACTATCAACTGTCACTATACATATGTTTGGGGAAGAATCAACAACATACGAGGTAAATAGTTTGCTGTCAACTACATGTGTTTTGTTTAATAATAATGTTTGGCCAACTGATTTACAGACGCCCCTTACACAACTCGTCCCACACATTTACGCAAATTTGATAAAACTGGATAAAACCTGAAATAAATAATAGCCTACATAACAAATCCAGAGCGACGTTGTTGAAATTGTTGTCTACTGACAGTACTGTGTAGAAAGCGTGTGTTTGTAAACAATGCAGACGACGGTTGGAAGCCAATACACAAAAAGTAGTTCCGGCAGTGTGTGACATGTCAGCCGTGTGAGATAGCCGTGTGAGACAGAAAAATCCCACATGGGCGTGGCTTCGGAAATAACATTGAAATGGACTCTGGGTATGCGAGAAAAGGATATTCCACCCTCGTGGCCAGAAGATGTCGTCAGAAACTCTGCAAAGCCTCGTTTCTGACAACATATTCTAACCACTCGGGTGGAATATCCTTGTCACACACCGGAGTATATATGGAATACTCTTAGTCCCACACCAGTGCATATGAAGGATACTCTTAATCCGAGTGCTGTACCTAGAGAACAAGAAATCCGTAACATTGATGGATGTACCCCTCGGAAACTTTAATTGAAAATAAAACAAACAACATTAACGCAAATTTCTAAGGCATTTGACTTTGACCTCAGGCACATGGGCCACATAGATGGGCTATGGAATGAAAATAAAGATGACGACAAATAAGTATATGAAGTTTAACGCCAATAGTACTTGCGGAAACAAATATAGGATGTACCTTAGCTGAATGATTTAAACAGGCGAACAGGTGAACAGACGAATATGGTAGTGGAGGTGGTGACTATATGTATATCAGAGACCTATTACATAGTACCATAAATCACTGATGTATCCCGAATATTAGGGGTATCTACGAATAATAAGGTAAACTTATGCAACAGCAAAATCGCAAAGTCAAGCACGGCCAAATCATAGATGCTATGTTTTTACGTCTATGAAAAGCACGGTGCGTCTCAATGGATTCGGGTCAAAACGTACCCAGGTCAAAACGTACCCAAAACAAAAGGGTCAAAACAACCCATTATCGGGTAAAAAACGTACCTATTATCGGGTCAAAATCAAGCACTCATAAACACCATAATGCTTTTAACGTATGGTTTTGGTCTTTATCAGGCTTCAAGAGGGCACTAGAAGATCAGAAGTTTGAATATCCAAAAGGATAAGCCCCATTTCTTTAGTCACAGCAAATTCTGGCGTCGATGTAAAACCGTCGATGTAAACAGGCAATATGGGTAAATAGATGGTGCAAGTACTAAGAAATAACAGTGCGTAGTCTGGTTTTGAACATTTCATAAAACAATAGTTTCCATCAGACGATTGTCGGATGGATTGAAAACAGGAATCCGCCACGAAAGCGGTGTCGCGCCTGTTGAAGCATTTGACCGTAACATGATCATGGGCACAAACAAGGTCGATATGATGTTAATGGAATCATGAGTGCAAACAAGGTCGAGGTCATGTTGCTGGCAGCATGAGTGTGCTCCAAATGCTTGCATGTATCAAGTGTCCAAATATTTAAACAATCTATCATGTAATATTCATGTTATATGATGATGAATAAACTTGTACAAACTTGTTGACGTGAACAAATGGCTAAGTGTTTCCACAACCTTATGTGAAGGTAAAACAGGTCACTGTGATGTTAATGGGGGCATACGTGTGTTACAAATGCTCACATGTATCAAGTAATATTAAAGATATATGATGATGAAGAAGCTGGTACAAACTTTTTGACGTAAAAATGGCTAAGTGTTTCTGCAACAATGTGAATGTCAAACAGGTCAAGGTCATGTTAATTGCGGCATGAGTGTGTTCAAATTCCACCACAAAAGCGGTGTCGCGCCTGTCGAGGCATTTGACGGCAACATGATCATTGGCACAAAAAAAGGTCAAGCATGAGTGTGCTCCAAATGCTTGCATGTATCAAGTATCCAAATATTGAAGCAATGTATCATGTAATATTCATCAAGTTATATGATGATGAAGAAACGTGCACAAACTTGATGTCACAACAAATGGCTAAGTGTTTCCACAACCATATGTGAAGGTAAAAAATGTCACTGTCATGTTAATGGGGGCATAAGTGTGTTACAAATGCTCACATGTATCAAGTAATATTAATGGTATATGATGATGAAGAAGCTGGTTCAAACTTTTTGACGTTAAAATGGCTAAGTGTTTCTGCAACAATGTGAAGGTCAAAAAGGTCATGGTCATGTTAATGGCGTAATGAGTGTAGTCAAATGATCACATGTAGCAAGTGCCAAATTTGAAGTAATTTATCAAGTAATATTAAAGTTATATGATGATGAAGAAACTTGTACAAACTTTTTGACGTTAAAATATGGCTACGTGTTTCCACAACCATGTGAAGGTCACAATGGTCAAAGTCATGTTGATGGGGGCATCTGTGTGTTTCGAATGCTCACATATATGAAGTGTCCAAATATTGAAGCAATCCATCAAGTAATATTAAAGTTATAAGTATGATGATGAAGAAACGTATACAAACCTTTTGACTCAAAAGTGTTTCCGCGAAAATGTGAAGGTAAAAAATGTCAATGTCATGTTAATGGCGGTATGAATGTGTTGCATATGCTCACATGTATCAAGTGCCCAAATATTAAAGCAACCCGCAAATAAATGTTAAAGTTATATCATGATGAAGAATCTTGTACAAACTGTTTGCCATTGTTGACGCGGACGACGAAGACGCGGACGACGACAACTACGACGACGACAACGACGACGACGGCAACAGCGGCGATTATAATAGCACCATCTGCAAAAACAGGCGCGACAATTGTAAACACAGGTGGAAGACTCGGACCTAGGACCATATACTTGGCTCATTTGGAAAACGTTACCCCACCCACCCATTTCATACATTTTCCTTTTTTCAAATGAGCCAAGTATTGGGTCCTAGGTCCGAGTCTTCCACCTGTGATTGTACAGTGTCTCGCATTTCGTTATTTCCAGATGTCAACGCAGGGCATTGGACTATTGTTTCCTGCTTCCACTAGTTGTAATTCGAGAAAATGAGATGTATAAAAGATGCCACATTGTTTCATGTCCAGTTAGCACAGCTTTCAACTGTCATATGTCAACCTGAAACACACCGACGCGAGCACTCGAGTCGCCGTTTTAATAGTAGTATACTATCAAAATCCAAAATCTACTAAATGTCTTGTATTATTAGACATCTAATTCTAGGCATTTAGTGACGTTTTCTTCATGGACAATTTTGTTCCTCGACTTTCTGCTCGTTTCTAAACATAATTCTCGGAAATGTTTTCATTTTATCGACGCCATGTTATCATCCCTGCTAGGGTTAGTATTTTAAGCCCCATGATGACTTCTGTATTCAAAACTTCTAACTTCATTACTTTTAACTTCCTTTCTTCTAACTTCCAACTTCATCACCTCTTATTTCCTTACTTCTAACTTCCTAAGTAAGGAAGTAAGAAGTATTGAAGTTAGAATTAATTAAGTAATGAAGGTGGATGTAATGAAGTAATGAAGTTAGAAGTAAGGAAGTTATAAGTAAGAAGTGAAGAAGTTAGAAGTAATAACGTTAGAAGTAGGAAGTTAGAAGTAATGAAGTATTGAAGTCAGAAGTCCCTCTATCGCCTACATACGTTATTCACTCACTTGTGTATTATAAGCAGTTTTATCGCTCACCACAAAGGTGCATGATCACGTGGTTACAACAACAAAAACGTCGCCCACTCAAAAGTAAGTATTATTTTATATTTGCCTTAATATACAACGACCTTTGATGAAATATGGCGCAGCAAACGCGTTTTCGTGAGCTGCATTTGGTGGTATAGGGAGTTCGGCACAGACTTGTGTCGTTTTTGCGAAGAATCGATTTCCGTGTTGGTAGACACGGAAATCGATTTTCGCAAAAGTTTGGGCGAAAATACAAAGCCCACCAAATGCAGCTTAACAAGACGCGTTAGATGCGCCCTATTTCATCAAATTCCGTTACATAATAAGGACAATATAAAAGAATACGTACTTTGAACCAGGTGGATTCTGGAAGCTTTGGTACTTGTTGTTGTTGTTAGTACCACGTGATCATACGCATTGAACAATGTGTGCACTTTATAACGTAGTGGAACATGAGTTGTAGCGTCCGAGGACCGGCGAGTGCACTCACGTAGCAGAATTGGACCTGAGCTCCTGTTTGGGCATGGACCCCCTTGTTATGGTCAAAATCAGGAAAGTTGGTTGGTCGAGGCCGAGCTGTGCTTGGCCAGTCAAACTGCTTGCTTTAGAGTATGACGTTGGAGAATGTGTTCAGTGTCAATTTTTATAGACAATAAGTATGCTCTGGAGACCATTCCATCGTCAAATAATGCGTTCAGGCTTTTTGATTCCTCTGATACTGTTACCATCCCCGCTACACATCATTCACCTGTGGTAATCACTCGGGGAGACATTAGGCCATAGCAAGTTCTTCCGCTGTTAAGCGTCCGCGTGCGGGTAGGCTTTGAGAGTGGTTCTATGAAAAAACAAACAAACTGTGTATGCTAGCTTACACTATTTACTGGTGAAGTAATATGAAAATTGATTTGGGACTTGTTTAAGTTTTAAATCCGTTCACGAATTTACACTTAATACGTTTAATAAGAGTGTGTTCTTCTTATTTAGCGGCAACCCTTTGCTATGGAAGCGTCCTGGTGCCAATGCTATAATATTTTATCACCTAATTAGGAATACTAACTCCTAATTATGAGATATTAGGAGATACTAAGTCCTAATTCGGAGATAATAAGTCATAATTAGGAGATAAAATATTATAGCATTGGCACCAGGACGCTTCCATACTTTGCACACTGCAAAGGGTTGAGGAATTTTTCAACATAACTTTACATTGGTTTTTGTAGTCTAAGCCTTGTTTGTTTTTATCGGATACGTACGTAGGTTTTTGTTATCCATGTGGACGCTTAACAGAGAAAAACAATGGCATGGCATTTGGATTTATGTGATTGGCATAGTTCCGGATCAACTGTATGCACAGCAGTCTGATCAGGATATCCTATTCGCCATTGATCACTATTGTACATAATCATTATACTACAGCTCCGACAGATGCCACTGTGAAAGAGTATCATTTAGGGCCAATCATTGTAGATGATATAATGTGCCACATGAACAATATCAGATGGCCGCGGCCTGCATGTCGAGCCCGTCGAGGCATCTGGTGATATCAGGGGAAGATATAATGTAGCAACAGATACATTGACAAACAAGAACTGGCATCGTTAAACGAAGCTAATTCCCTCACTGGCAGCCTTGAGAATAATAATAATAATAATAATAATAATAATAAGTCCTCAGCGACCTTGACCTTGGACGTTCGGACGTGGGTCGTATGCAAAACAAAGCACCATCCAAATATTATAAAAATCGGTGAAGCGATTGATGAGTTATTGAAGAAAAATAAAACATGTTTGCCCTACAAACAAGGTGAACTTCTAACTCAGTTGACCTTGACCTTCGGCACAGTGGTTGCATACATGGGACAGAGAATGAATGTATGGATGATGACTAATAAGCATGTACAGTTTCAAGCCAATCCGACTTACGGTTACAGAGAAAGTAGGTACCTGAAACGTTAATGCAAAGTTTGACACAAACTTTAATGCAAACGTCTAAGTCCTTTACCCTTGACGTTGGGTTCAGGGGCCGCATGAGTGAGACACGGAATGAATATATGGATGATGACCAATAAGCATACAAAGTTTCAAGCAAATCTCACTTACAGTTACAGAGATATGTGAAAACTTTAACGCAAATTTGGGCAAACACTTTAACACAAACTTCTAAGTCATTTTACCATGACCTTGGGGCACCGGAGCCGCATGAGTGGGACATAGAATGAATATATGGATACCAATAAGCATACGTAGTTTCAAGCAAATCTGACAAACTTTTAAGTCATTTGACCTTGCCCTCGGGCACAGGGGCCGCATTAGTGGGATACAGCACGAATATATGTATGATGACTAATAAGCATATGAAGTTCCAAGTCAATCTGACTTAGGACTGCAGAGATATAAGGTATTTAAAAGCTTTAACGCAAATTTCGGACGCACGGACTGACGCACGGACGTTATTGTGATCACTGTCTCGCTTTCTGCAAGCGAGCTCGACAAAAACAGGCGTAAGTCTACCAAAGAAGTAAGCTACCAAATAATGAGATGATTAGATAAATTTAAAAATGTTCGATGAATTAAAATATACACACATTAAAAACTATGTGTGACAATGACAGATCTAAGATAGTTTTCGATGTAAATGTTATGCGTTTCATGAAGAAAATTAAATAAACCTTCAATGATCTCCACCTGGAATAACTGCGCAAGTGAAGTGTGTTTGATATCAATGAAGTCGATGCAATCCAGTAGGATATGCTCAACGGCCAGCGTTTCCTGGCAAGGAATACACCATGGGCGCGGCTCACCCTTGAGCATGTACAAGTGTGTTAATCTGTATGTCCGATACGCAACCGGCTAAGGGCAACTTTACCTCGGCATACACGTCTGTAGCCAACAGTCCATTCAGCTAGTCGGTTTGATACCGTGGATCTGATCTTTTAAAGCAGGTCCAAACGGGTTTACATTGTAGGAGATATGAACGAGTTGATCACAAAAGCCAACAGGAAAGTGAGAAATTGGCAACTCCAAGGCGCATTGGCAGCACTCTTTGCCCTGTCGTTGCCCCCGATACGACTATGACTGGGAAGCCAACAGACAATCCTATATATAAGGTTGTACTGTACTGTAATGGGATTTTTTTAATAGGCATTTTGTTGGTGGCATAGGTCCGAGTCTTCCACCTTTGATACAAACAAGTTCATGAGACACAGCTAGGCTGGTCACACATACCCATACAAACAGGTTCATAAGCCACAGCTAGGCTGATCCCAAATACCCATACACACAAGTCCATGAGCCACAGCCAGGCTGGTCCCAAATATCCATACACACAAGTTCATGAGCCACAGCTAGGCTGGTCACAAGTTACACATACACACAAGTTCATGAGCCACAGCTAGACTGGCCACAAATACCCATACACACAAGTTCATGAGCCACAGCTAGGCTGGTCATCACAAATACCCATACACACAAGTTCATGAGCCACAGCCAGGCTGGCCACAAATACCCATGCACACAAGTTCATGAGCCACATAAAGGCTGGCCACAAATACCCATACACACAAGTTCATGAGCCACAGCAAGGCTGGCCACAAATACCCATACACACAAGTTCATGAGCCACAGCAAGGCTGGTCACAAATACCCATGCACACAAGTTCATGAGCCACAACAAGGCTGGCCACAAATACCCATATACACAAGTTCATGAGCCACAGCTAGGCTGGTCACAAATACCCATACGCACAAGTTCATGAGCCACAGCTAGGCTGGCCACAAATACCCATACACAAAAGTTCATGAGCCACATCAAGGCTGGTCACAAATACCCATACTCACAAGTTCATGAGCCACAGCCAGGCTGGCCACAAATACCCATACACAGAAGTTCATGAGCCACAGCTTGGCTGGTCACACATATCAATACACACAAGTTAATGAGCCACAGCTAGGCTGGTCACAAATATCCATACACACAAGTTCATGAGCCACAGCTGGGCGGAAACACATAATCAATAACACAAGTTAATGAAGCCATGCTAGGCTGGTCACTAATATCCATTACACTCAGGTTCAGTGGCAACACAGCTTGGATGGTCAACAACATTATCCCAATACACACAAGTTAATGAGCCAAGCTAGGGCTGGTCCACAACTACCCATCCAACAAGTTCATGGGAGCCAAAGCTGGGCCTGGTTCACCAAATACCCACTTAAACAAACAAGTTCATGAGGCCACAGCTAGGCTGGTCACAAATACCCATACACACAAGTTAATGAGCCACGGCTAGGCTGGTCACAAATACCCATACACACAAGTTCATGAGCCACAGCTAGGCTGGTCACAAATAGCAGACACCACTGACCCAGTCACAGCCATATGTGGATGTGACTGGAGAAGTGGGGCTTATCGGATATTTGACCATTGTCGCTCCTGATCAAATAGCACACTCCTATATCCCGATATAATTCTATATTGCTTGTTAGAGGTGTTTCATTGATAAACCTGTTATTTTGTTCTGATACGAGATCGTGTCCGACCAAAGTTAGGAGCCTTGTTCATATATATATATATATATATATATATATATATATATAGCTATAGCGATGAAAGCCGAATGCCTGTGTGATTTTGTATCTAAGAACATGTGAGATTTTTCATGAAATATATTTACAGAATCTGTGATATTATCTGTAAATGACGTCGAAAAGATTACGAAATTGTCATAGCCGCATTTGCTATGAACATTTTGTCACATGTCGACGTCATTTATATCATCCAAATGTAGCAAATTTTTTCAATTTATTTCATGAAAAATCGCACATGTTCTTAGGTACAAAATCACATGGCGTGACTCAAATTTAGCTAATCGTTCATAAATATGGCCTTTTCTACCCTTGCAGGCTCAGATCGGCCTGCGCATCCACACAGTGTGATCCGGGTATGCACGGTTCGCCATATAATCAATGAAAAACCCGTCATGCTTCTAACAAACATTACAAGAGCATTATCTCCGGGGGTCGTTATCAAATGATGCTTAACAGACGGATAATATGTTTCCGCAACAACCACCGACGGACGCAGGGAATATTGTGACGTATGCGACCAATGTATAGATTCCTAACAGCAGAATGAGACAAGCCATGTGAATTTGTACCTACGAAGACCACAGGTTGAAGTAAAGGACCATGGTATATAAGTACTGTAACGTAGTTTGCCTTTCTCAGCTGGTCTGGCTAGCTCGAGCACGAGACCAGCGTTCAACGGCTGGCATCAGCTGTCACCAGTCTGATCAGCCGTGCTATCAACTTATTAATGTGCTGAGCACCAAGTTATATGAAGTTCTGGCACTCAACAGCCGAACTATTATTCTCATAAGTCGGGTCCAGCCTGACATCAGAATAATAGAATTCTATCATTCCTGGTATCAAGCTGGGCCGGTATAACTGGTTTCTCAGCCCGTCTCATGCGACGATGCTGAGACTACATATCTAGGCACTATTTACACTATATATACAGATATAGATTTTCCTCGGGCGTACCTCGCCAATGATTGGTTACCAATGATACTGGACAATGATCGTTACAATGATTGGATGAGCACAAATAATCAACACATCTAATTTAACAACAATCAACTACAAGCAATATTTTGGGCGGAGTGTCTCGGCTACAGTGGCTACTAATGTGATTCCCATCTCCTGCATGGGCTATGCCACTGTAGCTGTATATTAATTCCATACAGTGTTCATCTCGTGGTATGAGCGATACCACTAGCTGAGCATCCTATCATAAACCTATATGTGTTGCCTGAAGTGTAGCTCGTCTCACCTCTGAGCTAACATGCCCGTACCCTACTCTGGACTAAATATCTGATGACAGTCCTGTCGATCAGCATAGTAAATCCTAATTGAAGCTGAACCTATTATATTATTGCCGGGATGTGTGTCCGGGAAACACCACTCATCAACAAGCCGAGCTACTAACTCAGCAATGTCATGAACTGCTTAGCTGAGCTACGTCCTCAGCTCATCGATGTTCTGAGCTGTCTACATGAACGCTATCCCCAGCTCACAGCCTGGTATATGCCGACATCTCAGGCTGTAGCTGGGCGATGAGCCTGGTGGATCATGCTGGGCTATCATCGAGCAATAGCCGAGCATGGGGCTTGTTCCATGGGTCTGGGAATATGTCTCCTACAGTGATCAGCTCAGCTCCTGTTCTCAACATTCAATGAGGTTTGACAAACGCAATGCTCGTCTAACCAACGCCGAACTGCTTGTGAACAGCAGCTGGACTGAGCGTCAGGTTTTAATACTTGCTCAGCACAAATGGAGAGTGCTTGGCTGTATAGCTAGCTGGACGTATTTGGCGTACGCCTCAGCGAAGTGTGTCAACACTATTGTCGTCCCGTATCGGTTTCGCACAAACCGGCATTTTTGTCACAATACATTAAATATACCAAAAAGCATCAATACGTGAAATATGTGTGATAGGAGAAAGCAAAGAATTATTAAATGTTTGCTTGTTCACGCCGTTCGGAAATCACGTGATCCCACACCCTGCAATATATAAGTATACTCCCATTTTCTATTTGCCCGCAATACAAAATGTGCCCATGACCTCAATTGATGCTATTCAAATGTGGCTGTGACTGGGGAAAGAGGGCTCTTGTGTTTTGCGATCAGTGTAGATCATGATCAACCTGTGTATCTGCACAGTTTGATCAGGTCATACACGGTTCGCCATTATATTAATGAAACACACGCCATGCTTCTAACAAATCCTATTGTACATAGTTTTTCCATATTCCAACAAAAGTGTACAACATTGCTCCCAAACATTCTTTTTCACGTCAAAATCAGTGATGTAACAAAATAGCAACATGGTGGAGCAGAACGTTGCTCAACACAGAAAGTGAACATATTTTATGGAAATATTTATTCACAAAATTGTACATTGAATTGCATCTGCAATCTGATCAGGATCTGCACTGTTCGCCATTCTATTAATGAAACAAGCAACATAGATCATTACCAAGATATTACGGGAGACAAGTGTTTGTCACATCAGAACAGATCAACGATTTATAATTGTATTGATGCAATATGTATAGGTACAAAATCACATGGCGTATCTCAATTATTATGACCTATATATGTATCAACCGAAATTATCGAATATTTGTTTGATCAAATTACAGGTTGTTAGTGTTTTATTCTGCTGCTTACTATCAGAAAATGTGATAAACAGCGGGGATAATTGTGGATGCGACTCGAGAAATGGGGCTTATGGGTTTTGCAACCAGTGTAGATCCAGATCAGCCTGTGCATCCGCCGATCAGGATCTGCACTGGTCACAAATCCCATAAACCGAATTTCTCCAGTCACAGCCACAATTTTGAAATACATCTTAACTATTGCTGTACCAGGCCGTACCATATGTGGGATATCTAAGCCCCATTTCTCCAGTTACAGCCACATATAATGTGTTTGGTTATGAAATGATAATGCCACACCACCTATCCGAATAGGTATCAATTATAGTATCATGATATGACTTCTCCAGGTTCATGTCGGTGTGACAGACGTGTTGGTAATTACTACTAGTTGTAGCTGGCTGAAACCAGACAAGTTTGTAAATGTCATTCATAGAATATATGTTGTGGATGGCTAATCAGTGTACAAATTGATCGCTTAAAGCGATATACACTCGCTTTGGCTGGTTGTAAGTTTGGACTAATCCCACTATACGATCGATTGCGTGCCAATAATTCCAGCACAAAAATATTTACACAATTCTTAACATTTGATTGGTCGGTAGCAAGTCTCTGTTCAAAATTTATATCCCAGTAAACTCCCACGCCGAACTACTTTCCGTAACCGTGAGACGCAGTTAAAATAATTTTTAAGAAAACGGAAAATAAACACATTTTATTGATGAATTTATTCAAATGCTGGAATTATAAGGAATGAATGGCCTTTTTGTGGAATTTATCGGGGATATAAACTTGGAAATGTCGCGGGAATACTGGACGAGGCCTTAAAAATTACAATTTTCGAAAAAATATCCAAAAATAAAAACTTTTTTTTTTTTGTTCTTTTTTTTTTTTGTTCTTTTTTTTTTTTCGACAATTGTCATTTTTTATCGCTTCGTCCAGTATTCCCGCGACCTTTCCAAGTTTATACCCCGATAAATTCCACAAAAAGGCCATTCATTCCTATAATAAAGTATGATTTCAGAACTACTACGTTGCTTGTCTTTGAGAGGTTCCAGACAAGGTGCAGCTCAGATGGTGATCACAAGAACGTTACACTACATGAAAGCTGTCCAGATTTTACGACTTTATAAACAATGCAAAAACTGTATTTATTTTCAATACTATTAAATTAGAGCAAAATTTAAGAATGGGCCTTCTTTTTATTTCGTGAAATTTGGTCCAATATTGATTTTATTGCTAGAAATTCCCATGTTAAATCCCCATTGACATCTTCACAGAGTGAAGCTGTCTATGGGGAGTTATTGGGATTTTTTCTTCAAATTTCTGAAATAGTGCACCGATTTTCAAAATGTAACTACATGTATTGTTTTCTTAGTTAAATCGTTTCCAAGCTATCTAGCCACGTTTCATAGTAAATTTACAAAATGTTTCGTAGTTCCACCCCTCCTCCATGTTCTCCTCCTCGTTTTCCCCATGTTAAATTCCCACAGAGAAATCTTTTTTCGTAATAAAATCAATATTTGACAAAATGTTACGAAATAAAAAGAAGGCTCATTCTTAAATTTTGATAAAATTTAATATTATCGAAGAAAGATTGTGTTTGCATTGCTTATGTAGCCGTAAAATGTGGGCAGGGTTCGTGAAACAGACAGTAGATACTAATATATCAATTTAAAGGGAAAATATAATAAATATCGACTGCACAAAAATACTCGTTCGTAACTCTGTTTTATTTCATTTTCCGAATGTTACCGCATGGTTATAAATTCCATAATTACATTTAGAAACCAGCAGAAACTCAGAAAAATAAAAAAAAAAGTCCATGAAAACCAAAATCCACCATGCACTAAAGGCCCGTTATTAGAGAAAGGTCACTAAGATGAGTAATATAATTGCAGAGCTCCAGATAAGCTGCGTATGTGCGTAAATACCCAATTGAAATTGCCAAAAAAAAAATATTGAAATCAGAAGTAGCGAGTATCAAAAAGCAATACCAATTTTGTGGTACCTTTATCATGCTGCAGGAAATAATAAACAGACCACAAATATAGCATATTTTTCCTATTTTCCATGAAAACACATCTTGGTATTTCATTAGAATTGTCTCCAAGGAGACAATTCTAATGACATGCCAAGATATGTTTTCTTTTCGAAGCAAACTAATTCAATAATTGCTGTCTGTTGATGTGTACACAGCAGTGATTTTATTTTACCCGATTAAAATTTTGATATACCCAATTGCTTCAGAAATGATGGATTGAAAATACTCAATTACTAATTCCTTATATGTAGCCAGGCTATTTCATCAACATTGCAAAGTATACTTTCCTAGCAAAGTATACTTTGAGGGAGCAATCATTTATTTTCCTGAAATGAATTATTTCATATAGAACTAACAAATGCATATATTTCATGATTAAATGTATGCAGAATTATTATACTTATTACATTATCACAGCCAAATTGGCTGTGATAATGTAATAAATTCAGTATAATAAAAATTAATAAATTAATTCTAAAATTGAAAATTTCTCCCTCAAAGTATACTTTGCTAGGAAAGTATACTTTGCAATGTTGATGAAATAGGCTACTGGAGCGCTGTAATTTAGACACGCCATGTGATGATGATGTCCGAAGGTGCGAAATCACACGACGTGTCTCATATGGCAGTCATGTTGTTTGACTGTTCACAATGTCGTCAAAACTGTTATAGCCGACCATATGTTTAATCAGCCCTGTTGCAGGATATCTACAAATAGCCAAAACCAGTTTTATGTTCCATTTGCTACAGCGAATAAAACGTTTAAACTTGTCATATGTTCAGATATGTGAGACCTCATCCGAAACGTAATGATGCAAAACGGATTAAAAATAAAAAAAAGAATGGAAATTTATGACGACTCTTGAGCTTTGGGTCCGAACACAGCATCTCTCATAACGCGCATGCCCCGCACGTGATGCATGGTTCGGTCGAGCTCCCTCTGGCGGTACTGGTCCCAGTCGACGCTCACCTGTAAACCCGACTGCAGGTCCTCGTCGCCTGGATACGGGCACAGCTGAAACATGATTGGTTTAAATACTCGCATAGAAGACACGGAAATGGATATAGTTTGGATATAGACATGATACAGTGATAATTTATTATCACATATGACCCGTCCAGGGGCCAATACCTTGAGGGAGTAATCATATATTTTTACCGACATGCATTATTTCATATAGGACTAACGACTGTATATAGTTGAGGTATGCATAATTATTATACTGAATGTATTACATTATCACAGCCAAAATGGCTGTGATAATGTAATAAATTCAGTATAATAAAAATCAATAAATTTATCCTTAAATTAAAAAGTTCTCCCTCAATGTGTACTTAGCAAGATAAGTATGCTTAGCAATGTTGGTGAAATCGGTTACTGGTATACCTCGTCTTTCAGTTTGCGTCGCAGTTTCTCGGGGGAGTGTTGTAGATAGAGACGGCGGTCCAAGAGCACGCAGTCGGCGCCATTGCTCACCAGTGTGAAGCTAGTCTGATCCTCTTCTAACAGGATGTCAGCGAGTCCCTGATATACATCATGACGGTGGCGTATAACCAGGAGGCGGGGGTGCAAAGGGTGCGTACGCAAACCCTAATGTTTGGCCAAGTGTGTGTTTTTACTTTAACTTACGTTTTACTGGGGGAAAATAGCTACAACATATAGGGAAATTGTAGCTTCAAAATCAATATAATTGAAGAAATTGAATGCGGATATCAATACATTTTTCTGAGCAATGTAGGTACGGGCAGAAACTCAGCAAAACTCCCTTACCGACCGATCCGGGAGTTTTGCAGGGTTACCTACGAAGACGTACACACATTCGTACCCCCTTTGACAATAACATGGGTACACCACTGTGGTACATGAGCCCAGGCGGCGACAAGGTGGTACCATTAGGAGGAGCATGTGCGATCTTTCATGAAAAAATATTTACAAAATTCACGGTAGTTTCCGTAAAGGACGTTGGAAGTTAACAAAATTTTCAAAGCAAATGCGGAATTCAATTCCGCATTTGCTATGAAAATAACGTCATCTTTCGACGTCATTTACAGAACATATCACAGTTTCTGTAAATATATTTCATGAAATATCGTATATGTGTCAATTATAATGTTAGCGACCAGCGTAGACCCAGGACAAACGCTAGTGGCCATTCTGTAAGGAGATGGTATATGCGCCTGATTAGCAGTTTTGATCAATCTGTGAAGCGCTAGCTCCTGTTATTCTCCCATAATGCATGGGTACACGGTGTTTACCGGCATTTGCGACCAGCGTAGCCACAGGATGCCGTAAATAGAACACATATGTATTAACCGTGTCATTTTTACATTGAGTTTTGCGTAAGCTTAAGCCGGTGGTAGGAGGCATATTTTACATGATCAAAGTCTACATTTACCCTTAGCATGAGGGAAACAAATATTGTCGTCTGCTTTTTTATAGTTTGTCTTCTTTCTCGTTGGAAATGATTCTAAAGTGTTGTCAAACATGTACATTAACAGACATCAACGGCAGAAACGCCTAAAACAATAAGTGACGGTATGTTGACGCCAGGTATAGTGATACTGATACCACGAACTGTGAAATCAGTTGGGTGAATAAATTTGATCAAATACATTTTAAAAAAATAGACATATACATGTATGGTTAGATTCCAGTGGAACTTAGTTGTCAATTATGTTTTTGACAAATGAAGTCTAATATGTAGTGACGAAAATACACGTCAGTACGCACTTAGAATAAGAATAAGAACTATAAAACAGTATACAGTGGAACCTCTCTAAACCGAACACCTAGAACAATAAGTTTATTTAATTGTGCTGGGTTTCACTGGAATTGATATAGACTGCTAATGACTATTCATGTTAGCAATTAACAGCAGCCTATATTTCTGCACGCTGATATACCTGAATTACAGTGGAGTCTCTCTAAACCGGACACCATGGAGACATTCCAGGGTGTCCGGTTTAGTGAGGTTCCACTGTACTGGGGACGTCACATGGTGTCCTGTGTAGAAAGGTTCCACTGTAGATCTACATGCAATAACGTACCCAGGCATCGCCTTTGACCAACGTTCGGACTTTCACAAATTGAGGATCGAGATCCACGTCTGATAACTCGTCTGTCTGTATGTACAAGAACAAAATCAATGTAGCTGTTGGTGGTGTGACGTAATGATGACGTAGAAAATCCTTCATATGTACTGGTGCACAGGCATTCGGCGTGTATCGGCTTTTATCGGTATAAACTCTATATATATACAGTCGAACTTCGATGGGTCGAACAGCCTGCGGGGTTAAGTTTTAGTTCGACCCATCCGTTGTTCGACCCATCGGGATTTTCTACTGTAACCATTTCAGATCTACGAGTTGGTCAGTGTACTAAGTGAAACAAGTCGTCATTACGACACGTTGTTTCATATAAATGCTCTTACATTTGCATTTACGGTTGATTGTCACAGTCGTTTATTAACAGAAACAGGCTTTAATAAAATAAAGAAAGCGGCAAACTCATGTGTGTTTTTATTTACATATCGATTATACAGCAATATAACATGAGAACAACAGAAAATGATTACGAAATACAATTGGCAGACTTGATTGCCCCGTCCGATACGATCATGTGAAAGCATCTCTGATTTTGTACCTATTGGCATTTGCGTAATTTCATGTCAAATATTTATCTAATCAAATATACCGGTAAATCTTTGTGAGTGAATATGTATTTGCCATACAATGATGCGCATGCTTGTAGGTATAAAATTACATCGCTCGTCATACACTGATACATCAATAGATGCATGCCCAAGTCGCCCCATCACTACTTCGGACCCGGAACCACATTCACTGCATATCATAATTTACTATCACATGGAACCCAGTACAAGTTATACACGTCCGGTATTGAAGAAGTCTGCTGTCTCGCCTTGCTTCGTAGTCTTCCGCTATTTAATTCCACATGTCCCATAAATTACCACTTTAATTAACTAACAACTTCGCCGACATTGGTCAATGCATAATTACCACGTATGCTGGTCACGACTGCCGTTATTGTATACGCTCAAATGACCACTTCAGATTTGTTTGACAACCGGTTAACAATAGGTGTGAAAGTCAATCAACTAGTCTGGAGACAATCGTCTGACATGTTCGAGTTTTTGTGGTGTTTATAGTGGATTTATACACGACCGGGCGTGACAGCGATTCGAGGCATTGAGGGTTGTTCGACTTTCACAAGTTCGACCTATACCGGGTAGTTTTAACGTATTTATATAGGAATTCTGCCGGGACCTAAAGGCTAGTTCGAGGCAAGCATGGCTGACGAGTTTACCAGGGTTCGACCCATCGAAGTTCATATATATATGAACAAGACTTCTAACTTTGGTCGGTCACGACCTCGTATCATAACACATTCCGCTATTTTATTAACGCTAATTTGATATTTCGGCAGAAAGTGCAGATTGTCATTTGACAATTACTGTTATGTTGCTAAAATGGCATAGTTAGAACATAATTATGCAAAGAATATCGAATTACAGCCGCTTTTCCTAGGTCGGACACGACCTCGTATCATAACAAATGAAATAATGTGTTTATGGCTCTAACGTCAATATTGTACTGGTAAGTTCATATGATCATTTGAGCAGTATAGTTATCCTGCAGAAATATATAGAATACATAAAAAATACAGTTTTAAACATGTTATTTTGTTATGATACGAGGTCGTGTCCGACCAAAGTTAGAAGCCTTGTTCATATATATAGAGTTATACCGATGAAAGCCGAAACACGCCGAATGCATGCGTACTGGGGGTCGTTTCACTAAGCTTCTTACGGTTAAAATGTTCGTAAGTGCAAATTTAGGATCGTCTGTAAATTTCAATTGATGGATTTACATTTATTGAGCATAGGCTGCATATGCAGCCTATGCTCAATAAATGTAAATCCAATAATTGTTTACAAGAAAACATGGTTACTGTGAAATTTTACAGATTATCATAAGTTTGCACTTACGAACATTTTAGTCATACGAAGTTTAGTGAAACGGGCCCCTGATCCCGAGGGTGGAATTTCCTTGTCATACACTGGTGCATATGATGGATAGATTTGTCTCGCCCCTGTGATACAGAACATATTGCGAATCTCAAAATATTTATCTGACCCAGAATAAGACTGAGCATTTTATTCGCTCAATGTATCTGACTTTTAATCCATCCAACGTGCTCTCCGTGTCAACATATTGACTAAAACCTTTTCACCCACGAATCGGACGCTAATGCTATTCAATTTATAGTTTACAAAATATGTAAATTAATGTTTAATGTCGTCACCAAGCAGCTCTAGAAACCTAGAAACGTTGCACGCTGTTGACGTTTTCACCATTAAAGCGACGTCCTGACGCTATGGTGTGATAATACACACGGAGAGCTCCAGACAAACTTTGTGTCTAAAGACTTGTATACCCCCTGATTTCAAATTCAATGCGTATTTTATGTGTACAAGTGGATTATTCATTTTCTTCATCATTAAACAGGGGGAAAATGATCAAAACATGAAAAAAAAATAAACGTGCACTTATTTGAGCTAAAAAAGCTAACACAGCTGAACTAAGTACAATTTCAACTTTATTACAGTATGTTCACTACTTAATTTGAAAATCAATGCGTATTTTCACATTGTTGTAAGTATTTTGTACTCCCACTTTTGATAATCACGCGTATTCAGCTAAAATAAATGCGTAAAATACGCCAATATTTACCTTATCTGGAGCGCTGCACATGTCAACAGCCATTAATTATAAAAAACGACAAACATGAAACGTATTCAATATGTTATGGGGTACTTTTAGGACACATCGGCCGTAATAGGATGAGACAAGGAAATCCCACATGGACTATAGGATAGCCTTGGCGGGCGAGAAAAGTCGTGACCTACATCTTTATGGCTTCATCTGAATACACAAATAAGCAGATTGGAGTGTTTTCATAGCAATAAATCTTGGGCAGCATTTCGTAGAACAGACAGTAGTTCGAGGTTACCAATGAAGACGTCAATAAATGCGTACTTTAAATAACCATTCGCCCCTAAATATCTGATATTGCCTATTTCATTCATAAATAAGGGGATATTTTTTCAAAATCTTGAAAATCATGATAATGCAGATCCAGGTGAGACGGTGTGACATTAAATATTTACCCCTTTGAAAATTCTTATGTTGAAAATTGAGCACAACAGTCGTTGAAAACCTATTAGTGTTAAATTTTTATCAGACATGGGGTGCTTTTTTAACGGTTAAGACAAATGATTTGATAGTGCATTTCCAAATTTGTATTATTTCTCTACAAAAACAAGTTATGACAGCGCATTAAAATCGTCTCCACATGTACCGGCTATAATTCACATTGTTTATATTCACGAGGACGTCCAAAATTATAATGGCAATTTTCAAATGTGGTCAAACTATTGGTGTCAGTTTTCGATGTTGAAGTATTATATCCGACTGTTGGTGATCAGATTTTAGCCAGGGTAAATTTTTCACGTATGTGGGTCATTAATTAACGGTCGAAAATTGTTGAAAATTGACCCGGGATCATTTTTTAACATTGAACTATGATCCGACTGGTGGTGAACAGATTTTAACGAGGGTAAATTATTCACTAATGGGTGTGTCGGGGTCAAGTTTTCAACGTTAAAAATGTATCACTCATCCGTTGAAAAGTTACCCGTGGGTCATTTTTCAAGATGGGGGGGGGGGTGGGGCATTTAATGTTACGCCTGGGAGCCGTTTCGTTAAACTTCGTACGACTAAAATGTTCGTATGTGCCAAATTTCACATTAACATTTGTTTCTTGTAAACAATTATTGGATTTACATTTATTGAGCATAGGCTGAATATGCAGCCTATGCTCAACACATGTAAATCCATCAATTTAAATTTCGAGACGATCCTACATTTGCACTTACGAACATTTTAGTCGTACGAAGTTTAGTGAAACGGCCCCCTGATCTACATATGTTGGCTGTATGGGCGTCCATTTGTATCTCAGCCAGAAGTTTAGGGATACGTACTGTGTCCGGCAGGCCACGGTCGACCTCCTCCATTATTTTGTGGATTCTCTCCTCGAACGTACTTGTCGAAGATCGCGTAGAAGAAAATAAGTCTGGAAAATAACGACACGAGTACAGAAACAAGTCATGTGCTTTTGTAAATAAGACATGTGCGATTTTTTCATGATTTTTTACAAACTTTAAAGGCTCTGGATGTGGATTAAATGTGGTCAAAACAGTTGGAAAAACATAAACAAACTGTAACAAACTAAAAAGACATTAATGTACGGAATAAACGAAATTTCGTTCGTGACACCTTCCATACCCGGTTTAACGAAATTGCGCCTAACAGTGAGGCGTGGTGGATTTTTGCAAAAACACGATGAACTGACTGTACCTATAGGGCTGTACACGGATGAGCGCATCGAGGAATCAGAATGGGTGGGCGACATGGCTCCCTCCGAGGTTCGGCTGCATTCGGAATCCTGTCGTAACGCCGAACGCGTCCGGCCATATGGACGGTTGTCTCCGCTCGACTCCGCAGGCTCGTCATCTTTGCCGCTATAACGTTATTTGGACGCAATAGTAAGCATGTATACATTGATGTGATATTCTTTTTTATTCATGTTTAGTGTAATGTCATCTTTGCCGCTACAACGTTACAGTGGGGTCAGCGTGTAAGTGCACACGTGTAAGTGCACACACGAACGAACACGACAGGTTGGTTCCAACCTGTCGTGTTCGTTCGTGTGTGCACTTACACGCTGACCCCACCCACTGTATTTGGACGCAATAATAATGATGTACAGTAAATCGATGTGTTAGTAATCTTGGTAGGTTTCTTTGTCACTTATCTCCGATGGTAATTTATGTTCGTGATCGCAAAGCATAAACACGTGTCTTTGAGCGGTCATACGCCTAATTTACAGTGGAACTTCTCTGTATTTATGTTTTAATGTGCAATGATCATACATTTACTTCTATAATCTGTCGAAAATATTTTTTTTTTCCTGTGACGTATTTAATTAGTATAAATAACTAAAAAATATCATGCCTCATTTGCATATGAAAATACCCTGATACCACCGCGAATCACTATCAGTAAAATAAATATTACTAAATGATTATACCTGTATAGCGGCCACTCGTAATTTTTAGAACTGGTGGAATAGTGACATAATTATACACTTATTTAATTCCTTGTTTGTGCCTACTGAGTGGGCATGCACCTTTAATGGTGGCGCGAGTGTGCGACAAATGTACGGGTGATTCAAGTGTCCAGTGCCCCGTTTCACTAAACTTCGTACGACTAAAATGTTCGTAAGTGCGAAATTATGATAGTCTGTAAATTTCACATTAACAATGTTTTCTTGTAAATAATTATTGGATTTACATGTATTGAGCATAGGCTGCATATGCAGCCTATGCTCAATAAATGTAAATCCATAAATTGACATTTACAGACCATCTTAAATTTGAACTTACGAACATTTTAGTCGTAAGAAGTTTAGTGAAACGGGCCCCAGGTATTGAAGCAATCCTTCGCGCAATATTGAAGATATTACATGTAGCATGTATAGCATAGCATTTGTCTCGAGTATTATATGCTGCACAAAGGGAACAGTACATGTTATTATGATGTATAATTCATAATAATTAGTGTTGTCTACGTGTTTATATGAGGCGACATATAGTTTGAAACACCCTGTATGTATGGATGGGACGTGGCCTGCGCAGTTCGCCATCTCCATCAATAATACACCCGTCTCCTTCTAATAAGCAATATACACCAATATCAGACACAGGAGTGTGATATTCGATCAGCAGCTACACTGGTCACACATCACATAAGCTCCCGTTCTCCAGTCACAGCCATATATCTATTTATTCATATGGTATACAATGTCCCAATAGAAAACGGACATGAACAGACTAGACAGGAGCATTGGACATGCGTTTGACCAAAAGCTATGTTCTGTATAATATGTCATAAATCCCATAAGCCTAATTTCTCCACTCACAGCATCATATGTACATAATATAGCGAGTACCACTGTACATCTATATATAGATGGTTTTACATGATACATATGAAACGCGTCATATGATGTTGTACCCAATGAAATATATTTATAGAAACTGTGATATCTTTCGTAAATGACGTCGAAAGTTAACGAGATTTTCATAGCAAATGCGAAATTCATTTCCTCATTTGCCATGAAAATTTCGTAAACTTTCGATGCCATTTACGGAAAATATCGTAAATGTTGTAAATATTGTTCATGAAATGACGCACATGTTCTTAGGTACAAAATCACATGACGTTTCTAACATGGTCAATCTGGTGGTCGTTTCACTAAACTTCGTACGACCAAACTGTTCGTAAGTGCATATTTAGGATCGTCTGGAAATTTCAATTGATGAGTTTACATTTATTGGTCATAGGCTGCGTATGCGCACTATATGTAAATCCAATAATTGTTTACAAGAAAACATCGTTAATGTGAAATTTACAGACTATCATAAGCTTGCGCTTACGACCATTTTAGTGTAGCTGTTTAGTGAAACGGCCCTCTGGTACCTGGTAGACGTCATGAAGTACAGGTATTGCTTGTTGATGTTGGCGAAGATGTTCTCTTCACGTTTGTTCTCGTCCCCCGTCTCCTTCTTGTACGTCCACAGGTTCGGGTAGTAGTACTTATCCACTTTTTCCCTGTGGCGGGAGGTGTGGCCTTTGTGTTCGTAGTCCATGTGCACCTTTATGTCCGGGTGCTGCAGTAATTACAATGAAACCTCTCTAAACCGGACACCCTGGGAGGTCCCCAGGGTGTCCGGCTTAGAGAGGTTTCACTGTAAATCAGACATTTGATAATTTTGAGCCATAGGTATGTGCTATGCCAAAACGAACTGACATGTGATGTTTTGGTGTTTAGAGACATTCCTCTGTATTATGTGGCTGTGACCACAGGTTTTTGAAGAACGGTTCATATTCCGATGTTGTATGGGCTATTGCGGTATATCTGGTGGTTTAGGTGCATTGTTAAGAACATACAATTTACTTGACCTCCCGCGAGTTAGTACGTATAAGTACGGTAATTTATAGGGTATTTTGACAGTACAAAAGTGGCCCGAATGTTCGGAACGGTGAATGTGTAGATAATTGATTATTTCTGTCGTGTCTAATGATTGAGCATTAGTAGTAGTATTACATTATGTAAATTACCAGAAACCAACGAAATCCACCCAAATCTACACAAAATTCACCCAAAATACCCATATGACACCAACATAATGACCATCTGTTCAAACACCTGTGGCTGTGACTGGCGAAATCTGCCAGGTGCCCGTTTCACTAAACTTCACGCGACTAATATGTTCGTAAGTGTGAAATTATGATAGTCTGTAAATTTACCATTAACAAAGTTTTCTTGTAAACAATTATTGGATTTACATTTATTGAGCATAGGCTGCAGCCTATGCTCAATAAATGTAATTCCATCAATTGATATTTCCAGACGATCCTAAATTTGCACTTACGAACATTTTAGTCGTAAGAAGTTTAGTGAAACGGCCCCCTGGCGTATGGGATTGGTGACTAGTGCAGTGCATAGGTCGTCTATTATCATGTACCCATCCAATATGTGGCTGTGACTGCAGAAATGGGGCTTATTGGATTTGTGGCCAGCAGCTCCTGATCAAATAGCACACTGCTGTAGTCTGGTAACGATCTATATTTCTTATTAGCAGCATGACGGGTATTTCATTGATGGAATGACAGTGCAGCTTCTGATCAGACTGCATCTACACTGATCGCAAAACCCACTTATAAGCCCCATCTTTTCAGTCACATGCGCATATCAGATAAACCTTGCTACCATAGATGTGCGATGTTTCATGAATAACTGTGATAGTTTCTATCGGCACAGTCAGATCAGGGTCTGCACTGTTCGCCATTCCGTCAACGAAACACCCATAATGTTTCTAATAAGCAAATTATATCATTATCAGGATACATGTGTGTGCTGTTTGAACAGGAGCTACACTGGTCACAAATACCATAAGCCCCATTTGTAATCACGGCCACATACAGTGGGGTCAACACACGAACGAACGCGACAGGTTGGTTCTTTAAGACGACATGTAGCTGTGACTGGTGAAGTGGGGCTTACGACATTTGTGACCAGTGTAGATCCTAATCAAATGGCACACTCATGCAACTTGATTTCAGTCTGTATTGATTGTTAGAAGCATCACAGGTCTTTTATTGATGGAATGACGGAATAACTGACAGTACAGATCCTGATCAGACTCTGCGGGTGCACTGGCTGATCTGGATCTACCCGTGTCGCAAACCCCATTTGTTGCGCTCACAGACACACGTGAGGAGCAATTATCACCTTTGGCGACTGTTAGGTATACAGGCCCGTACACAGAGGGGGTGCGTACGCACCCCCCCCCCCCCCCCCCTTAACCCTTTCACTCTTAACCCGCATGCATGTATAGTGGTATTGGCAAACAGTGTAGATCCAGATGAGCTGGTCTGAAAATCATTTTGTGATGATTTAGATTGGTTGCAAAATTAACAAATCAAAATCCTGTCCGTAGATGTGCAAATACAATGTTTAGCCCTTCGCGCCGTCGATAACGCACCCCCCCCCCCCCCCCCCCCACTAAAAATAATTCCTGCGTACGGGCCTGGGTATATATCTGCTAACGACAGCATAGCTGCTTTCGTGACTGAATGAACAATAGCGCTCCATTGGCATTAGGCCATTCCATTATTTGTCTCTGTTAAGGTTGCTGTGCCTTTCTTGTGGCCACATGTAAAGTCTATGGAAATCTAATAAAAACACTACTCATAAAACCACAACTACACCAATAAATCATATATATGTATCCAATAAGTCTTTATGCAGATGCTGCCAGCACACGAAATCACACGATATGCTGTAGTTAGGAAATAAGAAGCACATTTTTGTGTTTAACATGTATACTTTGGCTTCTACACACCTGTGTAGAGACGTAAATATACATTTCCTACATCAAAATGTATCTATTATTTGCATATTACATGTGTGTGTGCATTTTTACTGGTAGCAGTATCTCCATAATGACTTACATACATATCACATTCATATGGTTTATTTATGTCAGTCGCTATTCTTTTATTAGGCGGGTCTTTTTATTAGATTTCCATAGACTTTACATGGGGCCTTAAGAAGGGTACAACTACCTTAAGTCACAGCTATATTTGTCTTCCCGGTCGGGGAGTGGGAGCGTGAGGACGGTGGGGTGGCGTGTGTGGGGTGGTCGTGGGTGGTCGTTGTCTATACACGTAGCGTAAACAACATCCACAGACGCAGGGATTTGACCACCGGAAAGAATTCTGCGAGTGTCGACTAGTCAACGTCGACAAATCAGCCAACAATCGTCTTTATCGGGAAACACCCATCTACTCGTACCAACGGGAATTAGTCAGACATTTAACCCTTTCACCCCTAAGTAACTGGAATGGATTGTGATATGAATCTTTTTCAACCAATCCAACCGTCACAAAATGATTTTCAGACTATTCGTTTTTGTTCTCAGAAATTGCTTGCAAAAAGTGCAGATCCTGATGAGACGGCTCGTCACGAGCCGGCTCATCTGGATCTACACTGTTTGTCAATACTACTTCCAGGCATGTGGTGTTGAATTAATTCCGAGAGGCGGGAATTTATCACGCAATCTAATCAGAGAACATATAATCCGGTAACAGTCTGTCAAATACGTATGGTTTCACTGGTTATGCACTCCGCACCGGCGTAAAATATTTCCTGTCGAAACATGCACTGGTTTCCTGACGAGACGCCCGTCAGCTTAGAGCTATCGCACCAACGCACCTTTCGTCTAGTAACCGGGCGCAAATTTCTTGCGCCGGTTATTACACGAAAATATTTTGATGCAGTACCTTCTCCGTGTAGCGGAATGGGAATTCGCCAAGAATACGGCGCCTATTTCAACGTGAAACATTTACAGTGTAGCACCAATGGGTTTATGCTACTCCGGAACACTCGATCCATTCCGTAAATCTCGTCGCCATTGTTTCTATAAAGCTTAAAACAGGAACCCTGTAAAGTCGGAACGAAAGACGAAAGCCGGAACAATGGCTCTGTGGAATAGAAAGGGGTTTATGCGTCTGAATACGCAACATAAATTAAATGGATTAAACGTCCCAGGAACAACTAAAGTCGTGTAGAGCCGGAACGAATAAGACACACGAACCATGAACGGTTTGGGCCGGCCGTCAATGCGCTCCTCGATTTCATCGACCTCGCGGTGCCGACGGAGCGGCAGGCGGAGTTCGGGCAGGATGATCCGCCGCCAGACTCGCTTTTTCTCCTTCCGCTCCCGTCGTTCTCGCGTCGTCATCGGCTTCAGCGGCGCGTCTGTAAATGGACGGCTGGTAGTTGCGAACGGTAACTCTTACAATCTACTCCCGTATCGTCCGTAGATATCAAGAGTTACCATTCGCAACTAGGCGGCTGGTAAACTACTTGCCAATATTTGTCAATTTATTTATTTAAAAATACAGTTGAACCTCTCCAAACCGGACACCAGGGTGTCTGGTTTAGAAATTTACGACTGCAAAACAGGCATACGACTACTTCAAGACACTCGTGAATGCTTTGTGATCATGAACAGGCATTATCATCGGCGATAAAGGGCAATGAAACCTATCAAAATTAAGCACCGCTCACTTTTCTCTACGTCTGGTTTAGAGAGGTTCCACTGTACTTGAATATTGGCCATGAAATCAGGGGCACGTTTCACTAAACTTCCTACGACTAAAATGTTCGTAAGTGCAAAATTATGATAGTCTGTAAATTTCACATAAACAATTTGTTCTTGTAAACAAATATTGGATTTACATTTATTGAGCATAGGCTGCATATGCAGCCTATGCTCAATAAATGTAAATCCATCAATTGAAATTTCCAGAAGATTCTAAATTTGCACGAAGTTTAGTGAAACGGGCCCCAGGCTCAGACAATGAAATTGCTTACTTGCGCTTCGTATAGAAACGAACTGTCGCTAATGAATTGGTGGGTGGGACAGTTTTTGAACGAGTCATTTACTAATATAGTGTGTATCGAAGTGTTGGGTGGGATCGTTTTTTGAATGAGCCAAATTCTAATATATGATGTATGGAAGTGGTGGGTGGGGTAATTTTTCATTGAGCCATTGTCTAATGTATGATATATCGAAATGGTGGGTGGGATAATTTTTGAATGAGCCATTGTCTAATATGTCGGTATCTCTGGTGGTTTGAGAGCATTGTTACACAATGTAATTTACGCCACCTCCCGCGACTTACTCGTATAACTAGAAGTAAAACCCATATGTGTTAACCGATAACAATAAAACCGGTCCCAAACTGTTTTGTTTTTGTTTAGATGAAATGTATTTGGCCTGAAGAACCAATGCAAGTCAAACATGTATATATCATCTGAAAATCGTCAAATATGTATTTGTTTATATACATATACATAGCCGTGTTACTGCTTTACAGCGCTGTGTAATCCAATATTAGCGTGACGGGGGATGTCGTAGTGGATTTTGTCACTCGCTCGAAAATGGCTATCCAATCAATTGGCACGTTACAAAATTGTCTGTAATCTACGGGCAGATTTGCAGATTCACAGATCAGTTGCCTATTTCACCAACATTGCAAAGTATATTTACTCTAGCAAAGTATACTTTGAGCGATCATTTTTCAATTTAAGGATACATGTATTATTTTTTATTATACTGAATTTATTACATTATCACAGCCATTTTGGTAATAAATTCAGTATAATAATTATGCATACTTTTAATCATCAACTATATGCAGTCGTTAGTTCTATATGAAATGGGGGGGGACAGGGGGGGTCTTCATCTCCCACCTTCCACCCCTCCTCTCCCACCTTCCACCCTCACACCGTCTACGATTTCGCCGTTTTCCGCCCCACGGCACACCGTTTACCGACCCCCGGTGCACCGTTTTTCGCCCCCTTCTACACCGCATCACCGGTTTGCTGCCCCCCCCCCCCCCCCTGAAATAATGCATTTTCGGGAAAAATAAATTATTACTCCCTCAAACTATACTTTGCTAGATATGTATGCTTTGCAATTTTGATGAAATGGGCTACTGATATATGACTACACGGGTCGTAATTGCAATAAGACACAATTTCACCAGTCACAATATGATTGTCTGGCTAGTAAAATAGACAAATATAATATAGTGTGTAGCTGGTGAAGCTCTTGATCTGCTAGATAAACCACTTAAACCCGAACGTTCTGGCTGTCACGCAGGGCGACTTACTGCAAGTTGCACTGCGTCAAAGCCAGAACATTCGGGTTACGAACATCTCTGAAGAAGATCTAAACTGAAACATACCACGCTTTACTGCAGAAGAGTGAAGACCATGTTCGAATTGCGCGGACGATGATCATAAACAGTAAGCCCCACTATATCAGACATTATATATACATGTATGTGAACGACAAATTTTCCAGAGCTTTGGCGGTCTAATAGAGACAAATCAAAGTATTAAAGTACTGAAATATGTTATCTCCACAAAAACTGATCACTTGCAGAACTAGAGACTGAAAGTTGCATATTTTCTCAATCATCACCCAGAGGCAAATGTACTGTGATGGTGCAAACCCACTCCCATACATGCGTTTTCTCTAGAATAAATATAGTTTGAAACTCCCAGAAAAAAAATTGTACGGAACTGGCGGCTAACTGTTCACTGCTACCTAACTGCGAGAAAATAGCTGCCGTACGCACGAAATATCTTGATTCGTATTTTTCAGAATTTAACTTATAAACTGAGCACAAAACTGTGAACACAATAGAGAATAGTATATGTAGAGTTTTAGATACAAAGCAAGACAGACCAAAACGCCATATGATAAGTTGGCACAGGGCACTATTTTCTTGGTCGTACTCGCCGTTTTGGCGTAGCACTACAATATGGCTGCCTCCATAAAAATGTGCGTGACATAATATGCTATCACAAGGGAGATAACATATAATGAACTAATATCATGAATGTCAATGCGACCATTCCGTGCTCAACTATTGTTATCATCAGTCCATATTATAATGGCTTTGAAGTACAGACGCCTATGATGGGTGTGACACGGTACAACTGTGACGTGCTGACTATCAATCACAATTGAAATAGTGAGTGAGCCAGAGGGGGTGACCACTACCACTTGGGGGGGGGGGGGGGGGGTGGGGGGGCGAAATTGTCACTATGATTTATGGTCAGGTATATATCTCAGTATAATAAAACTGCATGATAGCAGTTTGGATCTTGTAGCTTAACGGTTTTATGGCATGTTTTGTAGACCCCCCTCGATGAAAAAAATGCCCCATAAAAAAATCACAGTTTTAACAACTACTGCTAATACCTACACTGAAAAACATTCAATTGATTTGAAAGTTACTGAAATTGTTTTTCTAATGACTCTTAAACTGTAAAGAGTTAACAATTGCTCAAAATCCAAGATGGCCGCCAAAAAAACCACTAATTTTACTATGTGTACTTAAATTATGCTAGTAGTACAAATTGTTCAATGGAGTGTGTTTCTAAATGTACAATTTCATTGCATTTATGTTTGAAAAAGTCCGAATTGCCTAATTCCAGCAGTTGGTTACATACAAAACAAAATTGCTGCCATAAATAACTACGTTTATGTATTGTAAAGGAAAAATGCACTTTTATTACAAATATGCATATATGATGATACAATTGTTATTCAAACATATACAATGTACATAGTACCACATATTTGACCATGTTTATCATGTATAGATACATAACTATACCAAATAGTTTGATGTGGGTAAATCCAAGATGGCCACCAGTAAAATTTCGGAAACATGTTATGTTTGGCAGATTAATTGAGATACAACTTTTTCAAAAAGAAACGATGTAGGATTCAATACCAACCAAGGTAATTGTGTATACGTATGTAACTATTTATCGAGTAATCTATTGCTAAAAGTGCTCACAAAATATGTTATTAATACAAACTATGTAACAACATGTATGCTATTACCAATGGTGCTTACAAATACGATTGATAATACGACTTAATGTCAATTGTCTATAACCGAATGTCCATTATACCTGCACATGACATCAATACTATGTTCTATTCAAATGTGAAGTTCGTCTTCATCTCTATCATAAAGGTCAACTTCTTCAGTCCGCTTGGGTTCAAACTCGTCAGAACGTGGATTAGTGCAGTCTCTTAGTCGACACATGTCTGTGCATCTCAGTCCATTTGACAGACAGACACACGATGGTAATTTGCATAGCCGAGAACATTTGCAAGACAGCAGCTCCAAACCGCTTCAGGAGCTGGTAATCCGTCCATCCAGCCAATGTTGAGATGACGCTGTCCTTCCAACCATGTGTCTCTGTGGTGATGGCCTTTCTGGATCTGCTACAAGGCTTCTCTTCCAAATAGCAGCCTGGTAATTTGCACGTAATGCATGCTTGACTAGGCAGTTCCTGCATGGTGGCATTTGATGGGATTCAATTTCCCCCCTTTTCGAGCAGAAAATATTGTACCTCAAGTCATTTATGGTGGATGTTTGTGGTTTTGCTGCATAGAGCAGGCAAACAAATGCTTCTAATTTGGTGTGTAGCTGAGGTGGAATATTCCAGTCACAGTAAGATCCCAACTGTGTGTAGGTTTCCCTTACATCTGGATTTGCCTTGATACTCTGCAAGGCCCTGAGCTTCCTTTTCCCAGGGAATGCACTCGTGGTATCGCAGCCAGTGAATGCATGCATTCCAATAAGTGCACCGCAAACACCAGGTCCAATAGCTGCAGTGATTGTTTCAACGTTAATCAATCATGTGCATTTTAATGAAAAGTGGTACACTAATGCTTTCACAAAATCTTAGACATAGAACAAGCACGTCTGTGTCATCTGAGCATATGACGACAGCTTTGTACCCTGCATCTGCAACATGTGTCGCATGAAGCAGAAATAATCGCCCATCTGCCTCTTCGTGTGTACTCTGTAATGCATAAATCTCTTCACAACAATTATCTGATCTGCCAACACTTTTCCACGTGTGTCACGATTACGACCTTTCCTTGTAGCTTATGTGTGTACTTTGGCTTCTGCCACTCATGGACAAGAAACTCTATTAAGCTACTTTTGTTGTTGACTTGTTTTAAAAATGATCTACACTGTCGTACTGTTTGTGTTGAGCTGATATTGTGCAACTGGAGACTTTGCCCTTCGCCTCTTTGTGATCTCTCGACAGATTTAATGGACAATTCTTCATATGTGTCAAACAAAACATCTATCCGGTTGCTTTCCGAGCCTTCTTTACATATCATGCCATGGATGGATATTGCAATATCACCAAAAGTTGAGATGTTGGGCTTCACCTTCTGGACTAAACTCATTCCATCAAGTACTGTTGCTGAATTTGCTGGGAAGTCATTCACTGGTGTTGATAATTTCTGAAAGTGCTTGGCCAACACAACAGCTTTCGTTGTTTTCCACGGGGTCCCTTCGGGGGTTGCCAATGTCCATGGTAGCGGACCATGTGGGTGGGAGAAGAGCTTCTCGTATCAAGAGCACGACTTTGTGCTATTACAATTATTCTGCCGAATAATGAGCTATCAGTCTTCAATATGATGGACTTGCCATGTGCAACTGTGAGCTTCTTTATACTCAAGCTTGTGAAGGTCTCCAATCTTTGCTTCTGTAGAGGATCATGAAACTTCTGTTGCGGTGGATCTGTTTCAAGCCTTTCTTCTTTGAACTTGTCATATGTCTGTTTTCCCATCGCTTTGGCAATCATTAGATCATGTCTCACATCTTGTGGAACTGCGATTGCTGTCGAAATATACACACTGTTTTCATTTTCTTCAAACGGGTTAATCCAATTTTCAAGGACTTCAACCACAGCCGTGACACTCTTTTCATCTTTCTCGAATCGGGGTTTTTGCAACTCTTAATGGTTGAGTCCAGATTTGTTTTTCCGTGTCAGTTCTCGCAGGTTATAAGGAAGCCACTACGATATTTGGCTGTTAATTAAAATCGGTTGACTGCGGAAGTCTTTTTTGGTAGAACTTCGTCGTCCCTCCTGTTGTCTGTGTGTCTTTATTGACAGTCATTTCTGTGGTCTGATCCACTGGGAGGAGGCCAAATGGATTGTTGTCTGAAAGTTGTACGGAGAATCCTCCATCACGAAAATGACTATACACGGCGGGATGATCAGCTTGCAGATTACTCATCTGGGCATAATAGACAGTACGATATCGTGCGTAGTCCAATCGGTCGTAGGCAAAGCACCATGGTATTAGATTTAGTATGGCGGCAAGAATTTCCTTCCCTAGAAGCTCTGATCAGGTTCAACAATATTGCACCAACTATATCGATGTATGACATCCTGAATGCAGAAATATCCCCGTTGTTGTGTCTTAGATTGTTTAGATATACATTCCAGAGGGAGATCACCTCTTTCAGATCACCACATTGCATACTATCATCAAAGTTCTCCTGACATTGGTCATCGTGGAGTTCATGTACCTGTGTCATAAATATTGCCATCACTTCGCTACTGTTGGTGTGTCTTGTTTCCAGCCACTGAATAAATCCTTGCCATGCCAAGCGCATGAGACCTTCATATATGATCTTATGTACCAGAACAGCGCGGTTATACATCTTAACGTCCATGCACCATGCACAACTAAACCAGCTTCAATGCATATATCAAGCGGTCCAGCGTCCTGAAACTGCCGTCCAATAATAGCGAGCAGCGTCATTATTGTATGGAAGGTACCCAGTCGAATGACTATATGGGAATATCTCTCTTTGTGTTTCCATAGTATTTCTGTAGCCTTTCCATAGAGGGCCTGGTCCATGACTACACAAATATAACCCAGCTTCAATTGCTGTCTCAGCAGCTCTGATTGACGTATAGTTTCAAGTACTGTTGACATGTCAGTCGCTGGATCATTAATTGTTGGGAGATACCTTATCACATCTTTGGATACATATATCATGCTCCGTGTAATAATATTGAAGCCTGTTCAACTTGGTATAGTCTGGCTCTCAGGATCAATCTGTCTGGTTAGCGTCCACAGAAAGCCTTTGTTCTCAGCCTTTTGTATGTTCATGGCGGCCATTTTGAATTTGACAAAATATATTATCAATATGTAAATGACTCAATTATTTAATGACAGTGTAAATTTGTCTGTGAAACCAATTAGCCTATAGCAATTCATTGATAAAACTATTATTAAATGTACATTACGTTACAGCAAAGACATAGCAAAAAAGGTATTTATTTCATACAAACGGAAGCAGAAAAAAATATTCAACATTTTAAAATATGTTATAAGTAATGGGTTAATGTAATGAAGCGATACAAACTATTAATAACAACATATGGACTTAACATTTTGCTGTAGTGGGTAAAAACATATGGTTTTTGGCGGCCATCTTGAATATTGGTAGCCATCTTGGATACAAGTATGGAATTTTGATTTTCTTCAAAGTATAAACCATAAGCCTTCTGCTTCAGAACAATCATGGTGCGTGGTTGCCTTGTATAGTGTGTTTATTTGCTATATTCGCAAAAAAAAATGTTTTTATGAACCGCAAATTTGTCCGCGAGGGGGGTTACATAAAAGGCCATAAAATCGTTAAGCTACAAGGTTCAAACTGCTATCATGCGGAAATAATATCTAGAGATGTATACCTTTCCATAAAATATAGTGGCAATTTGCCCCCCCCCACCACCCCCCCACCCCCCCAGGTGGTAGTGATAACCCTATTTTCAGAGGTCTGGCTCATCCCCTAAAATACGCCGTGTGATTTTGTACCTAAGATGTGCGATATCTCATGAAATGTATTACACAACTAACTATATGCTCCGTAAATGACGTCGAAAGTTGACGAAATGTTCAGGCCAAATCTGGAATAGAAGAAAATTTCGTCACCTTTCGACGTCGTTCACAGAAAATATCACAGTAATTATGTAAGTATTTTTCTTCTTCTTATGGACAAACTCGCTTGTCTTGTCTCAATTGTACGGATCCCACAGAGGACATGGATTTTGTTATTAATTCGTTCCAACGAAATAACAATTGGTTCCCACGATATAACAATTCGTTCCCTCGAATTAACAATTCGTTCCCACGATATAACAATTAGTTCCTACGAATTAAAAAATCGTTCCCGTGGGAACGAATTATTAAATTGAGGGAACGAATCGTTAATTCGTGGAAACGAATTGTTAAATTGAGGGAACGAATTGTTATTTCGTGGGAACGAATTAATAAAAAAAAAAGAATTTTACGTCCCTTGCAGGGCTCTGTACAATTGCATAGATGGCAGATATTTTAGACATGTAGGTGAAAAAAAGACGTACAATGTATTTGTGTTTCCATTAACTCTCTGCATGCTGGGAAATGCAGCATAAATGCAGCTATAAATAGTTCAAAAATAGCAGATGACAATTCATTATATTTTCTTTTATTTCTCCTTATAAATGTCATGAATATGTCTTGGAATTTCATTAGAATTGTGTCCGGAGGACACAATTCAAATGTAATTTCAAGACATATTTACAGAGAGAAATAAAACATATACTCCTTATTCGTCTGGCGGATATTTTCGCCGCTAGCATGTGTAACGGAAGTGGTACCAGTGTAATCATGAGTTGAATGTGGATATAAATATACCGATCGAGAGCATCGTGCTCCGGTAGCGCAGTTGATTAGCGCGTCCCGCTGGTATTGGGAAGGTCCCGGGTTCGATCCCCGGTCGGTGCACATTTTTTCCGTTGCATTTCCCCTATCCGGTTACATTTGGGGGCTCGTCCAACCCTCATGAGTGTCGGTGGGCTCTCTAGAGGGGTGAACTTGGGGTGAGTTTGACGAAACTCAAAGATAACGGGGGAGGAGTGTAACGGAAATGGTACCATGTGTAATCATGAGTTGAATGTGGATATAAATATACCGATCGAGAGCAGTTGGTTAGCGCGTCCCGCTGGTATTGGGAAGGTCCCGGGTTCGATCCCCGGTCGGTACACATTTTTTCCGTTGCATTTCCTGAATTTGGCATAATTCGTAGAAATACATGTATACCGTTTACGATTAATCATAACGTTTGCTTTGCAGAAAAAAAAACTTACTTTTTTTCCATTCGTATGGTCCAACTTTCTTTAACTTTTTCAACACGGATACACTGCCCTGAAGTATGTATTAATTAACAAGACAATATGGCATGTCGGTCATTAGACATGTACATGTAATATACATAATTATTTAATTTTACATGATATGTAAATTCAAGCCATCAACGTCAATGTAACATTCTTGTTTGCTTGTGTTATACACATGCACGCATACTTCCACTGGGGAAAATCAAAAAAATCGCCACTTCAAAAAAAATAAAACAATTGGCGATAAAAAATTACAATTTTCGAAAATTGTAATTTTTTTTATCGCCAATTGTTTATTTTTAACGCCAATTGCGAAAGTGGCGATCGCCAGCGGAATCCCTGATTGTATTGTATTCACGGTATTGCGCACAAGTTCCCTATCCCCCCCCCCCCCCCACCACCACCGCCCCTGTGTTGCAGATTGGAGAAGCTCCGGTAAAATTCTTAATCGGACCTACAAACACACGGTCGGTCGCACAATCCAAACACGGCTCTACCAAGCCCCGAGTGGTGGCTTAGTCTTCGAAATAAATCACATAGTAATATACATATATAAATGTTCACCCTTTCAACACCACATACCTCTTTAGCATTATTTTGTAAACAGTGTGGAGCCAAATGAGCAGGCTCGTAACGAGCCGTCTCAACAGGATCTGCACGTTTTCATATATTCTTCTTCTATATATTTTTAGAACACAAATAAACAAAATGACTTGTCTTAAGATCATTTTGTGACAATTGGATTGGTCCTTAACCCTTTCAACACCACAGGCCTGTTTTGTCATGGCAAAAAGTGTGATCCAGATGAGCCGGCTCGTGACGAACTGTCTCATCAGTATCATATTTTTTAGAACAAAAACGTCACCTAAACATAAATGGACTAGTCGTTGAATTGATCGCAAAATTAACAAATAAAACTCCATTCCAATTACTTAGGGGTGAAAGGGTTAAGTTAACAGATCACAGTCCATTACAGTTGTTTAAATTTTAAAGGGTTAAATGGCACATCTACTGGGCATGCACAATGGTCAAAACAAGGCAAGCACTAAAATGTATTTTACTGAAACTGTGCATTTATGTTTGCGATCGATAATAAATACATCATCAACAAAAATAACTTACACTTTTGACGATTATAATCCAGTTGCACCTCCGCGTGTCTTTGGAAACGATGGAACCACGTCTATAAAAATACAATCGTCCACTCGAATGCGCCGTGTCTCAGGAATGCCTAAGACGTACAGTGGAGCCTCTCTAAACCGGACACCCTGTGGACATCCCAGGGTGTCCGATTTAGAGAAGCTCCACTTTGAAACATGTATATAACTACTTCACGACACGCGTGGATGCTTGGCGATCATGAACAGACATTATCATCAGCGATAAATGGAAACGAACAATATCAAAAGTAAGCACAACTAAATTGTCCCTATGTTCGGTTTAGAGAGGTTCAACTGTAATTTGTAGTTCTGGCAATATGTCTGAATATCTGAGGTGAGCCATATATCTCTACCTATATAACAACAACAACCGTAAATGTAAGGACGACATCAACATAATTGCACCAGTGCAAGTGGTTGGAGAAGCTTATGACATTTGTGAACAGCGTAACTCCTGATAAAATAGCACACTCATGTAGCCTGAAAACGATCTATAGTGCTTGCCATAAGCTCAACGGGCGTTTCATTGATGGAATGGCGGACATTGCAGATCCTGATCAGATTGTGCGGATGCACAAGCTGATCTGGGTATACAAAATTCCTCCAGTCATATCCACATTTGTTTCAAATTATTCTATTTTTTTTAAACATTCTCTACTCACATGAAATATTTGAAGAGGCACTTCGATGGCCGATCATGCAGAATCTGAACTGGCCATCCTTCGAAAAACTGAAGACTTCTGAAATGTAATAAAAGCACTAAATTAAAGTATAACCATGATACCATTGAAATTCGTGTGATTTGCATGACAAGACCATAGCACATTTCATGACTCCTGACTGAGTAAACTCCGATTCATGTAATACATATTGCAAACCGCAGCAATCCAAAACGCAGCTGATACATTACCAGCTACGTTTTGGATTGCTGCGGTTTGCAATATTTATTTTTATCCCGTCAACACAGTTCGTATGTACCGTGAAACACGGTGCCGTGAAACATTGTTGATATCCTGTCAATACGACCTAATCACTGCGTATGCATATGTGCGGTGTCTGGGGATATTATTTTGCCTTTTAAAGCCATTTGTAGGTGTTGATGGGATACATAGAATAGTAGGTTAGTACCGTGAATGGGAAAACATATCTGGCGCTGCACTGAAACGGGATGTGCTCGACAGAGCCTCGCCCATCCCGTTTACTAAGCCTTGCCAGATATGTTTTCCCATTCACGGCACTAATCTACTATTCTCTATGAACAGTGACATTGCGTGTCGAGCCATGCAGTAGTGTGAAAACGATGCAAACGTTCATCTGACATTTGATCTATAATACAGCATTGTCATTAAGTGCAAAAACCTAGCTAAAGAACATGGATGGTTTTGTTGGGAAAACGACTTAAACGTAAATATATGCAATAAACTCAAGAAACAAGAAACGGAGTATATGGAATATTTGTATAGTGCCATTCCTTTTGAGTTTCTATTGAACGTATTAATATGTAACACCAAATTTACGTAAACTCAAATAATTAATGCTAGCGCTAGCATTAAATAGTAATTTTAGAGCTAGCTCCAAATCATTTGAAGAGATCTCTGAATAATTTGGAGCTATCTCTAAGTATTTAATGCTAGCTCTAATTAGCTATAATGAGCAGACCGTGGCCGAGGGGTAACGCCGTCGGACTACCACGCTGACGACCCGGGTTCGATTCAGGGTTCAGTTCCCGGGCGTCAGTATTTCTGAGATACTTTGTATTTCCTGCTCTACTAGTCCTTTCGGATGGGGACATTAAAAGGTGGTCCCGTGTTTCAAATTTGAAGGAGCGTCTTGGCACGTTAAAGAACCAGAGGAACTATTCTAATAAGAACTAGGCCTTCTTGTGCCGGTTTCTTCTGTATCCACCTCCTTCCTTTCTCCCCTTCTTGGGAGAGGACATGCAAGTCGTTAAATCAAAGTGCCGTCGTTAAATCCAAGCATTTACATTTACATTTAGCTCTAATTATTTAGAGCTAACATTAATTATTTTAGTTTATGCAGATGTGGCGTTCCATATATTAAATGCTAATCAACACACAATGCGGACGACGCAGGTGTAGGGACAATGGCTCTCTCAGTTTTCTCGGACAAAATACACTAGTTAGCTATAGTATACGAATACAAGATCTCGAGGTATAACCAAAGTACTGAAAGTACTGAAATATGTTATCTCCACAAAAACTGATCGGTGTGTGGGGTAAGTTAACTTTGTAAAACACACTGGTGTAACTTGCAGGGTCAGTACTGAAATATATAGAAAATCGTTCACCACATTTTATTACTAGCTCCGTACGTACTGTCCCGTGAGACCTAAAGATAATAGCTGCTGTATGCATACGCACGAACTGTCTTACATAATTGAACTGATAAACCGAGCACACAACTACTGTGAAAAGTATAGAGAATAGTATATGTAGAGTTTTAGATACAAAGCAAGACCGATCAAAACGCTATTGGATAAGTTGGCACAGGGCACTATTGTATTGGTCGTACACGCCGTTTAGACGTAGCACGATCAATGGCTGCCCCCACATAACGTATAAAAGGCGTTGTTTATTATAATGTCAGCCCTATTGTACGGAGCCCCGCAGAGGAAGTATATTTTATTTTATTTTTTAATAATGAATTCCACAAAATAACAATTTGTTCCCTCAATTTAACAATTTGTTCTCACGAATTAACAATTCGTTCCGCGATTTAACAATTCGTTCCCACGAATTAACAATTAGTTCCCTCAATTTAACAATTCGTTTCCACGAAATAACAATACGTTCCCACGGGAACGAATTGTGAATTCGTGGGAACGAATTGTTAATTCGTGGGAACGTTTTGATAAATTGAGGAACGAATTGTCATTTCGTGGGAACGAATTATTAATTCGAGGGAAGGAATTGATAAATTGAGGGAACGAATTGTCATTTCGTGGGAACGAATTGTTAATTCGTGGGAACGAATTGTTATATCGATGGAACGAATTGTTAAATTGAGGGAACGAATTGTTAAATTGAGGGACACTCCAATCTCTGAACATCAGTACTTCCAATTCCTATCCTATATGTCAGGCAAGAAGGCAATCGGTACCATTTATTTAACTATAGCGGGCGGCTCAACAAGCGACTGTATCAGCCCGAGCGGAGGCTCAAATCGTCGACCTTCCAGTTGCTAGGTCGACGCCTTATCCACTAGGCCACGCCAACTGGTATATATATTGGTTTAATATGACCTTGACACAGTCCGACATATAACCAATTACTGTCTGTTTCACGAAAGCTGCCCAAATTTTACGGCCATATAAACAATTCAAAAACAATATTTTTTTCGATAATATTAAATTAAAGGAAAATTTAAGAACGAGCCTTCTTTTTATTTCGTTAAAATTGGTCAAATATTGGTTTTATTACGAAAAATTGATTTCTCTATGGGAATTTAACATGGGGGAAAAATGTAGAGGAGTTGTGGGAGGAGTCAAAAAACTATTATTTTTTTTTAATTGACTCCGAAACCTAGCTAGATAGCTTGGAAATGATCTAACTAAGAAAACAAAAGTTAAATTTTAAAAATCAGTCCAGTATTTCTGAAATTCTAAAAAATTTCCCCATGTTAAATCCCCATAGACATCTTCACTCCGTGAAGATGTCTATGGGGATTTAACATGGGGAAAATATGTTTTCGCAATAAAATCAATATTTGACCAAATTTCACTAAAAATAAAGAAGACTCATTCTTAAATTTTCCTTTAATTTAATATTATCTAAAAAAATACGGTTTTTGAATTGTTTATATGGCCGAAACATTTGGGCAGCTTTCGTGAAACATACAGTAGCTTGATATTGGTAACATGATGTTCATTCAAATCCCAGAGTAGTCCAATTTATAAGTAAATGATTTATAAATAGATGATAGGTTATACTTTAAGAATGATTCTTGATCCGGATCGTTCAGGGTTTTAACTCCTCCCTGTACGAAGATACTTCTGTAGTCCTGCAATGGTAAAACACAGATTAAGGACATAGTTCATGGAAAGTCATTATTTGTCTAAAGGAAAGTAGTTTCGTAAATGTTCTGGGATATATACGTAACTTATGTCTGACCCGTAGCGGTGAATAAAATAATGCTACGGCGGATTATTGAGAGGGGGTCTGGTGGCTCTCCCCCTTAAAAAAAATCAACCACAAAATGGTGTTTCCTGCTTTCTAAAAAAAATAGTGACACGGCGCATCGTGGCATCCGTGGTGTTGTCTACGGCCTTGTATGTAAACATGATTTTTATGGATGTAAATTATGTTGTTCGTTCGTCATTCAATCACTAAATCGCAGTTGATATCAGCGAGACTACTAAGCCATAGTTGCAAAATGTGACTGTGCAAAATGGTCATGATCTACAAACGTTGCAACCGATGCCAGTAACCGATTTCACTAAACTTGCTAAGCATACTTGTCTAGCTAAGTATACGTTGAGGAATAATCACTTATTTTTGCCGAAATGCATTATTTCGTATTGAACTAACGACGGCATATATTTGATGATTAAAATCATGGAGAATTATTATACTGATAGTAGAGCAGCTGGAAGATGTAAATTTTGGAAGGGGTCAACCGGAATAACAACATTTGTTATCATATATCAAAATGTTCGTCTTGGCATCAGGAACCAGGAAACCAATGATGCAGTTGCCGCATTTTTGTGCGGGCTGAGATTTTTTGGGCTAAATCACCCATTTTTGTAAAAAAAATGTGGAAAACTGGAATCGTGCATTTTAGAGTGTATACTCATAAAATAGAATATATATGGCTGCAAATATTGCCATAAAGTAACATTAAATCTTTATTGTAAATACAATACTTAAATATCATGTGACCGTTCCAAGACGGTTCCCATTTTTACATATTTTCAACCAAATTTAAGGAAAAAGAACGATTATTAACATATAAACAGCACGATACGCTGTTAGTATATTTTATTTATTCCCGTGTGTTAATCTGGGTCATAATATATCAAATAACAGGTGAAAAATCAAATATCAAATTACATACAGAAAATAGCCAATGCAGCTCAATATAAGGTAACCTAAATATCGAATATGTGTATCGAAAGAGGTGTAGAACATTACAAAGTATTATTGTACTGCCTGGTGCGGTACTTCCGTATAGAATACCATTGGTGCCGAAATGACAGCGGAGGAAATAGTAGACAACAACAAGAATAACAACAACAAATTATAATTTTCTTCGTCTGCTACCCGGCGAAATGTCTACATAGCTGACTCCAACGAAGATTGTCCAAGGCGCTATCAGGGCTCTAGGTATGATATTTATTTTATCTAGGCACCCAATGCTCGAAACAGCAGGTATTGTATTTATGTACAAAAGTATGTTAGATGGAAGACAAACATTCCCCACCCACTTCAATTGCCATGTATCAAGCGCACATCGTCTCGCTCATTGGATATAACGGGAGTTGTTGGGTGTGAGTTAAAGAGTACGTTAGTATATAACAAACCAACAAAGCGACCGGAACCGGCGTTCGTTCCACCAGTCTCGATGAAAGAACTATTAGATGAAGTATCAGATCAGGTGCAAGATGCTACATTACTGGAAACAGTATATAATATTTCCAGAAGTGGTGAATTTCACAGTGATGCTGATGAACTGATGTGTGTTCTTCCTTGGAAAAGATTCCATTCAATCTTATCAAAAGGTGTAGACAACGAGCCTACTTCTAGGATAGCTTTCAATCCCATCATAATGGCACCTCCAATAAACCTTGACACAGTATTCACTACATTGATGCGACTGAAGGAAACCGCAAATACTTTAGGACAGAATAATGTACCAATATTCTTTGACATGGGGTTATTGACGAAAGCTTTGGAAATTGTGTGGTCGAAGCCGAGGGAGCTAGAGGGTGTTATTCTCTGTGAAGGTGGTATGCATCTGATGATGTCCGTGTTTTCAGCTGTTGGTTATGTGTATGGCGATGCTGTACTGAAGCAACTACTCCATGATTCGGGTGTGTTCGCTGTAGGTACCGTGAACATGATGCTTTCTGGAAGGGACTTTGACAGGGCGATGTATGGTATCAAATTGGTGGATGAAGCATTGCATTCGCGATTCTATCACCAATTTGTACGTTGGTGCAGTCAATCGAACAAACAAGTTCCTGACAATCTACTCACATTGCTGAATCGTTTCGAGAATGCCGTTTCAGAGGAGAACGAAGACGGACTTGCGTGCTGCCTAAGTGAACTGAGGACAGACATCATCGACATCTTGTAACCACTTCTTGAGGAATTCGTCATGACAGGCCGAGCAGTTTCTCCCACATTCAGGTTTTGGAATGACCTCATGAAATGCGTACTACAACCAATCAAGTTGTTTATCAGCTCCATTAGAGTTGGTAATTGGGATGTTCAGCAGAACGCAAAGCTACAGTTGTTACCACTTCTGTTTGTGGCCAACCGCATGAACTATGCACGCTACCTCACCGTTAACATCCTGCTAATGGACCCGCTGATGTTGTCACGCAATTTCAAGACGGGAACTTCGTAGCCAAACTTACCTCGGGACGGTTCAACTCAGTATGGCTGGACTACACCATAGAGGCAACAGAAAACAAGGCTCTGAAAGGAACCGGCGGCATCATAGGTCTGACACTCAAGGGCCCAGCGTTAGCAAGATGGTTTCTGGCAAGACCCATAGCGTCACAATATGCGATGAAATTCAGAGAGAACGTTGCTTCAACAGCCAAAGGAGTCGAACGGGAAAGCAAGGAGACACCTGCTGAGAAGAGGTGGAGTGCCGATGTTAAACAGATGTGTGAGATGTTCGACTCATCATTCATAGACCCATTCGATGTAATTGATGCCCCCGAGCGCTTGGTGAATATTGCCACCGGTGCCATTACTCCCGCGGGTATTGAGGAGAGCCTGGTAGCTGCGATTGACAAGGGAACCGCGATGCTGAACAAGTTTGTAGAGGAGAAACTTGTGGATCCAGTACCTGGCGAGGACCACGACCGGAAAAGTCTGTATGATGCCTTGCTTCGATCGGCCTTGAAAACAATGTCTGAAATGAAAATGTCAGTGAAAGTAAAGAAAAAGAATGTGACAATAGATGGTGAAGTCATGTACCTTCGTCTACTGGCTGTTAACGCAAAGAAACAGGTTCCATTAGCAAGAGTTGTGTCGTATGAAAATGCACCTGTTTCGTTAAGCATGTTCACTGAAGATGGCAAGATGGTATCATCGGCCAAATCGCATCTAATGCCGTGCCTCGAGGGAATGGCCACGTCGGAAAAGATCACATTCTTGGCTGAATGTGACGCCATAGTATTTGATGGACATGCCTGCATCCAGATGATCATTGAGCCTACCCAGCACGTTGCAGTGGTGAGATTTGAAGCAATGGCAAACAGCTTCTTCAACTACATTTTATGCCGAAGCAAGTTGTGCAACAGTGGTCACTCAGTCCAGCAAATACATGTTGTGTTCGACAAGTATCCTGACAGTAGCATCAAGGATCAAACACGAGAGAAACATACAGCTGGTGTCCATGGAAGTGCCATTCAAGTAAGACCCGATATTCGAATCCCACCGAACTGGAAGCAATTCCTCAGTAACTCAGTAACTGCAGGAATAAATCGAGCCTTGCACAGTTCTACACGACACACATGTGCAACAACGGAATGCTGCTTAATGATGATCAAGTCTTGATGATCAGCGGCGGCCAAGAAGACAAGATGATTGAAGTCACAAAGTCGTGTGTGACTGTAATCCCAGATTTAGAGACGACCCAAGAGGAAGCCGACATAATAATAGTCCTACACACCGTTGAGGCTGCCCGGAGAGGTGCGAAAACGATTGTTATATCGAGTCCAGACACAGATGTACTTGTACTCCTGGTTCACCACCGGCTGCAGATAGTCGCAAGTAGCATCTTCATGTTGACAAGTCGGACCGGCAAATATGCAAGTTTGGTACGGTACATACCAGTACACGAGATATATGACAACATGAGTCCACCCCAAAGGATCCTACTTCTTCCGATGTATTGTCTGACAGGATGCGACACTACAAGTTCCTTCTTTGGTCATCGAAAGAAATCTGCATTTCGCATTATGAGTCAGAAAGCTTCCGACTATGGTGCATTGGCAACATTGGGAACAACAGAGGAACTGTCCAGCACACAGTTGACTCAGTGCATGAGGTTTGTTGGGGAGATGTATGGAAAGAAAGGGTGTGTATCTCTGAACAAATTGCGATGTGAGAAAGCCGAAAGGAATGTATGTGGGAAGAATCTGCCGCCTAATGAAAACAGTTTCCATTGGCATGTGCTGCGGTGTTTGTATCAGCTGGTGATTTGGCGCAAAGCTCACATTCCGGATTCAGTTATGTCCGACCCTGTCTTGTTCGGGTATGAAAGAGTATCAGAAACAGGTGCGCTCCAGCCGAAACTAATGAGTCAGTCACCAGCGGCACCTGAATTATTGAACAATCTGGTATGTGACTGTGCCAACTGGTGTGCGGAAGAGTGTTCATGCCACTTGAATGATCAGACTTGTACAGTGGCTTGTACATGTGAAGCATCAATGGAGTGTTTGGGGGAGAATGTGTGCTCAAACCCATTGACGGTGGAAGTGGTGGAGACTTTACGACTTGACGAAGTGGACAGTGACTGATATACATGTGACATTTAATTTTCACTGAGTAGGACAATGATATTCAGCAACCGTTTCATTTATGTACAATAAATCATATATTTAGTGTAAGCTAACTCTTAATAAGATGAGGTAGTATATTTGAGTTCCGTTTTTACAGTAATTATTGGTACACTGTTAAATAATAACATTGTCAGCAATTTAATTATTTGCTGATGTGTATTGGTGCAACTTCTGTTTATAAGGTTGAAATTCGAGTCGTTACTTAACGATATGAGGCATTATTTTAAGTTCAATATTTACCACAAATAAAAAAGAACAGGACATTTTTTAATTGGCAACAGTGAACTTATTGGCAGGTGTCCCACTATTTACTGTAAATACGGTAGGTGTATTGGTGCACTCTGTGTTTATCAAATTAGCTGCCCATTCAGTACATATATATTCACAACTCCAACATATAGTTATAACGAAGGTGGAAATGTGCACCACAATGGAACGGTTGGATTAGAATGATATCATAATTATAATATGAATGTTGCAAATTATCATATTAAAGTTAATTAATGTGATCATACAGATAGGTGTGTATTTCCAAATACATCCAATGATTCAGTAACAATCCATAGAAATGTGCAACACCATAGATGTACTAATATAATTGTTTACGAAACGTGAATACATGCACAATTATCGCTGTTTGCAATTTCTGCTATATTAAGAATACTGATATGCCATAAAGGACTTAAAGTACTGTGAGAAATATGATACTATCAGAAGATGGATTATCGAAATATGAATACAGATAAACACAGTGTAAAAATAGCCATACTTCACGTCGCAATTACGTGTTATATTTGCTTTTTCGCATCATTATATGTTTGAAAATTCTTAATATTGGGCGAAAAATGTGAAAAAAAGTAACGTCTTGGAACGGTCAGCCGATGTTTATGTTTTTCATGTCAAATAATGGTTTGATAATAATATGCAGTATCATTTCTATCTATAAAGACCTTGTGTGTATTACATTTGTTACCGCTTTCTCTAAATTGGAGGATTCTAGTTTTCCATTTTTTTTTTACAAAAATCAGTGTTTTAACCCAAAATATCTCAGCCCGCACAAAAATGCCGCAACTGCATCATTGGTTTTCTGATCCCTGACGCCAAGACGAACATTTTGATATATGACAACCTATGTTGTTATTCCGGTTGACCCTAATCCTTAACCAGGCCTCTTTATGACATGTAGCTGCTCTACCATGAATTTATTACATTATCACAGCCAAAATAAATTCAGTATAATACAAAATAATAAATGTATCCTTAAATTGAAAATTTCTCCTTCAAAGTGTACTTAATAGTATACATTAACTTAAGTATACACTACCTCTTTGTAATTTTGGTGAAATGGGCTACATTTCCATTTTCTCAGCCAATAGCTCACATAGGCGCCACCCATGAACAATCTGCAGCTTACCTTGGCAGATACAGTGAGGAATTCGCAGGCTGCTTTCGACATGACGGTATATGCTCTAGGTGTGTCGTCAAGAAGTGGAGTTTCCTTGAATATAAATTCAACAAAAAGGCCATTCATTCCTTATAATTCCAGCATTTGAAATAAATTCATCACGAAAATGTGTTTATTTTGACAGACGGCAGCCATTTGTTTACATTGACAGCACTGACAACGCACCTGTAGAAAGTAGTTCGGCGTGGGGGTTTACTGGGATATAAATTTTGGACAGAGACTTGCTACGGGCCAATCAAATGTTGTAAATTGTGTAAATATTATTGTGCTGGAATTATAAGGAGACAAGCAATGCGATTGGGTATGATACCTTATGAAATATATTTAAATTACAGAAACTGTGACAGTTTCTGTAAATGACATCGAAAGTTGACAGAATTTGCCGAACAATTACGGAATTGAATTCCGCATTTGTTCCGAAATTTTGTGCGGATTTCGACGTCATTTACGGAAAATATCGTATATTTTGTAAACGTTTTAATGACATATCGCACATCTTCTTAGGTACAAAATCACATGGCTTGTCTCAATTATGAGGTGTAATGTCAGTCATAATTCGGTTGCCAGCTGTGTAAATAAATGTACGTTTGGACATTTTCAACATTTGGCGAACCGTGTAGGCCCTGATCAGACATATGTGTGGTTATGCTGGTCGTGAAGTATTTTTTCTCAGCAGGATGTCCGTGACAAAACATTGTTACCTTTCAAATAATTCAACTGGCGCTACCAACGACAAATGAGACACGCCATGTGACTTTGTACCTTCGGACATCTGCGTAATTTCATGAAATACGTTTGCAAAGTTTACAATATTTTCCGTAAATCGCGTCAAAAGTTGACAAAATGTTCATAGTACATGCGGAATCAAATTGATATTAGTGTTGGTCATGCTACTCTGTATGCGTGTAACATATTGACGTTAACATACCTCAAAATAGTCCCCGTTCACGTATTCTGCTAAGGCAGTGCACGTTCTCGCCTCATGGTTCAGTTCCATTGCTATGGCTGGAAAATACAAGACAACGCACATGTGTTTCTTAACACGATGTATGACAATCTGGAGACTTAAATGGTGAAAGATATTTATGATTGAATTGCGCATTTTAGAGTAAAATACAATGGTACACGTACAATTTGTCTATAGACTATGGGAAAATAGGGTTAGATCTAGACCTATCAGAAATTACAACAGTATGCTTGACCTTAAAATTCGTCAGTTTGGGTGTTCACATGAAAATCAGCAAAATAATCACAATGGAAAAAGTGCATATTTCAAGCTAATGAATATCAGGGGCGGATCTGAAGGGAGGGGGTCCGGGGTTGCAACCCCACCCCCGTTCAGCCACGAAGTTTACATAGATCACAGTTTACCACCAGTTTGAATGTAAATGTCGTAAAACACTGGAAAGTGCATTTCAAAGAGCTCGAAAATAACAACCCCCCAGTTGCGAACGGTAACTCTTGCAATTACTCCCGTCGTACTGTCCGTAGCTACGGGAGTAGATTGCAAGAGTTACCTTCGCAATTAGACAACCACCACCCCCCCCCCCCCCCCCCCTTTCCACAAATGAATCCGCCCCTCAGTAGTGTGTATCATCACTTACTGTACTATATAGCGTATCTCTGACAGCAATCGACATGCAAAGCTACAAATGTGATTCACAAACAAATCAAAATGGCCTCCAAAATGTAGAAAGTATTCAATGGTGAAGCATGTCATGTCATTTATAACAGTGAATGTAATGTTGAATCCGTTGTGACTCGGATGTACGTATTTAGTCAATTCAGCCAGTATGTACTAGGGCACTGCAACACCCATTACCTGATACACCGTATTACTTGTTATTTCCACCGCCCACACTGAGCACTACTTCTTACCGGCGCCAGAGAGCAGGAGGTAAAACGCCACCGCCGGGTCTCCCTGCCGGGTGATCACTCGTCTACCTTCATAGCTGTAACGTGGGTAAATGTCAGGTAGATGAACGGATTTGTGACGAATTAGAAGATATTCGTGACAGTGTGACGCTGATGCTAATGTCTACTAATTTAAACATATAGTGTGTGAATATTTTCGAATATCTTGTGTAACAGGCAAATATGTAGTATGAGTACAGTAGCAAATGCCGCGAGGTGAGTCACGTGAACTGACAGGCATCTGACAGGCAAAGACGGGCGCGTTCCTACACAGGGTGTATGATCACGTGGTCCTGATTCCGTATATGCTGTGCTAAATATGACAATGAAATACATAACTGAACATATTGTTGTTCCATATATTTTTTTAATTTCCTACTCGTACGTACAAGCAGACAAAACGTGTTCGAAGCTATCCTAATAGTATGAAAGTTTTGCTTACGAATGGAATACTGAACAACAACGGCTAGTAAGTGGTGAATTACTGGACGGACAACTTACGCCATATACTGGCCTCGTTCCGCCAGTTGTAGCTGCATTCTCGCCGGGAATTCGGCAAAATTCGGGATGTTCCGGAGCGCCAGTTGGGCCTGAGAACAAACACATACATTATAAATACAATAGCAGACACCTAAATAAGATAAAACTAACGTGTCAAAGAAAACAAAAGCCACGGTAATCGCCGAATACGGCTATCAGGGGCCCGTTTCACAAAACTTCGTACAACTAAAATGTTCGTAAGTGCAACTGTAGGATCGTCTGAAAATTCTGAGCATAGACTGCATATAATTCATACTACATTATTAATGTAAAATGTCCAGACTATCATAATGTTGCACTTATGAACGTTTTAGTCGTACGTAAGTTTAGTGAAACGGCCCCCAGAAAGATATGTCGCTGTGACTAGAGAACTGGGGCTTATGGGATTTGTGACCAGTGTATCTCCTGATCAAATAGCACACTCGTGCAACCTAATAACGATCTGCATTTCATGTTAGAACCATAACGGTTGTTTCATTGATGGACTGTTGAACAGTACAGGTCCTAATCAGACTGTGCTGACGCACAGGATGATCTAGATATATACTGGTCAGAAAACTTATAAACCTCACAGTCACATATATATGACAAGGTAATGAGGTTTTACTGCTCTTTCTCATTTGCCGCAGTCCATGACGCAAACTCACCATAGCACCGGCTTAAGCGGAACTCGGGTAAAAGGGAATATACACGATACTACAACCTATTGAAATTATTCGATGCCCACCAAGGATCTGTAGCCTATTTCACCAACATTTCAAAGTATACTTATCTAGCAAAGTATACTTTGGGGGAGAAATTTTCAAATTAAGGATAAATTTATTAATTTTTATTATACTGAATTGATTACATTATCACAGCCAAAATGGCTGTGATAATGTAATAAATTCAGTATAATAAGTCTGCATACTTTTAATCATCAAATATATGCAGTTCTTAGTTCTATATGAAATAATGCATTTCGGGAAAAATAAATGACTACTCCCTCAAAGTATACTTTGCAAGATAAGTATACATGTACTTTGCAATGTTGATGAAATTGGCTACGGTACTGGAAAAAATATAGTGTCACCAGAAAAACGCACGGGATGGACGCCGATGTGAATTTAAAAATACAAAATAAAGCCAAGAGATCCATGATAATCGCCGACCACGACTTCCAAATAAAGACAATCCCCCGCCTGCCAGAATGTGCGACCTTTAAGATAAAATCTTTCCGCAATAATACAATTAATGTGTTAAACAATTCAGCAAAAACCAGGAACCCACTGGTTCCTGGTTTTTGCTGAATTGTTGAACATATTTAAGATTAAAGATGGGGTCTTTATAGATGTCATTAATAATATACAAAGAGGGTTTATTTTGTATTACCAGGTACACATATATTGGTACTATTTTGTAGTATTTGTATGACGGAAATCAATGATCTTGAGGTAAGGGGAGATAACCGCGTTTTCTCAAAATATTAACAAAATTCGATAAGGAAGTCGATATTTATTTGTCCAATCCAATTTCTGGTGTACGAGAGTTGATAACTGTACTTTATAACATATTGCAGCAATCGAGTTTAAGTTTGTACACATACTTGATTTAAATAATTAAAAATAATCCCACTGTCTTCACATGCACATAAACTGGCTATCACCACTACTAACACGGTGCATTGTATTGACATATATTTAGTTAAAGCTGGGGTCCCACATGCCAGGTTATAATAGGGTGGCCGGATTAGGTACAGCGAGGGAGGTAGGTAGAGCGTCGGACTGCGGATCAGGAGATCCCGGGTTCGATTCCCAGTTCGACCTGCTCCAAATGGCCGATTCTGTCTGTCCTTGGGCAAGACAACTTCGTTCTAGCCTATATAGTCCTATCGGATGGGGACTTAAATAGTCGGTCCCGACATACAAGGTCATCGAACCGTCGTTAAATCAAAACATTTACCAGGTTATAATATAGGGACACATATGGTTTTGTATATTCTGTAGATACATGTATGACATTGTTTGGTAAAATAAACATTCATTCACCATTACCCCATTTATTGATTGGCATTATTATACATTTTATATCGGACGTAAATTTCCACACTGATATCTGGGACGATAATCGTGTTTCTTTAAAATGCTACTTACTATTTATTATCTGTATTTATTGTTTGATATGCAATGATCATACTTTATAATCTGTCGAAAAACTTATTTTTTTCAGGTGACGCATTTAATTAGTGTAAATACAATGTAATTAAAAAAAATAGCATGCCTCATTTGCATACGAAAATAGCCTGATAATACCGCGAGTCACTATCAGTAAAATAAATATTACTAAATGATTATGTCTGTATAGCGGACACTTGTAATTTTTACAACTGGTGGAATAGTGACACAATTATACACTCATGTAATTCCTATAAAGAACATGTTGTGCCTACTGTTCATTCATTCATTCAGCTTATATTTAAGGATGGGAATTGGCTCGAACACCTTCCATACCAGTAGCCTATTTCACCAACATTGCAAAGTATACTTTACTAGCAAAGTATACTTTGAGGGAGAAATTTTCAATTTTTTTAACAATTTATTATTTTTTATTATACTGAATTTATTACATTATCACAGCCATTTAATGGCTGTGATAATGTAATAAATTCAGTATAATAATTCTGCATACTTTTAATCATGAAATATATGCATTTGTTAGTTCTATATGAAATAATGCATTTCAGGAAAAATAAATGATTACTCCCTCAAAGTATACTTTGCTAGTAAAGTATACTTTGCAATGTTGGTGAAATAGGCTATTGGTGTACCTACTGAGTGGGCATGTACTGCGTAAAAACGAAAAGTTTTGATGTTAAAAGCTAGTGGAATAGTTATATAATTAGGTACACATTTCATTTCCGTAACAATATATACCCTTTAAACAAATTAAAACTCATTGTTACATGCATATCTGCACAATTAAGGAATGTGACCATGCTCTGACAAATACGTATTTGTTTTTCTGTTTGTCAGATCACGGTCTGTTTTTATTCTTTACGCATACATGTGTACACTATATTATTTTGACCATGTTAACTATGTGTATGATTGTATGTTATGTATTATATACATGTAACAAAGAGCATTAAAGATTAATAACAACAAAAAGAATATATATATATTTTACATAATGTGAGGGCCTCAATCGTTAAGTTGGCACCATATGAGTGGCAATTAATGTCATAAATAAATAAACGCGTTATAAACGGCACTTACGACACTAATCGCCACTCATCGCCCCATTCTCGCACCGATAACTTCAGTGGCGGATCCAGGATTTCACCAAGGGGGGGCCACATGGAACTTGAACTAGGTATGCTCGTTCGTCGACTGAGCGGTGCGAGGGAATTGGCTAGGGGGGTCCGGGGGCATGCCCCCCCTGGAAAATTTTTGAATTGAGGAAGCCATTTCCTGCATTCTACGCTGAATATTTCGTAAAGAAAAAAAAATCGGGATATGTTCGTTCGTCGACTAAGCGGTGCGAGGGAGTTGGGTAGGGGGGTCCGGGAGCAAGGCCCCCGGGAAAATTTTGGAATTGAGGAAGCCATTTCCTGCATTCTACGCTCAATATTTCGTAAAAAAAATCCGCTACTGTACTTCAAAGGAGTAATATCCATTCTATCACAAGTGATCGGCTTGGTGGCAGGATGGTATAATATGCTGTTTTAAATATGCATAAAAAAGGTAGTACTACTTTAGTCATATGCTTTATTTACATAAATAAAAAAACATATGTGACTAAAACATGACTACATATTATTTTTGTTGTATTCATGTGCACACCAGTGCATTATACTATACGATACTATCACATAGCTACCAGGGGGCCGTTTCACTATAGTTCGTAAGACTAAAATGTTCGTAAGTTCAAAAATATGATAGTCTGTACATTTCACATTAACAATGTTTTCTTGTAAACAATTATTGGATTTACATTTATTGAGCATAGGCTGCATATGCAGCCTATGCTCAATAAATGTAAATCCATCAATTGATATTCCCAGACGATCCTATATTTGCATTTACGAACATTTTAGTCGTACGAAGTTTGGTGAAACGGGCCCCTGATCAATACAGAGAGAGCTGTATGTATATACCGAGTGGACCTCGTCCTCCGTGCGCTGGGACCGCGGTTTACACAGAGTCTTCTTGGTCTCGTCGCTGATCCGCAGCTGTGACCATGGAAACGCGTGTAAATATAACAGACAATGGAACATTAAACTCTTCGATTATACAGTGGAACATACTGTGCACCAGCTAGAGGAAGGAGGATTCAATCACCCTGTGTTCCAACTACAGATCTACCTCGTATATATGTGGCTGTCACTGGCGAAATGGGGCATATGGGATTTGTGACCAGTGTAACTTCTGGTAAAATCGCACACTCCTGTAGCATGTACAGTGAACAGGGCAGACTTTGCGGATGCACATGCTGATCTGTATCTACACTGGTCGCAAAACCCAAAAGCACCATTTATCCAGTCACAGCAACAACCCTGGCATAGTAGTAACGGTCACATTTACATTCTCGGAAAATGAGAGAAGTACGGTGGCGTGGCACAGAGGGGACATGGAAATATTTCATTTTATTGCGTGCGCACGCGATAGCTATTGCGTGCGCACGCGATAGATTAGCCAATGAAACCCTATCGCATGCGCACGCAATAGTAAAACATATTTCCATGTCCCCTCTGTGCCACCGTAGAGAAGACATTTATACCAAGCCACTCAATTATTGTAAGCGGCAAACTGTGGTTAAACAAGCGACGACAAAGTCAAAATAAGTGACAATACTGATGGTAGTAAGCAGTAGACGGACCTGTCTGTCGGCACAGAAGTCCGCGGGATCGAACATGAGGTCGTTGGTGCGGTCGGCGCGGTAGTCGAGGAACTGCAGAGTCTGTAGGTACGGCAGCTGGTCCCATCTCTCCGCAAACCTGCAGAAACAGCGACAACAGAATGGGGGTGGGGGTCGTAGCTAGTTATTTCCCTTTGCAAATATATTTATAGACATCCGGTCCTTTGATTTACTTTAGCGTTTATGTCTTACTGAATAACTTACACAAATAAAGACTGCTAACCGGGTAGACCCACATTGCAATACAATGAATAAGTTTGAAAATATGAATCTGACAAATAATGCAGGTCCAGATCAGATTGTACAGATATGTAGGCTGATCTTGATCAAGATAGTCAAAATCACTATACATGTAATCAGGCGCGGATCCAGGATTTCGGGTTATTGGGCGTAACTATTTTGCAATACTTGACTATATTATCGAACGAGCTAAGCTCGTTCGATAATATAGTCAAGTATTGCAAAATAGTCGACCGAGCGGAGCGGAGCAGAAAAAATGCATGGAATACATGGCACTTGGCATGAAACGTGCCTTGTAACTTGTAAAAAATCTTTACTGGGCGAATTTTAGGGGGGGCGAGCGCCGGGTCCGCCCCCCTCTGAATCCGCCCATGGTAATTGCTCCTTTTCATAACAAATTATGCTACATTCGCCCTTTTTACAAGCAATGAGGCCCTAAACTACACAATTTGGACCGGATTTCTATAAATACATTCACCGGGACATAACTAGCTACGACCCCCCCCCCCCCATTGGTTGGATACTGTATTACATACAGTGGAACCTCTCTAAACCGGACACCAAGACAACACATATGTGATCTTATTTTTGATGAGTTTCTTGGTCATTTATCTCAGGTGATGGTGTCTGTTCGTGATCGCATAGCACACAACTATAGCTCAGAATCACAGGCTGAAGTAACTGGTCATGACCGACGTCTATAAATACTAGTTTTAGCTTTTTTTCATTTATGGATGCTTTTAGGCATATTGAATGAATTTAAATACCTCCGTCCGTTACTTCAACTTGTGCTCAGAATGATCAAATGTCTGATTTACAGTGAAACCTCTCTAAGCCGGACACCCTGGGGACCTCCCATGTTGTCCGGTTTAGAGAGTTTCACTGTAATATAATTCTGAGGTTAATACACTGGTGCTGCACTCCGCGTCGGCGTAAAATGTTTCATGTCGATATAGGCACCGGATTCCTGACGAATTCCCATTTAGCTACATGCAAAAGATACTGCATAAACGCATTTTCGTTTAGTAAACGGTGCACAAAAATTTGCGCCGGTTACTAGACGAAAATACGTTTATGTGATTGTTCTGAGTTGATTTGAGTGGTATCTCGTCAGGAAAGCGGTGCATTTTCGACGTGAAACATTTTACGCCGGCGCGGTGTGCAGCCCCAATGTAATATGCAACAGACTAATCGATTGAGTATACAGTCACTCTATTGCTTGATCGCAATGTGTCTGCGTGGCGCAAACATCTTGGGCTGGGCACACGTCCAAGTTAACTCTTTCAACACTACATACCTATATCACAATGTTTGCAAACAGTGTAGATCTGGATCAATCGTGATATTTTATTTATAAAGACAATACCCCTTTCTGATGATAAATGGAATAGTCCCGAACAACAACATGGGAGTGACCATTCCAGTTACTTTATAGGGGTGAAAGAATTGATTTTCAGACAATTATGATCTACTATATATATACAAGGTACATACATATATTGCATAACAAACTGGAATGCAACGCTTAATTTTGTAATGACCATGTTTTTATTATACTTCTACTCAGATTACTCCAGCAGATATATGTGAAGAACAATGAAACATGTTGAGTGGATAATAATAATAATAAAAAAATTGTAAACATTGAAATCAATTGTCTTTTCTTTTCATGGTAAATAAAATACGGACGAGTCTACTTGCGTACGCACCCTTCGCAGTGTTGCTTCACGCAGCGGAGACAGAAGACGATGACCCTGACCTTCCGCCGCCAGTTCGCCAGGGCCTCGGTTCCAATCGACGTCGCCCGCTCCTCCCGGGCTCGCCTCCTTGCTGCCGAGCCCTGTCTGCCCCCGCCCTGCCCACGGACGCCCGATGATCGGCATCGCCTCAACGCACTGTCGGAGAGAGTTGCAGTTGAACCTCTCTAAACCGGACACCCTGGAAGATCCCCATGGTGTCCTGTTTAGAGAGATTCCACTGTAATCCAGTCACGCGAGCTCTTCAGGACATGATGGCTTTGTGATCATGACCTGATACTAGTCTACCATCGTAGATACATGACAATGCAACCAATCAAAATTAAGCCTGCATGTTTGTGGTTTCCGAGTGGCCGGTTGAAGGTTCTTTGTATAATTTAACTCAATGTCGCAGCTATATATCAGAAACACAATTCGCAATTCGGAGTAATTATATTCGGCCCAAATAAATGTTCGGCCCAAATAAATGTTAACCAAAATGTTCAGAGCACATGTAAAACAATCCCGAGAGTATTTAAAATACAGATATGCGAGAATGTAGAGCATTTCATATACCAGTCTATATGTTTTACTGTACAGTGTCCCGTCATACTTACTACTTGTCATCCTTTGTCTTGTGCATCCGCCACGTTACGGATATTGACGTCTTCGTCGGCTCTTTCCGCTGTCCGGGCTCCGGAGGCGCCAACTGTACCGTCGGTTCGTGGGCAGACCCGAGCCGAGTGATCTGGGCGTTCGCCTGTATCACGCTGAACGCCGCCGGTTTCAATTCCTCTCGTTTCTTCCGCGCCACTTCTAAATAATGGTCGCGAAGTTTCCTGCTCAGTACTCCGTCGTTAGATTCTAAAAACACATCAACGGTTGACGGTTGTGCGGTACCTGGCGTGCGTTCCGTTAATTCGTGATGTGTGATGTTTATTGCAGCTACAGCTATGTTCTCATCCGTGGACGTCGGTTGCCATGGTTTCACGGTGGGCGTTTCTATAGTTGGACTATGGGACTCGATATCAGTGGTTTCCCGAGGACGAAGGTGAAATAGCGTTGATACGTCGCTTTGGTCAGTTTCCGCCCCACCGATCCCATTACTCTCCCCATCGTTTCTGCATGTGGTAACACTGGATTGGCCGTTCGTGTGGCGAAATTCACTTGTTATAAACGGCGATGAAGTTGCTCTATTCATTCTGACGTTCTTGCAGTAAATGGTAGGCTGAACACACCGTGATTTTGATAACCGTTGGCAATTAGTCGAGACGGTACGGAGTGATTGAGTTACATGTACATGTGACACAATTTAGTGCTTTGCGATCATGAACGCACTTTACAATACTGCGACATTAGTTGAAAAGCATTCAGATTAAATACACAGATTTGTTTAAAGTGTCCGGTTCAGAGAGGTTCACTGTGTGTAACATTTTGTAACGACGATGTTGCATTTCGTAACGACGTATTTCGCAAATCAGCTATCGCTATACATAAACAAATCTATGAATAGACATGATGGAGCAACATTTACGTTTTGTATAATCTAATTTAGTGTAATATGAGATATGCCATGTGATTTTGTACCTACTGTCTATTCCACGTTTTGCTGCCGACGAACTTTTGGCTATTAAACATATATATTCCCGCAACTACATACGCACAAAACGTCAAGCGATTATGTCGAATGATACTGATGCACTATCACTACAGTACAAGAGTCGCACAAATATGTTTCTTAACACATGTAACTGAACGAGAGAAAAAGACGCAAATGAATCGCATAGCTATACAAAATCCATATCCAATTCTCTTCAAATCGTGCGAGAAATAGCTCACTATTTCAATAAAAATATGTAAAATATTACAAAACTTTCACAAACGCAAAAAAAATATAATGTGTAAACTCTCTTTAAATGTTTAAAAGTGTTATTGTCATTGATTATGGCGAGCAACATTAAACGCTAGTGTGAACATAACACTGAATGCCATTGTTTCAATATGACAACTTTTGATCATATTTCAAAGTTACTGGCGCGAATACAGCCACTACGGGTCGTGTTTCGTGTAAATCACCAGGTCACAGTTCCTTGTCGTTATTTCTGTGAACGATCGCTTCTCCGTAACACTTTCACCCCTGATTATCTGGAATGGTTTTCTCATGGTATATAATTGTAGACTATACCAAATATATTACAATAATAATGTAGGTAATTATGGCCGAGCACAGACACATAACACACAGACTTTGTCTCAAATATTAATATTGATATGGATGACTTATATCTAGGGGAAAAACCTTGGGGAAAAGGTATAACAAACATAAATCCAAAATGGCCGCCAACATACGAATAGAAGCTAAATGTTATATATCTGAATGGTACATCATATTAACCCTTAGACTGCTGAACACGAACATTATCGTCTGATGTTGTTTTATATTGTGCATCCTTTCTCAATAAAGACATGGTTTGACAACACTTTAGAATAATTTCCATTGGAAATCATTCGAAAGTGCTGTCATATCATGTGTTTGATGACAAAAATAGAAAAAGGAAAATAAACAGCAGAGGACAAAATTTATTTCAGCAGTCTAAGGGTTAAGGACCCGTGATCATCTAATGATTCATGCATAATTGTTTCGTAAATGTGATGGGATGTATGCATAACATACATGTGAACATTATCTTCTTACTATATCCTACATGGTGCATAGAGTTGTCATGTCGGCCATCTTAGTGTGTACAAGCCATCAGTCAGTTTTACCTCTTATTACGTTTGACACATACCACTAATAATATGACACACACATGCATAACAATTGGTGCAGCATGATGGGGAGACATCTGACTACAGCGTGCTATGCCTTGTTTTCATCAAATTTATATACAAAGTTTGATATCTGAAGGGTTCGTTGACCCTTTTTAAAATGTTTGAGAATTCAGTAAAGACTGTGTAACAGTAAGAACAATACACAGTGCTGTAGGTATATACCTGTATTACCATGCATACTGTATCGAATCCAGTGACTTGTAAGCAGTTATCAGAGTGTATTGTCACTACTGGCTACTTGCCTGCTATGCAAGTAAATACGGTTTTTACCTGTGTCAGATGTACTTCTAATAATAGACAGTGCATCAGTTTGACATTTTACACATTGAAAAAGTGTCCATTGTATATTTTGTGAGTGATGGTAGAAATGCTCAGATACCTAGCTTTTTGTGTAGTCTGCTGCAATAATATGTATAGGGCGTTGTCAACCTATATATATGGGACGTATTGCACCAAATATTATTAGATTTGCTGCAATGGTATTTTCTGTAGGTGTCAAACCCTCCAAGTGGTGAAGTGTCTGATAACATGTACAAACTAAAATGGTGGAGATGGCAACGCAATGCTCTGTATAATATACTCCGAGAATAACAGAGTCAGATATACTTCATATAGATATTCAGTCACATGTATGATTCTACAACATTTGAAACAAAAGGTCATATTCTATAAAGTCAATCATTAAACATAGTTTACACTGTGAATTTGTGTACCGAATTATTGGAAAAGGAATGCTGGGGCCCGTTTCACTGAACTTACGTACGACTAAGAAGTTCGTAAGTGCCAAATTAGAATAACATTTACACTGATATGTTGGTAATTTTTCAGTGGATGAGTTCGCACGTAATGATGTGTGTACATGTAGGCCAAAAATGGTAGCATTTGTTAGCCACGTTAATGTGAAAAGCAAATTAATAAATATCTTCGTACAAGCATTGTTATCGTAGTAAGTTTAGTGAAACGGGCCACTGATTATATTTATAAATAGGAATAGCCATGTGATGTAAATAAATTCAAGATCGCCGCCTAAATTAATAGTTCATAATTTATAATTATATATATGGTTTAATTTATTTCAATTAAAAACATCAAACATTACATAGCCGCACCACTTATATGTGCATGCGACTTTCACAGAAATGGTTATGTGGCAGAATATTTAGCACAGATAAGTGTTTATTGACCGTCCAAGATGGCCACCGTATGTTAACCCATTACATGCGGTATACACCTTTACAGGTATGTAATGTATTCAATATTTTATTTGTGTTATTTCTGAATGAAAGTATCTGTTGTGACCACTCATTTGAACCGTCTCGACGAGACGGTTCAAATGGTGGTCACGACATATATTGCTGAGCTCATATAAAGAAAATATTTAGGATTTCCCTTTGAGTGAGAAATTTTGAGTGAGAAATTTTCAATTTAAGGATAAATGTATTAATTTTTATTATACTGAATTTATTACATTATCACAGCCATTTTGGCTGGCTGTGATTATGTAATAATGTCAGTATAATCATTCTGCATGCTTTGAATCATAAACTATATACAGTGGTTGGTTCTACATATGAAATAATGCATTTTGGGGAAATAAATGATTACTCCCTCAAAGTATACTTTGCTAGATAAGTATGCTTTGCCATTTGATGAAATCGGCTACGTATCCTACAGAGGTTCTACTGCAACAAACCGCTTTGTGCAGCATGCAGTTATTCAAATCGATCAATCACATGCAGTAGTCATTGTAAATGCCAAGCAAAGTGCCATAACGTCTGTGTGATAAATAACAGCTGATTCAGAATAAGATATTGACTACTATCTGACAAAACTAGGCTTCATTTCATTTCTGAACAATGTAGGCTATATCCTACGGTGAGACAGAGGGGACATGGAAATATGTTTTACTATTGCGTGCGCACGCGATAGCTATTGTGTGTTGCGCACGCGATAGCTATTGCGTGCGCACGCGATATGTTTTGCGTGCGCACGCGATAGGTTTTGCGTGCGCACGCGATATGGTTTCATTGGCTAAGCTATCGCGTGCGCACGCAATAGCTATCGCGTGCGCACGCAAAACCTATCGTGTGCGCACGCAATAGCTATCGCGTGCGCACGCAATAGCAATGAAATATGCCCATGTCCCCTCTGTGCCACCGTAATATCCCGATAAGGTAGAGTACTTCTACAATTTATCAAATTGTTCACAGACCATGTGTTCACCAGCATTTTTGAAAAGGGGGTCCGACTTTCAGCTCCTGGACCCATTACAGATTTTCGGTTGCTTCACATTCCCGGAGATATTGTTACTTCTAGAAGCCGAATGCTGCATTCGGGTATGTTTTAGAACAAATAATAACATTACCGGGGTATTAGGGCATTTGAATACTCTAATTTCCGCTCATTCATGCATTTAATCCTAATTAGGATATATTAAGTCCTAATTAGGAGATATCAAGTCTTAATTAGGAGATAAGAAGATACTAACTCCTAATTAGAAGATACTAACTCCTAAGTAGGAGATAACAATTACGTTATTTCATAATTATGATTTAGTATCTCATAATTAGGAGCTAGTATCTCCTACCGGTAATTATGACATCAAAATATTTCAGCATCTGGCACAAGGACGCTTCCATACATTTACTGCGCATACAGCGACAGACCACATATTAGATATCCGAGACATCATCGTACACATTCTCTGTAACTCTTTCACCCCTAAGTAACTGGTATGGATTTTGATACATTAATTTTGCCACCAAATCAATCGTCACAAAATGATTTTCAGACTAATCCATTTATGACAAAGGAGAATTTCAAAATTCTTCTTCACATGAACCGCTTGGCCCATGGTGGCCAAACTTCACAGTTATGGTCCATGTGTGAAGCCTTTTCAGATTTGTTAAAACGGAGGTCGTCGCTAATCCAAGATGGCCGCCTTCTAAAAATAGCACAAATTCTTAAAAACTCTTCTTCTCATGAACCGCCAGCCGGATTTCAACGAAACCTGGTAAGAATGATCGATGTACAATGCTCTTTCAAATTTGTTAAAATGGTGACCCAGTGGTCAAAAATGGGCGTGGCCCTTGGGGTCAATTTGGGGTAAAATTTTATTTTTGACCGAATATGGTCATGTCTATATCAAATCCAAGGTATCAAAGAGGCGATCGCTCTGGTACATTATTTGTTGAAATTGGATGGTCATGTCATCCAAGATGGCCGCCGAAAGGTCAAGGGGTCGTTCATTTGTTAGAGATTTCAAAATTCTTCTTCACACGAACCGCTTGGCCCATGGTGGCCAAACTTCATAGTTATGGTCCATGGGTGAAGCCTTTTCAGATTTGTTAAAATGGAGGTCGTCGCTAATCCAAGATGGCCGCCGTCTAAAAATAGCACAAATTCTTAAAAAATCTTCTTCTCATTAACCGCCAGCCAGATTTCGACGAAACTGGGTAGGAATGATCGACGTAGAATGCTCTTTCAAAGGTGTTAAAATGGTGACCTCGGGGTCAAAAATGGGCGTGGCCCGTGGGGTCAAATTTTATTTTTGACCAAATATGCTCATGTTATATATCAAATTGAAGATATCGATGAGGCGATTGCTCGGAATCGGATGATTATGTCATCCATGATGGCCTCCAAAAGGTTCATTTATTCAAGATTTTGAACGTCTTTTTCTCAGGAACCACATGGCCGATGCTGGCCAAACTGGCCAAAGAAAGTTAAGATCCTTGGGTGAAGAATTTTCAGATTTGGTAAAATGAGAGTCATCGCTTAATCCAAGATGACCGCCATCTAAAAATAGCACAATTTTTTTAAAACACATCATGGCCCTCTTTAGCCCATCAGCCCGGGGGGTTGGTCGGTATCAAATCAGGGCAAGAATGCTCATAGTGATTTTTGGGAAGGTATAAACCCCTAGAGTTAGAAAACATGTGATAGCCTTGTGGCGGTTGTAGCTTTATATGAGTTATCTCCCTTTTTCCAAAATGGCCGCCAAAATGCTCATTAAGCTATATATCCTGTTCTAGGACAGTGATTTTGGTGGCTATGCCTAGGTTTGAGGGGTCAGATATATCATTGTTGTCTATATCCAAAATATTGGATGCAGCCTTAATATTAAAATTCAAGATGGCCGCCAAAATGGCTGCAGGCACATAATTAAATGACCGCGTTTAAGGTCCCAGAACAGTTGCGACAGTGATGTTGGTGCACATTTCTTCAAATGATCAAATATTTAATTTCTGCATTTATCTGAAGCCTTATTATGTTATTGCAATACAAAATGGTTGGCAAAATTGTGATTGCAATGGCCACCAGAATGATTATCACCACATATTTCAGTAGGTCTAAACGAGTATGCTCTTGGTGAAATATTTCTAACTTTAGGACTTTGCTGAAAGGACCTTTGGTGTAATTTCGCCAGCAATGTCATATATATATATACATACACACATACATACAACAAATATATATATATATATATATATATATATATATATATATATATATATATATATATATATATATATATATGATAGAGAAAACGATATAGCACTAAACAATTACCCTTCGTAGGTACTGGATCCCGGAGGATACATGTACGACGGAAAAATAAATATGATATAGAAAACTAATCGTTCAACAGTACTAAATAGGAAAGAAATAGTAGGAAAAAAACAAAAAACTGTCCCAAACTGTCCCAAGTGGATCTAACCGCTGTTTGGCCCGGTTCAATTTAGCAACGCTAGCATTTTCGCGAACTGTAATGTTGCACTGAATGCACTGAGTATTATAGGAAAGCGATTCTGTGATGGTGGTTTGAAGGACATATGCATAGAAGCCGGGATAGTCGCGGAGGGGTCCATGAATGGGGTCATTGACAGTAAACAGTACAATCGTGTTATCAGGGTCCACAAGTGCATCTATAAAGCTTTGATGTGACTAGCATGGACAGAGTTCACACTGTTGGTAGACAGCAACGAGGAGAAGAGCGTTGTGATCAAATCATGTGTAGACAAGGTGAAAGACATAGCTGATGATCTCAACCAACATAGCTTCAGTGGTCTCCTCGACAGTCCACACTTATTAGAGTTGATGATCCTGTGGAGAGACTTTCTGGAACACCTACGCCACAACAATGGGGAGCTATCGGGATATTGGATGTCATACATAGACATGGTAGAGCACGTGATACTTGGCCTTCTGCGTGCTTCTCGTGAGGGAAACTGGGATTTGCATATCAATGCCATTAGAACGATGATCCCATGATGTTTTGCCTACGATAAGGTCAATTATGCTAGGTACCTGTCTGCATACTTTGATCAGATGACAAATCTTCCGGAGAATAATCCTGATGTACACAGAGCCTTCCAGGAAGGTCATTTCTCGGTGCAGATGTCCAGGAATAATCCCTTTGGTCGGATACCTGTAGATCAGACAACTGAGGTTACGGTGAACAAGGACACTCAGACCCCTGGAGGCACGTCACGGTTCAGCCTAAAAGCAGGAGCCATCAAGAGGTACTACAACACAGCAGAGTACCGCAGTGCATTTCTTGGACATTTAAGAGACATGGTGTATGGTAACCAATCAGGACTCAACCATGCTGATCTGCAGCAGCCCAGAATCCAAAAAGATGAGGAAACAGTCTCGGCAGTCATCAGCCTCATTCAGGCCTGGGTCAACCCATTCGCAGAGAAGCAAGATCTCATAAGCATTTCTACTGCTAAATCGGCATCCAGAGACATTGCCTCTGACCTGATGAAGGCGTGTGATATTGGAGAGCAGAGTTATGCCATTTTCAAGAACGAGAGACTGGAGAACGACCCACCAGCAAAAACATTTCACGATCCGATAAAAGCTAACAAGCTGAAGACATTCACAAATATGTGTAAGAAGAAGGTGGTGAAAACAAGTGGGAAGGAGATCATCTTGAACGCTGACCGGTCTCTGTTTGGTCGCATCATAGTGATGGCACAAGGGCGCAATCTCAAGATGGAGGACATCCTCTCTCACCCCCTGGGAGGACCACTACCCTGGGCTCTCTCTACCCCTGACGGATTACTCAGGAAAACAAACAAAGCTTCCATAGCCACTACTTTGCAGGAGAATGTGACAGTAGCACACCAACTCCCACAAAATTCGGCTTCTGTGGTCGATGGAATGAACTTAGTTCAAAGAGTAAAGGGTGATCAAGCTACGTTCGGAGACATTGCCACTACAATACTGTATATGGCATTGAGAGAAGGAAGTAAAAGTACCCGAATAGATGTTGTGTTCGACACGTATCGAGAGAATTCTATCAAGAACAGTGAGAGATCGGCACGAGGTGAAGAGACCGGACACCAGCTGCAGAATATCACAAGCGCACAGATCGTGAGGCAATGGAGAAGTTTCCAGACAGGAATAGCTAACAAAACCAGTCTTGTTAGCTTCATTGTCAGTGAATGGAGGAAGCCGGTGTATATAGATAAACTACATGAGAAGATTCTCTATGTAACTGTAGATGACAAATGCTACAGAATTACATCGCAGGGCAGTGAAGACGTGCCAGATCTCCAGTGTCAGCAGGAAGAAGCAGATGGGCGCCTACTTTTCCATGCTTTCCATGCTGCTGGAGAGGGCTACCAGGCTGTAGTGATATGCTCAGAGGATATAGATGTCTTCATCATGTGTTTGGCATTCCATGACAAGATAGGAGCCCCATTATTTCAGAAATGTGGAACTAGAACCAGAACTAGATTAATTGACATCGGGAAAGTCGCTGCCACTGCCGGCATAGATGTCTGCAGAGCTCTTGTTGGTATACATGCATACACTGGATGTGACACTACCAGTGCTTTCGCAGGTAAAGGGACGACAAGTGCTCTAAAATTATTGACCAACAACAGGGAAATCAAGAACACATTCACAGAGTTGGGCCAGGAATGGGACATCTCCTCAGAACTGATGAACAAACTAGAGTGTTTCACATGTCTCCTCTATGGTCCCAAAGCATCATTCACCAAGGTCAATGATCTCAGGTATCACTTGTTCTGTGTTAAGAAAGGTGAGATAGAGAGTCATCAGCTTCCACCCTGCAGGGACTGCTTAGTCAAGCATGCGCAAAGGGCAAACTATCAGGCTGGAATATGGAGAAGATGTCTTGAGCAAGACCCAGGTGTACCAAGTCCCATTGTCAGAGGGTGGAAAATTGACATGGATGGAGCTGAGCAATTCATGGTAGTGGATTGGATGGATGGTCAGGCAGCACCCGAGGCTATCTTGGCCCTACTGGCCTGCAAATGTACAAGGAAGTGTACACTGCCAAAGTGTGTCTGTCTGGCAAATGGACTTAAGTGCACTGATATGTGCAAACTGTCAGACTGCGAGAATCGGTCATCAGAGGATGTGGAAAGCACGGACGAGGACGAGGATGTGGATGACGATGAACTGGAGAGTAGTGATGAGTATTAGAGTCATCATGTACATTTCCCTATAGTTGGAAACTTGTTGCAGCCGCCGTTGTGTCCACCATCTTGGATTGCATTATTATATGAAGGCTTCATTGAGTTTAAGGTGAATATAGAAATTGATTCCTTGCCCAGTTGAAACATTAGCTACAAATTACTGTCCTAACTGCTATACGAGCTTGAAACAGCCACTTAAATATATGTTGGCAGCCATGTTGGCGGCCATCTTGGATTAATATCATAAAAGGTGTTTTGGGTGAAGACAGAAATGAACTAGACATTATGTTTGTAAAACATGGATATGCCCCCGTGGCCTACTGTAGTGTGTAAAGATTGTTAAAAAAAAATAAAAAATAAAAAAAATAATAAAAAAAAATAAAATAATGAAAAAAATAAATAATGAAAAAAAAATTAAAGAATTATAAAAAAATAAAAATGCTGGAGAAGGTGGGACAAACTTTTCGACGCAGATGTACACGGAAATACGGAAGTACGGACGGACGGACGGAACCTCAGGTGCAAAGCAATATGCCCCCCTTGCTATCGCATAGGGGGCATAAATATAGGACTCCTAATACCTGGTCATAGACAGCAAAATCACTGTCCTAGCTGCTCTAGAACATGATATATAGCTTAATGAGCATTTTGGCGGCCATTTTGGAAAAAGGGAGATAACTCATATAAAGCTACAACCGCCACAAGGCTATCACATGTTTTCTAACTCTAGGGGGTTATACCTTCCCAAAAATCACTATGAGCATTCTTGCCCTGATTTGATACCGGTGACCAGAATTCCGGACCGGGGCTGATGGACTACTTGTTTCTCTAAATAAATATGAAAATTAATTGCAAAAAGTGCACATCCTGATGAGACGGCTCATCACGAGCCGGCTCATCTGGGGCCCGTTTCACTAAACTTCTTAAGACTAAAATGTTCGTAAGTGCAAAATTATAATAGTCTGTAAATTTCACATTAACAATGTTTTCTTGTAAACAATTATTGAATTCACATTTATTGAGCATAGGCTGCATATGCAGCCTATGCTCAATAAATGTAAATCCAATAATTCAAATTTCCAGACAATCCTAAATTTACACTTACGAACATTTTAGTGTTACGAAGTTTAGTGAAACGCACCCCTGGATCTTTAATTTTGTGATAAACAGGGGAGATAATTGATACTTCATGTTCGCTATTACTTTGGCAGGAAGCACACTTTCTGAAACATAATGTTTTTAGCTGTGAAATGATAATTTTGTCAATTACAGTAAGTGGTTTCCTTTGTACACACGAATTGAAGAAATCCAAATACAATTGAAGTATTTACCAGCAACTGCACAAAAGCTAGCATTAAAATCGCTAGTTCTTTTTTATACCCAATTTTTTGCAAGCAACCGATAGGTACAGTTTGGTTACGACATATAATGGACAGTATAAATTGACTGCCTAAAAACTTTGTTTTTAGATACACAGACTTTTTCATGCAAGTCATAGGTACAATTGGGTACAGAAATACAATATAAATTTACCAGTACATTATAGTGAAACCTCTCTAAGCCGGACACCCTGGGAGGTCCACATGGTGTCAAACTTGGAGAGGTTTCATTGTAAATCAGGAATTGTATCATTCTGAGCCATAGTTGTGTGCTATGCGATCATGAACAGACATCATCACCCGATATAAATGACCAAGAAACTCATCAAAAATACGACCACATGTGTTGTCTTGGTGTTCGGTGTAGAGAGGTTCCACTGTAGTTTTTACTGTTTCATCACTTTCTGCGTATATCCGAGACCGGACGCCTGGATTGTGATACATTAAACAAATACAGTGGAACCTCGCTAAACCAGACTCCAAGAAAACCCCGGTGATCTTATTTTTGATAAGTTTCTTGGTCATTTATCTCGGATTATAATATCTGTTCGTAATCGTATGGCATACAGCTATCGCTCACAATGAGCAAATGCCTGATTTACAGTGAAACCTCTTTAAGACGGACACCCTGGGGACCTCCCAGGGTGTCCGGTTTAGAGATGTTTCACTGTACGAGGCTACGACTGGAGAAATGGGATTTATGGGATTTTTTAACAGTGTAGCTCCTGATCAAACAGCACACTCCTGTAGCCTACAAAACAAGTTGCCTTGCTTGTTAGAAGCATGATGGGCGTTTAATAGATTGAATGGCGAACAGTGCAGATCCTGAGCAGACTCGAGTCACAGCTACATAGAAACAAATCGGTACCGGGTGTGGTATTTAGCATTTCACCCCTAAATACATGTTGTTGGTGTTTCCATGCTAATTTACTTTACTATTAATGAGAAAATGCTCTTTTGTTTCAGAATTGAGCAATACTGACAAGTGTGCTACAGATCATGATGAGACGGATCGTTACGAGCAGGTTCATCTGGATCTACACATGTTGGTTGTATGGGCTGTAGGGTTTAAAGGGTTAATGTGCATTCATGACGAACACCAAATGGCGAACACCAAACGGTTGTGGATACTGGTAACAAATATATGGGGAGAATTGTATCTAATGATTGTGTAACTTCTAGCCCATTGTTTGATTGGTGTTTAACGACCTATCAACAGCTAAGGTCATTTAAGGCCAGGCCAACGGGCTCGATCCCGTATTTAACCTGCTGCATTCGGGGAAAATCCCAATATTAGAACGGAATATTTGCATCGGAAAAATAATTCAGTGCTGAAATTAGAATATCCCGACACAGCGACAGGTATATACCACACCAAAGTCACTTGGCCACTTCCCCTAAAAGTAATAGGATTAGGAATAACCATAATACTCACATAAGGGGTATAACCAGATTCAACTGTCACATCCAAGAATGCCAACGATGTACGTGAGGGCCAACCAGGTCTCCATTTGCTTTATGTTTATACCCATATGCGATAACAAGATTGCCGAAGGTCACAATATACACCCGTCGAGGCAAGGCCAGTCAACAAGAGGAGATAAGTCACACTGAAAAACAATAGGGTTCTTCATCTTGCCTTGATAAACATGTATACCGAAAATTAAAAATTGCCGACAAGGGGAGTAAGTAATAGGCAATTGTTGAAAAGCAATAGGGTTCTTCATCGTACTGTGATAAACATGTATACCGAATTTGGTTACGATTGGTTAAGTAGAACTTGAATTATTGCGTGGACTAGGATACAGAGTGCGAAAATTAAAAATGGCCGCCAAAGGGAGATAAGTCATCATAATTTTTGGAAAATCAATATGCTGCTTTGTATTGCCCTGATACAAAGTGCGAAAATTAAAAATGGTCCACAAGGGGAGACAAGTCATCGGAATTTTTTGAAAATGAATAGGCTTCTTCATCTTGCTGTGATAAGCATGTTACCTTGTATACCGAATCTGGTTACGATCGGTCAAGTAGAATTTGAGTTATTGCGTGGACAAGGATACAGAGTGCGAAAATTAAAAATGACCGCCAAGTCGAGATAAGTCATTCCATTTTTTGGAAAATAAATAGGCTTCTTCGTCTTGCGTGATAAACATGTATACCAAATTGAGTCACGATTCGTCCAGCAGAACTCTATTTATTACGTGGACAAGCTGTTCCCGCCATTACAATGTGAATCCATAATATGTTCCGTTGTATAAAAAGGGGGTTGCTCTCTTGAAGTTGCGTCTGTCCCTCCGTTCGTCTTTACATCCGTGGTCATTTACGTCAATTTGTTGGTAAGAGTTAAACCATCATGCCATAATAACTTCATATGCGACACACTCATGGGACCATGAACTAAACGTTGACCTTTTTGACCGTCACAGTGTCCAAGGGGGAATATCCATGTCTAATTGTAATGTCTAGTTTTCTATTGAACCAGATGGTCGCGGCCATGTCGAGCTCGAAGAGGGATTAGATGGTCTCTGAGCGTATTTATTTGAATTTGAAGTAAATCGGAGTAAGGGTTGTGCAGATGAGAAGATATATATGCAAAACATACAACGCAAATTTCATTTGACCTTTTAAATCTGGGCTGCATAGGTGGGCTATATAATGAAATATGGATGATGATATTTGAGGTTTGAAGTTAGTCAGAGTAAGGGTTATGGAAATAAAAGGTATGGACAAACTTTAACATATAATAAGAACTTTAACAAAAAATTCGGAATCGTCCGACCTTGACCGTCGGCATGTGGGCCATATAGGTGGGCCATAGAATAAAAATGTGGATGATGATAAACACGTATTTAAAGTCTGAAGGAAATTAGAGTATCCTAAGGGTTGTGAAGATGTAAGGTATATAAAAACTTTACCGCAGATTTACTAAAACCGTACACAAATTTCAGTGTCATTTGACCTTGACATAGGGCATATTCTTCATATATGGGCCGTATATACGTGCGCTATATAATTGAAATATGGATCATGATCAAGACCTTTGAAGTTTGAAGTAAATCTGTGTAAGAATTGTGGATATAAGGTATGTATGCAAAATCCGGACACGCGCACCATGTGCGCACCGACACTCGGCCTTCATTGTGATCACCATTTCTCGCTATCCGCAAGTGTCTGATAACACAGAAAATATTTGTAACTTAAGGTACATTGTTCAATGTTTAATAATTCAGTGAGATTGAACATAGGAAATATGTATAACTTAAGGTACAATGTTCAAAATATAATTCAGTAAGATTCAATATGCCATATGGGCAAACAAAACTGCCCAAATACCTTGGAGAAATGACTGGAGAAATGGGCATATGTCATGTGTGACCAGTGTAGCTCCTGTTAGATCAAATTGCACACTCCTGTAGCCAGATAAGGACCTACCAGTTTTATTTTATATAAATTTTGTTCACGTTCCGTCTGTGTTGATCAACAACGTTCTGCTCCACCATGTTGCTATTTTGTTACATCACTGATTTTGACATGAAAAAATAATGTTTGGGAGCAATGTTGTACACTTTTGTTGGAATATGGAAAAACTATCAACAATAGGATTTAAAATCATTTTATTGACTTTGAAATAGAAGCTGGCATGAATTATAAAAGGCAAATTTGGAGAATTAACTGAATTTATTAACCCTTACACCGCTATCTTTATTTTTTGTCGTCTGCTGTTTATTTTCTATTTTCCATTTTTATTATCAAAAACATGCTTTGACAGCACTTTAGAATAATTTACAACATGCTTTGACAGCACATTAGAATAGAAATTATTCTGAAGTGCTGTCAAACCATGTTTTTATTGAAAAATATGGCAAGATATAAAAGCAACAGCAGACGACAATTGTTGTGTGTAGCGGTCTAAGGGTTAATGAAATAAACGTTTAAAAGTCCAGCAATGCCAGAAAGCCTTCAGCCAGTATAGTTGAACATTTATAAGTGTATACCATAAACAATTGAATATTCCTATAAAATTGGACATTATTCCATCATAAATAGTCTCTTGGTTTGCCTGAACGCAACCGACCGGCAAAATATACGCATACTCAACATTTTTTTTTCAGTGTAAAAGCTTTTATTTTTTTTATGGATTATTATTTTTCACAAGAAAAAAATGCATACCTACCTACCCATGTTTTTAAAGCAGGGTCAGGTTTGAGAAGTTTTTTATTTAATGGTGTTCAACAGCCTGTCAGCAGCTAGTCAATTTAGGCCTGGTTAACAGGGTAATACAATTAGTACTAATCTTACTATTTCTATTATGGGTATAACCAAATTCAACTCTTAAGTAGAAGGAAGCCAAAATTGAAAAATATACCTGAGGGCCAAACCAGGGATATCGGGATTTCGGTAAGTATGCACTCCATTCTAGAAGTTGGACTCGCTCACCTGCAGGTTATAATTACCTCCCCTGTCGAGGAGAGGAGGGGAAAACCCGACCTGTTTTCCTATATAATTTAATCATATTTTGAACACTTATAACAACTAATTCTGAATCATTTGAGAATGCTTATATGCAAATTTATAATCTTAGATAGTAAATAAAAAATATTCTTGTGTTTGCTTAGTTTGTTTGTTTGTTTATTGGTGTTTAACGGCCTATCAACAACTAAGGTCATGTAAGGCCGGGCAAACGGGTTCGATCCCGTTTCAACCTGCTGCATTGGGGGGAAAATTACAAAATCAGAACTGAATATTTACATCAAAAACAATATATTCAGCCCTGAAATTAGAATAACCTAACCTGGTGGCAGGTCCATACCACACCAAAGTCACTTGGCCCCTTCCCCTAAAATAGGATTACGAACAATCGTAATACTCACATAAGGGGAATAAACAGATTCAACTGTCACATACAAAATGCCAAAGACGTATGTGAGGGCCAAACCAGGTCTCCAATCGGAATTCCGGTAAAGATGAACCACGATCGTTAAATTACCCATCGCTTGCACCCACCTTCCACCCACGTGTTTGCTTAGTATTTACATTATTCCAACAACAATATTTTCCGATGTGAATATTGTGTATCGTAGAGTGAAATATATCCAGTTTCCCCGCATTTAAGATGGGCGAATTTGTATCACGTGACCTTTTTACGTCACGATAACTTCGAGAATCATTAAATTTACCCTTCACATGCTCTCGACCAACCACCCTTCAGGATTGGGCAATCATAAAATCATTTAATTTTGGTCTTAACTACATGTACTTCATATTTAATAGTTTCCAGAAAATTCTGTTAATACTCAGAAAAGGGCAAGTATTTAAAATAAAGTGACAATGTAGATTTTGCATTTTGCAACTGTTGACTGCATAGCCTGTCGGGTTGAATTATTATTCAAAAGAGTAAGACTACATTGGACTATAACGATATACATGTCTCAAATTTGATTGTTCTCCAACCTCGATATCAGCTGACAAGCTCATGCAGGGCGGCCACAGAATTTTGAAAAACAAATTCCCTGATATTTCCCTGATTAATCCTTTCAACACCACAGACCTGTATAGTGGTATTGGCAAACAGTGTAGATCCAGATGAGCCGGCTCGTGACGAGCCGGCTCATCAGGATCTGCACTGTTTGCAAAGTAATTTTTATATTTTTGAGAACAAAAACACCCCCTTTTCATAAATGAACTAGTCTGAAAATCGTTTTGTGACGATTGGATTGCTTGCAAAATTAACATATCAAAATCCATTCCAGTTACTTCGGGGTGAAATGGTTAACCAGATTATATTTTTGTCACTGGCAAATGCATGCAAATATGAAATTTCATGAGAAAAATGCTTTTGAAAATTTTAATCACTAGCCAAAATCAAACTTCCCTAAGTTTTGGCTATTTTTACTAAACTCCCTATTAATTTTCCCTGCATGGATTCATTTTTCTCTGCTTTTCCCTGTTTTCCAGAATCCATGGCCGCCCTGTGACGATATCCGAGAACTACTCGTTAACTGTGACGGTCACAGTTTTGCCCTTGGGATCGTCGAATCTGTCCATCGTCTGGATGTTTGTGATCATCGTGAGACCGAAGAAGAGAATCATCATGAGAATGGCCGACGTTATAATCGCCATCCAGATAGGTGCGGAGAAGAATGGCACACAGTCCCACACAAAGTCGGTGAATTGTGTCATGTTGCCCGTATTGTTGCCGAATGGGTCAAACTGTAATATAGGAAATACACGCTAAGAAAAATGACGTACAATGATATTTGCTCTAAATGTTTTATATCTGAATCCCGTAAATGTCTTTTTCAAACCTGTTTTTTTTAATAAAGTCTCTCAATGAATACCATTGCTGCATAGAAAACATGAAATACATGCCAGTGATTCAGATAATATGAGGTAAATACTGATCAAGTGCTTTATACAATGTATATCATATTTATTCTAATAAATGCCCCTGGTGCTATGCAAAACATGGAAAATAGGATAAAAATTTAATATTTTCAAATACAAGTCATTTAAATGGCTTTTGTATGTAAAAATAACATATGTATAATGCAAATATGGGAGGGGGGCTGTTTTAGAAAGGGGGTGGGGGGTCTACTATTATAATAAATACGATATGCAGGGTGAAAACTTGGCTTTCTAACGTAGCCTACAGTATAACACAAGGTGGGCTGAGTATTGAATTTTTTTCAATGAGACTTTTCTTATGTCACAGGTCCCGAGTCTTCCAACTGTGGGTTTTAGTCTCATGCAGATAGTGCACATTGTAAGCAAGCGAAGGGAACACGAACAGGGCAGACAAACAGGATGGTGAAATATTTCATCATAAATTGTTATTGCGCCTGTCAACAGCACGGTCTGTTTAACGGTCTGTCAACAGCTAAAGAAAACAAGTGTAGAACCCAGACCAGTAGCCGATTTCATCAACATTGCAAAGTAAACTTTAGTAGCAAAGTATACTTTGAGGGAGAAATTTTCAATTTTATGATAAATTTATTAATTTTTATTATACTGAATTTATTACACTATCACAGCCAATTTGGCTGTGATAATGTAATAAATTCAGTATAATAATTCTGCATACTTTTAATCATGAAATATATGCATTTGTTAGTTCTATATGAAATAATCCATTTAAGGAAAAATAAATCATTACTCCCTCAAAGTATACTTTGCTAGTCAAGTATACTTTGCAATGTTGGTGAAATCGGCTACAGACTGTGCAGGGGCTACACTGTTCACTAGTAAGTGAATTTTTAAATTTGTTTTATTTTTTATCATTTGTTCCCTATTTAACAAGGAAGAAAATCAATAATACATTTGTAAAAGTAAAATACACATTGAATTTGAAATATGGGGGTATAACACACTTTAGATACCAAACTTATCTGGGGCTCTGCACATCACTGTACTAATAATATCATATTTTCATCTCATCTCATCTCATTGTTTGCTCGACGTACCTGGAAGCTGTGAAATGTGAGGTTTATCTGCATGGTGCCATTCAGCTGCATGTCGGCACGGTTCCACATTGTGCGCAGCTTGGTGCAGTGGAAACAGAACTTGTTCGGGGCGGTGACAATATCGAGGCCGAGAGGGGCGGTTATGCTGAACGTTTCATTCAACTTGTTTACGAAGTCCACCGTGCTGTTTACAACCAGCCAGTCTCCCCGGTAATGCCTTATCGTCGTACTGAAACGTGAATTTATTTATTCAATGTTGTTTAATGGCATGTCAACAGCTAAGGTTATTTTAGGCCGGGTTAACAGTCAATGTCGAATCCCATATTTCACCTGCTGTGATAGCTGAAAGGTGAACTGTGGCTGTAAATGGAGAAAATTTTGCTTATGGGATTTGTGACCAGTGTAGATTCTTGATTCGAATAGCACAAACCTGTAGCCGATTCATCAACATTGCAAAGTATACTTTCCTAGCAAAGTATACTTTGAGGGAGAAATTTTCAATTTTAGGATCAATTTATTAATTTTTATTATACTGAATTTATTACATTATCACAGCCAATTTTGGCTGTGATAATGTAATAAATTCAGTATAATAATTCTGCATACTTTTAATCATCAAATATATGCAATCGTTAGTTCTGCATGAAATAATGAATTTTGGAAAAATCAATGATTGCTCCCTCAAAGTATACTTTGCTAGGAAAGTATACTTTGCAATTTTGATGAAATCGGCTACTGGAATGGAGAACAGCGCAGGTTCTGGTCGCATAACCAGTATGCCCCATTTTTCTTGTAGCCTGATAACGATATATATGCTTGTTAGAAGCATGACAGGTGTTCCATTGATGAAACAGCAAACAGTGTATATCCTGAGCAGACTGCGGATGCACAGGCTGATCTGGATCTACACTGGTTGAATAACCAACTAGATGGTCAGTAAATCCGACAAATGCTCCCGATGACGCCTAGATTGAAATTCAAAGTCCTTGACCCTGGGTATTTGTGTATGCTTATTAATCACAATAAATGGTGATAAATGTGTATATGAAGTTTCACATCATAATCTCAGTTGGTAACAGAGATAAATTCTAGAAAGGTTTAACGCACTGTTTTGTTTATTAGTCACAATAAATATTTGGATGCTAATTTGAATTGAATTTGAAAAACTTTAACGTAAAACTTTAACAAAGTTTAAAGTACATGTAATTTGACCTTGGGCTCCTGGGCAGCATGGGTAGGGTATACAATGAAAATATGGATGGTGATCAATGTGTATATGAAGTTTCAAGTTGATATCGCAAGCGGTCACAGAGATATAGCAATTTGAAAAAGTTTAACAGAAAACTAGGACGCCGGACAAAGCGGTAACTATATGCTCTGGATGGTGATCAATGTGTACATGAAGTTTCAAGTTGATATCGCAAGCGGTCACAGAGATATAGCAATTTGAAAAAGTTTAACAGAAAACTAGGACGCCGGACAAAGCGGTAACTATATGCTCTCCCAGAAAAAAATATTTCGGGGAGCATAATAAGTCACATTTCTCATGTAGTCTGATAACAATGTATATTACTTGCCAGAAGCATGAATGGTGACTGTGACTGACTGGAGAAATGAGGCTTATGACATTTGTGTAGCTCCTGATCAAACAGCACACTCCTTGAATGACGAACAGTGCGGATCCTGATCAGACTGTGCAGATGCAGTCTGATCTACACTGGTCGGATAACCGATAAGCCCTATTTCTCTGGTCACAGCCTAAAATGGTGAATGGTTTAACCATTTCACCACTACATAACTGACATGGACTATCTCGTGTTAATTTTGAGAACTTCCATTATGTAGAAAAGCGGGTCATTTTGAAAGAAACAAGGGCCCGTTACCACTACAAACAAGGTGAACTAAGCCTCAGTGACCTCAACCTGCGGTGTCCAGAAGTGGCGTGTATGCGAAATAAAGTACCATCCCTATACAGACATTGTGGCCAAATAGTATTGAAATTGGTAAGGGGGTAACCTGTTACAGAGAAAACAAACCAAAATTTTAACGCATTGGCCTTACAAACAAGGTGAACATACAGTGGGGTTAGTGTGTAAGTGCACACACGAACGAACACGACAGGTTGGTTCCAACCTGTCGTGTTCGTTCGTGTGTGCACTTACATGCTAACCGCACTGTAAGTCCTTAGTAAACTAGACCTTGTGTGTTCAGATGTGGGTTGTATGCGAAACAAAGTACCATCCCTAGACAGACATTGTGGAGAAATATTAAAATCAGTGAAATGGTTATCATTATTTAGCAATGGAAGGTGTTACTAACACACATGTATACGCATGTGAACGAACGTAATGGACTAACGATATATCCCCTCTTGCCTATCGGTGACGGAATAATAAGAGCTTATATGAATTCTCGTTGACCAGACCAGAACATCAGTAAATCGTAAATGTAGCAGTAATAAATATAATTATCATGTGTAACAATAGTGCCAAAGATCACAATATAGGACTGCCGAGTAAACAGTCGGAGATAACTCACTGAATATCAATAGGGTTCATCTCCTAGCCACGACAAACGTGAGTGCCAAATTGGGTTAAAATGTGGCAAGTATCACTCGAATTATTGTACAGACAAGGATAAAAAAAATCAATAGTGAGTGTTCTTCTTCTTCATGATCAATATGTATATCAAATTTGGTTACGATCCGTAAAGTAGAACTCAAGCTGAACTCGCCTGCCTACCAGTACATACTGTAGATTATTAATTTGTGCAAGTACTTTTTTCGCGATGACGACTACCTCTTCAAACGGGCACACAAAATGGTAAAATTTACATTATGAATGAGAACAAATTTCAAACTCAGTCACAAGCAGCAAACTATTTAGCAGCAATGTTTAATTGTTGTACATGTACAGTGGAACCTCTCTAAACCGGACACCAAGAAAACAACTGTAATCTTAGTTTTGATGAGTTTTTTGGTCATTTATCTCCGGTGATAATGTCTGTTCATGATTCACAGCTATGGCTCGGAATAATCAAATGTCTGATTTACATTGAAACCTCTCTAAACCAGACACCCTGGGGACCTCCCAGGGCATCCGGTTTAGAGAGGTTTCACTGTACATGCCAAACATGGGGCAGTTTTCATTGTCACAGATTCTGTTACATAAATGGGGATTATGGGTTTGCAGGCTTAAGGGTTTTGCGACCAGAGTACATCCAGATCAGTCTGCGCATCCGCACAGCCTGATCAGGATCTGTACTGTTCAACATTCCATTGAAGAAAGACCCGTAATGCTTCTAACAAGCAATATAGATCGTTATCAGGCTACATGAGTGTGCTACTTGATCAGGAGCTACACAGGTGACAAATGACATAGGTCCCATTTCTCCAGTCACAGTTACATATGAGACGAGACATTTTGTTCATATTAACAAGATGTGCGATTCTTCATGAAAATATTTACAGAAACTGTGATATTTTCTGTATATAGAATTCCACATTTGCTCTTAACTTTCAACATCATTTACACGAAAAGAAAAATTGTAAATAATGTTTCGTCTTCATCACACATCTTCGGTACAAAATAACATGACTCGTTTCATATTAGATTAATGACTTACTTGATTTCCAGCGTCATATTATCGTCCTCTAGCGTCATTGTCACGGTTACATTGTAGTCCTTTGCCCTGGAAATGGACAGGTAGTTCTAATACCAGCATGGACCAAGATATGTATAATGCCTGTTATAAAACTTTCTAAGTATTTTATCCAAATTTGTATGCAAAATCATGCAGTTTCACTACTGAGCACATATATAATGAATTAAATGTGCAAAGTCGGATTACAGATATGCTAGGTTGGTGTTAGGATTATTATTTTTTTTAAATTAGTAGGCACAATTAACTCTTTGCATGCTGGGAAATTTGTGGGCTATAAATAGTTCAAAAATAGCAGATGACAATTCATTATATTTTCTTTTATTTCTCCTTATAAATGTCATGAATATGTCTTGGAATTTCATTAGAATTTCTAATGAAATTTCAAGACATATTTACAGAGAGAAATAAAACATATACTAATTCGTTTGGCGGATATTTTCGCCGCTATCATGCAAAGAGTTAGCTGATAATGAGAAAGACAATAAAAATTTTGATTTGCTCCAATATGTGACAACATAGAACTTTTTCAAATAATTTCAGAAATTTTTAGTAGCCAAAATGTCAATTTCTGAAATATTAGAAGGCAAATGGCTAATTTAGTAGCCAACTGGCTACTGCAGCTACCAGTAGTGCCAGTCTGGGATGAGGAATTTGTGAGTGAAATTTACACTCAATTGTGATTCTAAATATGCATGTATCGTCTATGGATACAATTTCCACATCACATAATGTATGTTTGCAGTTCACAATCTGTCTATGCAGCCCTAACAATTGCAGTTATGTCCTATTCACGACAGTACATTACGTGTCCAAGTAGTCAAACGTCCTCCTAATTTGGAGCATGACAACAGAGTACATGCTCGGAAAGTTTTACAATCATTTGCCCAGATACCATGCACATAAATTGTGAGCAAAATACATACGCAGTTCCATTGCCTTCATTTGTATTGTTCATCACGGTGACCGACAGCTGGTCTCCCGTTATACTCCCACTGTACGATTCCGTTTTTGGGTCCTTCGGATCCTTGACGACCGTAACGTTGACGCGGCAGAGGTATATCAACGCTGCCGTATCATTCTTCTCCTCGTATGGTGTGCTGACAAAGGCACACGTGTTGTTGCTGTCCACATCTGCCTCTGCCAGCAGGTGGCGCCCCAAGTAACCCGACTCAGACACCATCTGTAAACACGATTGATTAATTGATTAGGGTTTTACTTTACATCTGTTTCACAGCAAGTGAAAGGGTTTAACAATTTCAACCCTAAACTAGATTTGTCAGTAAGCGGGGGCTTACGGAATACCCCCCCCCCCACCCCCGCGTCAGCCCTGACCTAGAATGAATTACAGCTCGCATACTATCATTTTCAGATAAAAGACTATGTCAGCACATATGGAGAGTGCGATGGTGGTTCCAGTTGAAAAAAGCAAACTAGATATTCTAAGTCCGTGACCTTGACCCCTGGCATAAATGAGGGTCGTAGGTTTGTTGCAGAATGATGTATGAGTGTCAGAGAAGGGCCGGGTAAAATATCACTGCATTCCGCAAAGGGAAAGAGAAGTTGTAAGGAAATTTACATTTGTTAAGTTTTCGTTTTTTTCTAAGTTTATAAGTCCGTGACCTTGAGCCCTGGCATACATGGGGGTCGTAGGCTTGTTGCAGAATGATGTATGAGTGTCAGAGAAGGGGTGGGTAAAATATGAAAGATTTCCGCAAAGGGAAAGAGAAGTAAAAAGGAAATTTACAATTGTTAAGTTTTCTTTTTTTTCTAAGTTTCTAAGTCCGTGACCTTGACCCCTGGCATAAATGGGGGTCGTAGGTTTGTTGCAGAATGATGTATGAGTGTCAGAGAAGGGGCGGGTAAAATATGAAAGATTTCCGCAAAGGGAAAGAGAAGTTAAAAGGAAATTTACAATTGTTAAGTTTTGTGACGGAAGGAAACACGGAAACTCGGACGGACGGACAAGCTGACTCCAGTATACAGTATACCCCCCACAACTTCGTTGCGGGGGGTGGGGGGGGGGGAGGGGGGGTATAATAACTGGAATGGACTGTGATATGTTAATTGAAGGACCAATCTAATTGTCAGAAAATTATTTTCAGACTAGTCCATTTGTAATGGGATGTTTTTTCTTTTTCTAAAAAATAAGAAAATTACTTGCAAAAAGTAACCGGCTCATCTGGATTAACACTATTTGCAAACACTGTAGCCTTGAAAAGGTTAACATTTCAGCATCAACAAAGGTCCTATAGAGACAGGGATTCGGAGTGGAAAGACCAGTGGGATGGTAATGGTTGAAGTTTAAGTCCCCAGCAACAGAGGTCATAAAGAACCGGGACCTTGGTTTAGTCTCATCCGACAGACCAGGGGGCCGTTTCACTAAACTTCTTACGACTAAAATGTCCGTAAGCGCAAATTTAGAATCGTCTGTAAATTTCAATTGATGGATTTACATTTATTGAGCATAGGCTGCATATGCAGCATATGCTCAATAAATGTAAATCCAACAATTGTTTACAAGAAAACATTGTTAATGTGAAATTTACAGACTATCATAATTTTTCACTTACGAACATTTTAGTCGTAGGAAGTTTAGTGAAACGGCCCCCAATGGGATGGAAATACAACGTCTAGGGTGAGGATTGAACTGACAACCTCCAGTATTGTAGTCCTACGCCATATCCCCCTAGACCATAACCCATCCCTATCTTCGTTAGTGAAGTCCAATGATACTTATACCAACTTGGCTCAACCCATCCTTCTGTTCAATAGCAATGTCAAATACAGACAGGAATGTACAGGTATGGGGAGCGCTGTACATTCAGAATTAAAACTACAAAATAAGCAATGAGTACCGAAATTTGCCCTAATCAGTAGCCTATTTCACCAACATTGCAAAGCATACTTATCTACCAAAGTATACTTTGAGGGAGTAATCATTTATTTTTCCCGAAATGTATTATGTCATATAGAACTAACTACTGCATATATTTGATGATTAAAAGTATGCAGAATTGTTATACTGAATTTATTACATTATCACAGCCAAAATGGCGTGATAATGTAATAAATTCAGTATAACAAAAAATAATAAATTTATCCTAAAATTGAAAATTTCTCCCTCAAAGTATACTTTGCTAGCTAAGTATACTTTGCAATGTTGATGAAATCGGCTACTGGTGTCAAGCAGCCTAATTACATGTACCATAATCACCCTAAATATTCCAACACCATTCATTTGGGGAAACATATCAAATATGTTTTCCCGACAACAGTAAGCGTGCCAATATTTAGGGTTAGTATGAAAATGTGTTCAAAGAACACGGATGCCCCACATAACGCTTTGATAATAAACAAGGCAAAATTCCAAGTCCAAAAGGGGAGATAATCCGGGTTCGAATCAAAAATTGAAATAAACTTGCGCATCCACTCATCAAAAGGAAGCTACATACCAAGTGTCATGTCCGTAGCTAGAACGGTTTAAAAGTTTTACGACTTAGAAGAAATTCTAATTCTAAGTCGAAAAGGGGGAGATAATCCATGACCTGGGGGTCAAATCAAAAATCAAAAATTTGCGCATCTACTCATCATAAGGAATCTACATACCAAGTTTCATGGGTGTATCTATTAGGGTTTAAAAGTTTTACAATGTACAAGGCAAAATTGCCATATTCTAAGTCAAAAAGGGGGAGATAATCCATGACACAGGGGTCAAATGAAAAATCGAAATAAACGTTGCGCATCTAGTGATCATAAGGAAGCTACATACCAAGTTTCAGGTCTTGAGCTAGTACAGTTTAAAAGTTTTACGACTTACAAGGTTGGTGACGGACGGACGGACGGACGGACGGAAGGATGGGTATATAGACGGACGGGCAAGAGTAACACAAATGCCCCCACCACGATAGTGGAGGGGGCATTTGTGTTACTCTTGCCCGTCCGTCTATAGACGGACGGGCAAGAGTAACACAAATGCCCCCACCATGATAGTGGAGGGGGCATTTGTGTTACTCTTGCCCGTCCGTCTATATACCCGGAAAAAAACAAAAAAAACAAACAAACCTGGGAGGATGACCTGCCGGTGTAGATGGCGCTGTAATCAATGCCACGCTTGTTCAGATGGTGCATACAACGACCCATCATGTCATCTACAGGCCACACAGGTAAATGGTTATGTACAGGCAAACACAGAAGCAAACATGACATGTGAATATCAAATATAAGTAACTTCATTCTGAATGAAAAATACAATACAGAGAATGTTGATAGTAAATTGGCCATCAGTCATTACCATATCTGTACCGAGTCTAGCTCAATGTTTACATATTTGAAAGTGCATGCTTCATCTGCACTGCTCGCAAATGTCTGAAGATCCTTTTTATGTACCACATAAAACATTTCCGGGTACATATAGCCGCCATCCTATCTGTCTGTCCGTCCGAGATTTGAGTTAACGTTTTCAGGTACAGCGGAACCTCTCTAAACCGGACACCCTGGGAGGTGTCCGGTTTAGAGAGGTTCCACTAAATCAAACTGATGACTCTTTATGACAAGCGTGTATGCTTTTTGGTTATGAACGGACATTATCATCGGAAATAAGTGGCAGTGAACCCGATCAGAATTGTGCAAAAGTAATATTTCTCTGTGTCCGGTTTAGAGAAGTTTGACTGTACCTACTATCTCTCTAAAGTCATCATCCACATTTTAATTTTGTGGCCCTCATATAGCCCCTGAGCTCAAGGTTCAGGTCAAATTACACTAATATAAAATTGTGTTACGAGTTTTTGAGGGGCACATCCATCAGCATAACTGATTTCTTGTTTAACCCTTTCATCCCTAAGAACTGGAATGGAGTTGATATGTTAATTTTGCAACCAATCCAATTGTCACAAAAAGGATTTTCAGACTAGTCCATTTATGAAAATGGTGTGCAGGGGTCCAGATAAGGAATTAGTAATTGAGTATTGCCACTCAATCATTTCTGAAACAATTGGGTATTTCAAAATTTTAATTGGGTAAAATAAAATCACACTACGGTTAACACATCAGCAGACCGCAATTATTGAATAGTTTGCTTCTAAATGAAAACATGTGTTTTCATGTTAAAATAAGAAACATATGCTATATTTGTGGTCTGTTTATTGTTTTCTGTAGCATGATAAAGATACCACAAAGTTTTCATTGCTTTTTGATACGCACTACTTCTGGGCCCGGTTGCTCAAAACCTCTGTTAGCTTAACAGACTGTTAAATCCTTAGCTAACAGAAGCTTTGAGCAACCGGGCCCTGATTTCAATTGGGTTTTTGGCAATTTTAATTGGGTATTTAAGCAAATACAAATACGCAGCTTATCTGGAGCTCTGGGTGTGTTTTTGTTCTCAAAAATTACTTGCAAAAAGTGCAAATCCTGATGAGACAGCTCGTCATGAGCCGGCTCATCTAAATCTACACTTTTTGCCAATATCACTATACCACAGGTGACGGGAAAAATAATCACATTTTGTACAGTCCATTCCCCATGTTTAGCCCATTACATTCGGAACAAACCTTTACAGGTATGAAATTTATTAAATATTTTATTTTTATTTTTGTTATTTCTTAACGAAAGTACATGTATATGTTGCGACCACTCATTTGCACCGTCTCGACGAGATGGTTCAAATGGTGGTCGTGACATATACTACTTCTGAGCACATAGAAGGAAAATATTCAGGGTTAAGCAGTGCAATAGATGCATATATCAGGTAGTTGTTTATTTAAGATATTACTGTAATAGCACTAAGTATTTGGACACCATTTGCTTTGCGAAACCCCTATAAAATAGGTATTTCCCAAAACAAATGGTATTGTTATTGTGATACACCAGTACAACCATATCAACTCTAAATATTGGGACACTCTTCGTTTCTTTATATGTGTTTCCCCCAGAATAAATTGTATTCGAATATTTAGACTTATTACGGTACGTTTTGCACATTAAACTTGGTCGTATCGACCAAGTTTAATGTGCAAAACGTACCGTAATAAGTCTAAATATTCGAATAAAGGGGTATATCAGGATTTTTTTTAAAAAATACTATAAAAACGTGATTTCATCATGGCCCTGTGTAAAGTGGTTTAATTAAAGATATGTGACGATTCTAGGACCGCTGGGTTGCTTCAATTTGCGCCGATATCGGTACATCAAGAATCAGATTTTCTATCGTGTTGAACGCAACAAGATAGGAAATCTGATATTTATTTTCCTATATGGGCGAAAATAGAAACAACCCAGCGGTCCTAGTATTGTCATATATATATATATATCTTCAATTAAACCACTTTACACAGAGAAATGATGAAAACCCATTTTTATCTTTTAAAGTATTTTTTTTTTAAAATCCTGATATGCCCCTTTAAACAGCTGTCGCAATACTGCATTCACCCACCATTCTCTGTGAAGGCAGCAGCATCAGGTTTCCCTCTCGTGGGCATCAGTGTCACCAAGATCAGGTTACTCTTGTCACCACTCAGCTTCAGAGACTGGAGTGCGTCAGAGTTATCTACCTTGTGTAGCTCTCCAGTGAAGCCGGTGACCAGGTTGTCAATGGCAACAAGGGGGTCGGACACGAGCGGTAGGTGGACAGAGAACTGATTGTCCATGGCACTCTGTAACAAATAAACATGTGGTTGTGACCACAGGCGATCGCATGTTGATAGGACAGAGTATTATACTCGTTTAGATGTGTAAAAACAAAATGCAGCCATTCTATATAATACTTTCACTATAGAATGACTGCATTTTATTTTACATGTCTAAACAAGTATAATACAGTGGAACCTCTCTAAACCGGACACCAGGAAAATATATTTTATCTCATTTTGAGAGTTTGTGTGTTTGTTTATTGATGAGACGGTTCAAATGGTGGTCACAACATATTTCTAAGCACATACAAAGAAAATATTTCAAACTTTTCTGAAACAAAATGGCATACGCTCAGAATGAAATCAGCTATTATTGCATCTGACAAGCAACACGAGTGTTCAGCCACTGACCTTGACATTCTTGAAGGCTCCACCGTCACTGCTGGGGTTGTACACGTCGGCATGGGTCGTGAAATCTTCAAGGCTCAACTGGAACAAGCACACTCTAGTCTATTGTCATACCGCAGATAAATTTCTCGCCTTTTGATTGGTTAGATTGACAGGTAATATGAGTTTAACAGGTACAGTGGGGTCAGCGTGTAAGTGCACACACGAACGAACACGACAGGTTGGTTCCAACCTGTCGTGTTCGTTCGTGTGTGCACTTACACGCTGACCCCACTGTAATATGAGCTTGACGGGTAAGCCCATCAATATGGCTCGAATTGAAATGGCGGCGAAAACACAAAACTTTGGAAATCACCACCAAAACATAGTCATATGGGATTAGTAATAAACTAACTAAGAAAAAGTTAGATTTTGAAAATCGGTCCAGAAATTGCCAAGTTATTAAAGAAGAGGGCCATGATGGCCCTAATTTGCTCACCTGACTCCATGAACACCAGAGGAGAATGTGACATTGAGTTCATATGTGTTTTAAAAAGATTGTGCTATTTTTAGATGGCGGTCATCTTGGATTAAGCGATGACTCTCATTTTACCAAATCTGAAAATGCTTCACCCAAGGATCTTAACTTACTATGAAGTTTGACCGGCATTGGCCATGTGGTTCCTGAGAAAAAGGCATTCAAAATCTCGAATAAATGGACCTTTTGGAGGCCATCATGGATGACATAATCATCCGATTCCAACAAATATTGCACCAGAGCAATCGCCTCATTGATACCTTCAATTTGATATATGACATGAGCATATTTGGTCAAAAATAAAATTTGACCCCACGGGCAACGCCAATTTTTGACCCCGGGGTCACCATTTTAACACATTTGAAAGAGCATTCTACGTCGATCATTCCTACCAAGTTTCATCGAAATCCGGCGAATTTGTGCTATTTTTAGACGGTGGCCATCTTGGATTAGCGACGACCTCCGTTTTAACAAAACTGAAAAGGCTTCACCGATGGACCATAACTGTGAAGTTTGGCCACCATGGGCCAAGCGGCTCGTGTGAAGAAGAATTTTGAAATCTCTAATAAAAGAACGACCTTTTGGCGTCCATCTTTGATGACATGACCATCCAATTTCGACAAAAAATGCACCAGAGTGATCGCCTCGTTGATACCTTCGATTTGATATATGACATGACCATATTCGGTCAAAAATAAAATTTGACCCCAATTTGACCCCACGGGCCACGCCCATTTTTTACCCCGGGGTCACCATTTTAACAAATTTGAAAGAGCATTGTACATTGATCATTCCTACCAAATTTTGTCGAAATCCGGTTGGCGGTTCTTGAGAAGAAGATTTTTGAAGAATTTGTGCTATTTTTAGATGGCGGCCATCTTGGATTACGTGATGACGTCATTTTAACAATTTTGTAATCCCCCTACCTAAGGACCATGACCATGAAGTTTGGTAACTATAGGCCAAATGGTTACCGAGGAGAAGACGTTTGAAAATGTTCACGGATGACGACGGACACATTGCGGTAACAATAGCTCACATGAGCTTCGCTCAGGTGAGCTAAAAATGTCTACTTGTTTATGTTGGGATGACATCAGGTAATATTTGTAACGTCATATGTGCCATTTGGCGCCATATTTCTATGACATTAACCATGTACTAATACACTTATAAAACTATATTCTGGAGAAATATAAAGGATCTGCGGTATGACAAATACGTTATTGTGATTCTACAAATTCAATATGGTGCCATATTGCCCGTCTGAAGCTATATTCACCCTCGGCTGAATAGATTCAGACGAGCAATCTTGGAGCCTATTGACAACCCTGATGCATGCAAAAGTGACTGGCACATGGCTTTGTCAAAACATGAATAAGGAGACAACAAAATGTGCTAAAACTGAGCACAGTCGATGGTGCGCCATCGCAATATACCCACTTAAATCCCAAATGCTAAGTTGAAAAGGATGAGATAATCCATGACCGGGGTTCAAATCAAAAAACGAAATTCACTTTGCACATGTGTAGATGTGCAAAGGGACTTGCAACTTGGTGTTTGCCTACCTTATGATAAGGTAGGCAAACACCAAGTTGCAAGTCCCTAGCTATTACGGTTAAAAGTGTTACTTTGTAAAGGCAAAATTGGTATTTTCCAAGTCAAAAAGGGGGAGATAATTCATGACTGGAGTCGAATCAAAAATCGAAATTCACTTTCGCCAATTTTGCCTTGTAAGAAGTACAACTTTTAACCTTAATAGGTAGGAACTTCAAACTTGGCGTGTGCCTTCTTTATGGTGTGATGCGCAAAGTGAATTTTGAAATCAACTCCCGGTCATGGATTATCTCCCCCTTTTCGACTTAGAACTCGCCAATTTTGCCTTGTAGGAAGTAAAAACAGTTTAACCGTAATAGACAGGTACTTCAAAGTTGGTGTGTGCCTTCCTTATGGTGTGTAGATGCGCAAAGTACCTTTTTTATGATCTAGAAATTCAGGTATTTTGCGATGGCACGCCATCGACTTTGCTGCACGAAATAACTCATTTTGGTGTATTTATTAATTTTTTACAAAGCAACCCGCCATTCACATTTGGCTACATGTACCAACCTTATCCTGCAGGAAGATGACAATGTTGTGTTTGCCATCAGCAGCCAGGGGGTTGAGGTAGCTCTGCTGGAAGCTGTCTGTCTTTATTGTCTGGCCAGTGTAACTCTGGGGCAGGTCACTCAGCGGCCTGCAAAATAGAGAAAGAAAGTGGTTTAACATCCCAGCAACAGCTATGGTCATTTAGAGATGGGACCTCGGCTTCCAAGTCCCATCCATGTAGCCGATTTCATCAAAATTGCAAAGTAACTAATCTTTTCTTGCTAAGTACACTTTGAGGGAGAAATTTTAAAATTAAGGATAAATTTATTAATTTTTATTATACTGAATTTATTACATTATCACAGCCATTTTGTCTGTGATAATGTAATAAATTCAGTATAATAATTCTGCATACTTTTAATCATCAAATATATGCAGTCGTTAGTTCTATATGAAATAATGCATTTCGGGAAAAATAAATGATTACTCCCTCAAAGTATACTTTTCTAGATAAGTATACTTTGCAATGTTGGTGAAATAGGCTACAGAGATCAGTGGCATGGCAATACTTTGAAAGTATTTTTCACGCCTACGTTGAGGATTGAACTCACAATCTCCGGTATTGAAGTCCAATGCCATATCCTCTAGACCACGGCCCATCAATGCAAAATACAGAAACATCAGTGGTCCTTGTCGGTATTTTGGCCAAGGGGCTAGTAGTTTTGATATGGGCACTTTCAGGTAAGTGTTCCTTGTCGGTATTTGTGACGGTGACTGAAGAAATGGGGCTTATGGTATTGCAACAGTGTAGATCCAGATCAGCCTGTGCATCCCCAAAGCCTGTGCAGGATCTGCACTGTTCGCCATTTCATCAATGAAATAGTGTTATCCTTATCAGACTACTCAAGTGTTATATGATCAGGAGCTAGACTGGTCATAAATTCCATAAGCCCCATTTCTTCAGTCACAGTCACATTTTGGCAATGGGGTCAGTAGTTCTGGGGGCCGTTTCACTAAACTGCTTACGACTAAAATGTTCGTAAGTGCAAATTTAGAATCGTCTGGAAATTTCAATTGATGGATTTACATTTATTGAGCATAGGCTGCATATGCAGCCTATGCTCAATAAATGTAAATCCAATAATTGTTTACAAGAAAACATTGTTAATGTGAAATTTACAGACTTTCATAATTTTGCACTTACGAACATTTTAGTCGTACGAAGCTTAGTGAAATGGGCCCCTGATATGTGGTTGTGAGTGGTGCAGATGCTTTTTCTATCTACTAAAACATTTAAATGGCAATTATTATTGTAAAATGTGTTATTAAATATATAAAATAATGTTCTTGTTGCTTCCCCGACACTGAGACCCCTCCCCTAAATTGTAACTCTACTGAAGTTGCCTAAAATATTCTGCACCCCTCCCGGCCCCTACCTTGCAATTGAGGTGCTGCAATTGATTTATTAAAGACGGACATAAGGTCATGTATTTAGTGACCGACACCTGCACCCTCGTCTTTTCCGAAAATGCCATTGGTTAGAAACGTTATGTCCGACTGAAAATCTGTCATCATCTAGTTGCGAACAGTAACTCTTGCAATCTACTCCCGTACCATCTGGCTACAGTCGGTACTGGAGTAGATTACAAGAGTTACTGTTCCCAACAACTAGCTAGTAGTCATGGTACCTGGTCAATTCGTACCCGGTTTGGTCATTTCGTACCCAGTCTTTGATCAATTCGTAACATAGTCAATTCGTACCATACTTAATATTTTAATAGAACTGCACAGTATGAGAGTTTTCTTTATCAAATATGCAGAAATAATGTAGGAAATGTAAAATAAGTGACTTTTAATTTTTTTTATTCCTTTATAATAGAAAACAAGAGTGCCGAAGGTCACAATATACGCCCGTCGAGGCAAGGTCAGTCAACAAGGGGAGATAACTCATCTGGACGTGATAAACATGTAAACAACATTTGGTTATGATCGGTGAAGTAGAAACAAGTAGAACTTAGTTATTGCGTGGACAAGGATACAGAGTGCGAAAATTAAAAATGGCCGCCAAGGGGAGATAAGTATCGGAAATTTTTCAAAATCAATAGGCTTCTTTGTCTTGCCATGATAAACATGTATACTGAATTTGGTTACGAGCGGTGAAGCAGAACTTGAGTTATTGCGTGGACAAGGATACAGAGCGAAAAATAAAAATGGCCGCCAAGGAGAGACAAGTCATATTAGAAATTTTTCAAAATCAATAGGCTTCTTTGGCTTGCCGTGATAAAGATGTATACCAAATTTGGTTACAATCCGTCAAGTAGGACTGTAGTTATTGCGTGGACAAGCTGTGCCAGCCCGCCCGTACAAGATGAATACATAATACGTCCCGTTTTTTCAAATGGGTGTATAACAAGAGTAACAAAGGTAACAATATCAAGGTCACGCCCGTCGAGGCAAGGCCAGTCAACAAGGCAAGATAACTCACTGAATACCAAATAGGGTTCTTCATCTTGATGTACAAAGTCCAAAAATAAAAAATGGCCGCCAAGGGGAGATAATTTAACACAGAATTTTCAAAATCAATAGACTTCTTCATCTTGCCGTGATAAACATGTATACCGAATTTGGTTACAATTGGTCAAGTAGGACTTGGAGTTGTTGCGTGGACAACGATACAGAGTGCGAAAATTAAAAATGGCCGCCAAGGGGAGATAAGTCATCGGAAAATTCTCAAAATCAATAGGCTTCTTCGTCTTGCAGTGATAAACATGTATACAATATTTGGTTACGATCGGTGAAGCAGAACTTGAGTTATTGCGTGGACAAGGTGGCAGAGTGCGAAAACTTAAACCGCCAAGGGGATAAAAGTCATCGGAAAATGTTCACAATCAATAGGCTTCTTCGTCTTGCCGTGATAAACATGTATACCAAATTTGGTCACGAGTGGTGAAGTAGAACTTGAGTTATTGCGAGGACAAGGATACAGAGTGCGAAAAATGGCCGCCAATGGGGAGATAAGTCATCATATTTTTTTTCAAAATTAATAGGCTTCTTCGTCTTGCCATGATAAACATGTATACCGAATTTTGTTACGATCAGTAAAGTAGAACTTGAGTTATTGCGTGGACAAGGATACAGTGCGAAAAATAAAAATGGCTGCCAAGGGGAGATAAGTCATCGGAAATTTTTGAAAATCAATAGGCTTCTTCGTCTTGCCGTGATAAACATGTACATGATAAACATGTACATGTATACCGAATTAGAACTATAGTGAAGTACAGGGCTTCTAAAATTTTCAGTTTACCGGGCCAAGAATTGAAGAAAGGTTTTCCATCATCTCACCAACATGGCTACGTACGGTTCCGCCATCTTCGACAACACCCCCCAAGACAGATGTCAGTAAAAGTCAAGCCTAAATACTTGGCAGAAGACACACTCTCCAATACTTGGTCATGAAGAGTGTAGTCGTGGATCAGAGGGGTGTGTGGTTGGTGACACAGGGCTACTAAAATAATTCCATTGTATTCAACTCAATCTGTATACTGCATGAATTCAAGTGGGTGGGGAATATTCAACATTGCCTGTGCCCGGGACCCGTCACCCACCCGATCTTAGATCTTACCTGCTGGAGGACCAAATCAGAGCTGGTATATTTTCGGCCAATGCCAGAGGAAGGCATACAAATATTAATGTAATTGACAGCATTCCGAAAGTATCAATAAGTCTTTGCAGAATATCCGGATTAAAAATATCTATATTTCCTGATCATATGATACGGCTGACTTGATTGTGTGTCAACTCGCACGAAGATCAAATAAGGATCTGCCGGGCGGTATGACTAAAGTGCGCATCGAAAATGTTTGGCGCATTGGCGCATTGGAGATTTCGCGGCGCATAGAAGTTTTATATGTTATATATCTTCTAAATAATAGCATAAAATTCATTTTTATATGTTATCTCCATTGATATAGCATATTTGGTCTGTCTTGCTTCGTATCTAACACTCTACATATACCATCCAGACACCTATAATAGTGCTACGTCAGTTTTCGTGAATGACGTCGAACGCGCTGTGTTACGTCACAATAAAACAAAAATAAAACGTCAGTCATGACTCAACACTATGACAATAAATATGTCTTCATTAACTATCGGTGTTTTTAATTAGAACGTCATAACAAAAACACCCTCCAACTACCGAAAATCCGCTAATGAACTTTTTATCTTCCTTATAATTGACTGAAATTTTAATTTCAACGAAAAAAATATATATTTCCAGCCCAGTCATGCATTGTTTTGTTCACACAGTTCAAACATGGAAATGTGGAATGATAGTAGACAGAGATGTTCGATGCTTAAAAAAAGCCGGAATGAAAAACAGCGGTGTCCTTATTTGTTCTGGCGCCCAAAATTACGGATGCCGTTCTAACCGAATATGAATGTTGCGACATAAGCTTAAGGCTACAGTTTATCTTGGATCTTGCAGATCAATACGTTATAACGGACCGTGGAAATAAAATTTAGGGATTTTCCTTCATTTTAGTAGCAACAAATTTAAATATACCGGAACATGCCAATGAGTGTGCCTCTCCTACAGTACTACATTCAATGCCCAGAACGCATTTTAAGAAATAATTGAAATGTGTATCTCTGTTTCTAGTAAGGCATACAAATTGACGAACGCTGGGCACCCTTTTACACCATGCGTGATTCTTATCATCAGAAACATAAGGAGACATGGTCTCCCGATATATATTTTGTATTTATATTAAACAAAAAATCATATACATGTACTAACTTTCGCAGACGAATTAAAAAAAACTCACGAAAACTCTAGTCTAAAATATCGTTGTTTTATGTGTCGTCAACAGAATGGCAGCCACCGTGCCAATTGTAACTCATCGAGATTTATCAAAAACAATATATGAGATAAGTAAAAGTTTTACTCAATGTTATATATCTGTTCAGCTAGATTGTTAATGTTATTTATTTTACATTTGTTTCCTTACGGGCACGAAAACCGGTATCTTCCCAGTACTATTCTCTATTGTTTTCACAGTTTTGTGTTCAGTTTATCAGTTAAATTCTGGAAAATACGAATCAGGACAGTTCGTGCGTATGAATACAGCAGCTATTATCTTTAGTTCTCACAGTTAGGTAGCAGTGAACAGTTAGCCGCCAGTTTCGTACAATTTTGTTCTGGGAGTTTCAAACAGTAATTTATTCTAGAGAAAACATATGTATGGGAATGGGTTTGCACCATCACAGCACATTTGTCTCTGGATGATGATTGAGAAAATATGCAACTTTCAGTCTCTAGTTCCGCAAGTGATCAGTTTTTGTGGAGATAACATATTTCAGTACTTTCAGTACTTTGATTTTCTTGTTGATTATATAGAGCATATTCCATCGTACATTTTGAATAGCGGGAAATAATACACGAGTGTGCGTCGGCTTCCGCGTAAGCAACGAGTGAGAGTAGCGAACGAGTTGCTTGCACGGACGCCGACGGACACGAGTGTATTATTTCCGCTATTCAAACATGTACGATGAAATATCCTATTATTACACTTCCACGGCAGATACATATGCACATTAAGTCTATTTTTGAGATTATAATCAATGAATTGTGATAAGCGCATGAATAGTTATACAATTACGTGTTTTACCGCGTTTTGACGTTACGTTATGTGACGTCAAATGTGACGTCATGTAAACTTTTTGAAATCCAAATTACGCAGCTGTTTCCATGAGCCAGATATATTTGAGTGCATGTTTGGAATGTGTTCAATCACATTGACATTCTAGATCAGTCGAGACCCTTTCCAAAATTTCAAATAACTTTATTTTGACTGTAATAAAAATTAAACATTTTGCATGGTAGCTCGTGGCTTCCAAGAAAACAGGCGCGCATTACGGATGTTCTCTTCACGGCGTATTATTTGTAAGGAGTTGATTACGGATTTTCTCTCACAGCGAAACCTGTGCAAATAATTTGCAAGTGTGTACTAAATTATACTGTTACATATCTATATTATATATTTAAGTCAAGGTGAATGCGCATGTGTACAGTTGTTTTGAATCAATTTTAGAATAATACCTACCGAAAATATAGTATGGCCGCGGCGCATTGGAGTTTTTTGGGGCGCATTGGAGAGTTATATGTTATATATTTTCTTAATAAAAGCATATCATTTTAAGTCAAGGCAAATGCGCTTGTGTAAAGTGGATCTTCTACAATCAATATTATAAATATACCTACCGAAAATATAATATGGATGCGGCGCATTGGAGATTTCGGGGGCGCATTGGAGTTTTATATGCTTTTATCGTCTGCCGGGTCTCACTAAATGGCGTAATAGAGATACGGTGAGGAAACTGGGATAATGGGGCGTAATGGTGATTATCATGGTGGATAATTGTAGATTTAAACGCAAATTAATGTATATCCAGTATATTAATGACACAATACATGCATAAGTAGTTCATATACGCCAGATATGACAACTTTTAGTCGAATAGTATTAGACATAAATCGCCAAAGATCGGAGAAAAATAAGCCAAAGCTGAATTTTTCAGTATAGGTCCGGAATATTATTAGGAGAAACATTTCAAAACTCCCCATGAATCCGACTGGAGCTTAATCAAAAATTCAAAATGGCGTCCAAGATGGCTGCCATAAATTTATCATGGACTTATTCACATATATGGTGGCAGCATATCAGTGAGCAATGCATATGTTGACATTTCCAATAAGTATCAGTCGCTTAACATTTCAAATATCCAAGATGGCTGCCAAGAATGCCAACAAAATATGTAAAAGTTACATTTTCTTCACAACATATATGAATTGATTTTTAATATTGTTGACATTACATTTACTATCATTAAAGGTTCAATAAGTTTATATTTGATATAATAAGGCGTCCAAGATTACCGCCAAAACTGTAAAACGTCGCCCAATAAGCATAACAGAAGGCCGCAGCCCGCATGTTGAGCCCGCCTAGGCTGTTGCTAGTTGGAGGGTGTATTGATAGTCCCAATGTTTAGTGATCGTATCAGGTTGTATATATGTGGTTATATATACATGTGTATGGTACTTAAAATGTTTACTTAAAAATTCGTAAAACCGTTAACGCACTGTAATTTGACATTGACCTAGTGTATGAAGGCCAAATGGGTGGTCTACGGAAAAAAAGTATATATGGTAACAAAATAAACGTTTGGCGTTGCAGATCTACGCATACGGTATTTAACAAAAATATATCTGATTATGATTGCAGAGATATAAGTGATGTACATTTCGGGCGGACTCTCCCGCAGGCGAACGTACACACATGTATGTCATTATGATCAATATGTCTCGCTTTCCACGATGGGCTCTACAAAAACTTACGTTAACATCTGTCTTTCCTCTGGAATTAATTTACATTAATTATATATGTGATAAAATAAAGCATATTGCAATACAGTATATAACACCCATCTAATCAATGTGGCCTCCAATATAACTGACACGATCTGATACTTTGTATAATATATTGATCAGCAACAAACTGTGTATAATGTTTCAGAAGTATTTCCCGTTTACTCTTATTACATTTATATACGAGTACATTGTAGATATAACGTATACATTTCATGTAAAATAAATCATTATTAGCAAGGGAAATGTGTCGTTTTGCCTGCCAGCGTATATGTGTATGCATGTATGCCTACCTTCAATGTATCAGCTTATATTGTGATAGTTTCAGATCTTATATTTTAAGATATATATATTTGAAAATAATGTTAATACCCAACATAATTATGTTACTAATCAAAGGTTAGATAGCTTGACATTCTCGGCTGGTTACCAGGTATACATGTATACATTGTATTTTGTTTACAATGTTGCAAGTTATATATTATGTATAATGCATATGGATTGCAAAGCAATGCATACATTATATAAGTACAAACTTTTGAATCATACAAGACTGACCTTTATTTACATGGAAGTATGTGACACATTGTCCATGTCTCATTCCCTTGCAAACATGTTTACACTAGCTGACAAGCTGTGGGTGGTTGGCTGGGAGCATGAGACGGGGTAGCGGTTGGTCATCCTTATCAGAACCGTGATATCCCTGATTCGGACCTCAGTTACAATTTGGCTTTCCTGTACGTGAGTGTTGAAGCCGGTTATCCCAATTGTACTTGTAGCAAGATTAGTGTACTCAGATTACGTTTAGGGGCTGGTACTAAGTGACTAGTGTGTTTAGAGGACCTGGCAATTGTCCGGATATTCTAAATTGAGGGCTGAATATATATTTCTTGATGCAAATATTCGTTTCTGATGTTGGGATTCCTTTCGATGAAATATGGGATTTATCCAAGTTTATCGTTGTCTAAAATACCAAAACTGTTTACAGCCTGTTAAACACAATTACTCAATATATCTATCTAGCATTCTAGCGGTCCAAAACACGAGTTTAATATAACATAATAGTTATACTTGTTTTATTTTCTCTTCGGTGCACCGTAAAGCCATACGTCATATGTATGCATACCAGAACGAGTTGAAACATGTCTCATCTGATGCATGTAATACGGCATGGTATATAACCAAACGAAAAAACAACAGTTTGAATCAAATCGATTCAATCATCGCTCTAGATAATGGATACACATATCGATCATTTGATATGGTTAAATGAATATTATGCATGGAAATAATATGGTGGTGGTATGCATATGTTATACCAGTTCCTGCAGATGTCAAAAAGTGGAATATCACACAAATTAGAATGTAAATAGTGCATGTACGTTAAATTATTGTTGATTTGCTAAATATGGTCATCATGAGCGCAGTATTGTAAAATAAATGGATATTTCAAAGTCAATCGATCAATCACGTTTATCCGCGCGAATGGAACTACGAACTGATAATACAATATAGCTGCTGCTATCACCTCGCGTATGCAACATTTACTTTATTATGGTGCCCATCTTCGATTTAAAAATGAATTATTTAAGTATTATATTTCTAGGGACCATAATTTTTCGGTTAAACTACCAATATAGATCAAAGTACTTGTGATCGATTATTTCAACGTGGGTGCTTCGTGACGATAAATAAAGTTTGCTAATTTAGCAGGTTATTCCAATTAGTTAGACAGTTACAAACATAATTGTGCTTGATAGTGCTGCAATGAACTATGTCTATGAGACATTTTCAAGAATAAATAACAATAAAGTGTGTATTTTTCATTTCCATGTGTTGATTTGTCGTACATAGATATTATAGTCTTTTTGCAATATTTATCAAAATTTGGTGGCCATCTTGAATACCATTTTGCATAATATAATAACTAAAGTATGAATTAAATGTACTGCGTAGTTCAAATGTCTTCAAATGATCCAAACAACATATTCATATACAATGTATAGTAATTAGGGTAAATGTTATATATTTTCTTTACAAATTAACGTCATTTTGCGACATTTCTCGCATATGGTGACCATCTTGAATATCATTTTACACAATATAGTATTTAAAATATGTATTATAGAATTGGAATGTCTCCTAATAATGTCAATATTATTCGAATTTAGGTAGAAATATTCCACATATTTGCTCAGTTTAGAGAGTTAAGAGATGTTGGCGGCCATCTTGGACGCCATATACATTTCACAATTTGGTAAAATGTGATTCGTTAGTTACATTTACTATGTTTCAGCACATTATTTTCCGATTGGCTTAGTGGATTTTGCACTATTAAAGGTACATGTCCACTCAGTAGGCACAAACTGTTCTTTATAGGAATTAAATAAGTGTATAATTGTGTCACCATTCCACCAGTTCTAAAGATTACGAGCGGCTGGTATACAGGTATAATCATTTACTAATATTTATTTCAGTGATAGTGACACGCATTGGTATCAGGCTATTTTTATATGCAAATGAGGCATGGTATTTTTTAATTATTTATACTAATTAAATGCGTCACCTGAAAAAATAATATTTTCGTCAGATTATGAAGTATGATAATTGCACATCAAAAAATAAATACTGAGTATAAATAGTAATGTCCGTTAACATTTTAAGGAAACACGGTTATCGCCCCTGATAAAGTGCGAACATTTACGTCTGATATAAAATGTATACTAATGCCAATCAATACGTGGGGTAATGGTGAATGAATGTTTATTTTGCAAGAAAATGTCTCAGATGATGTCTCTGATATAAAGAACATGTTGTGCCTACTGCGTGGGCATGTACCTTTAATGTTTTTTTGTTTTATTTTGGCGGCCATTTTGGACGCCATCTTGATTCCTGGATTAAGCTCCAGTGGGATTCATGGGGAGTTTTCATATGTTATTACTAATGATATTTTGGTCATTTTCTGAAAAATTCAGCTTTGACTTATTTTGTTCCGATCTCAACCCCAATACTCTTCGCCTATTGCATTGCTTTACGCGGCTTAATGGCTAATTCCATAACAACGTAATGGGGCCGTAATTTCACACTGGCGTAATGATGAAATGGCGTAATGGTGAATTAACAACTCTTAATGTTCGATTAAAATGAATATTTTTTATTACAGCATAATAATTACGAAATATATGCCCATGGTTGAGAAAGTGACCTTACGGCATTAGGTGCAGCAATTGTAAATATAATGCACCTTGCATACTCACATGGTGGATACTGGTACATTTAAAAACAAATTAATTTAAACCCAGTATACTATTGACACAAATGAATAAGTAGTTCATATATATGCCAGATATTGCAATTTATGTTGCTTTACACGACGGCGTAATGGCTAAAAAGTTCAATAAAGTCTCCAGCATCAATCATGGTATACAAATATCACCATTATCCATATGATATTATCATAATCCACTCCATTTTCCACCGGTACGCCACATTTATCCCTTTATCCCACAAATCTACCATTACACCATTTAGTGATAAGTGGCATAATGGGGGAAAATGGAGGATAATGGGGCATCCTCACTATTTGGAATCAAAGTACTGAAAGTACTGAAATATGTTATCTCCTCAAAAATGTATCAATCATTTAAAAAAAATGGGGTGGGTAGGCTAATCGTTTATACATCGAGTTTTCAAATTGGTGAAAGGTACCTTTCTCTACCTGTGTTGCCCTTCCAATCCACCAAAGCAGACTTTTGTTATAGTTTCAGAAGACAGTTTCGAAATAATGGATCCCGCCTCGCTCACAGATCAGGTCCAGTGGGAGCATCCCAGCCTCCACCTCCAGTGCCGGACCACCTGCTGATCTGACAGTTACAAGGCATAAAGCAAAACCTTTTCGTTGTACCTTTTCCAACTTCTTTCAGTTCGAAAGTTGCCATACAGAGGCAGCATGTTCTAATTTGGTAAGACCATTGACTTACATAGTTGTAACATTTTTGCAGAAAATGTTCCCTCCACAAACTAATTCCTGTTCGTTCCAACTCGCTAATAGTTTGATCGAATGTCATCTGTTTGCCTAGGTATATTTCTAACATTGGTGTTGTATGGAATTATTGAATTTGTTCTATTTGATTTCTATCTCTGAATGCAATGGGAGCTTGTTTATCTTTTGAGAAACAGCATACTTCTATCTTTTCAACATTCAGTTTTAAACAACATCGCGAACACCATTTTAAGACATTCAGCATGTCCTCATTTAGTCCACTGATCATTGAATCGAATCAGATCCTGTCCTCCATAGTGTACTATCGTCAGTAAATTTCACTTTATTGCTTTTAATACCATCGCATGTGTATTTAATGAATACGTTGAATAATAGAGGTACACTGATAGATCCCTGTGGCAATCCGATACTTGTCTGAAATGAGGGACCCTTGAAATTATGCATGCTTCATGGGCCCATCTATCCATCATTGGGATAAAAAGTCCAGAATGCATGACCATACTTTGCCAATGATTCCATTCTTGTATAATTTAACCACGAGACCTTTCCGCCAAACAGAATCGAACGCTTTCTCAAAGTCAATAAAGATAGCAACATACTTTCTATTAAATTAAAACTGTTGTATACACCTGGCGAGAATCTCAACAAAGCTTTGTGGTCGGAATCCCTCTTGGTCTTTGTCTAGAAGTTTGTTGACTTCCACAAACCCATATAATCGCCATGTTATTATCGTTGCAAGTAACTTTCACAGACAGCAGGTCAAGCTAATTGGCTTGTATGACTTGATTTTCGTGTAGGTTTTCTTTACTTCTTTCCTCAAACATTTGACCTGTGCAGCTTCCATCGTAAAGGCACCTGATTTAATGTCCAAGATTTTTTGAAAATGAGACAAACATATTTGCAGAACCATTCCCCTGCTGGTTTTAATAAATTTGTGTGAAAATTATTTGATCCTGGAGCGTTTCCATTGGCCTGAATAAAGGCCTGTATTTCCTAGTCTGTAATATCTCTATTTACATATTCCAAGAGATGTTCTGTATTATTGCATTTGAAAGTTTAATTTCATTCAATGTTGTAAAAATACTATCTTCAAATGTAGGATGAAAACTCCCATTATTTGTATCCGGAAGAATGCGTTTTCAAACATCCTGCACTTGGTGTCATTATCAAATTCAAATGATCCATCTTCCTACCTTAAAGGTAGTATGCCGGCTACATGGTGATCCTGATATAATGTAAGAGTTCTAAAACATTGCCAAAACTCTTTGGGATTAACTGTATTGTATTTTTGTTTTGGCAAATGGATGTAATCCAGTTATTCTTAGCGGTGTCCTCTGCTTCATCGTATTTCCACTATGTCCTCTTCAGAACATCAAATGAATGCTTTTTTTTTTTGCTGCATTCCATTTTTGTTTAGCATTTGTCACTTTCTCTTCCCACCATAGCGGTTTCTCTCTGCGGGGGCCTATCTTGGCATCTTTCTTTGGTACTGCCTCTGACATACAGTCTGTGAATGTTGACATAAATGTTTCATTCAGTTCTTCCTCTATAGTGTTGGCTGTTGTGTCTCTGTTATTCATGTATCACATTTGGAGTTTTTCGTTTGTTATTGCTTCCTACTTTTCAACTTCCATATTTTTAAACATCCATTTTATGTAGTTAGCATAGTATCCATAACTTCATTCTCTACATCTATTTTCATGAGTAAGGGGATATGATCCCTTCTCACATGTTCGTGTAATTGTCTCGCATTTTGAAACTTTCGGTATCAGACTGGAAGTAACAATAAACAAATTAATTACACTGTGTACATTTCTTCGAGTCTGGTGACCATCATTTATGCAAACGAAGTTATTTTCATCAACGATTGATTCAAGTATATCCCATGTGTTGTTATTCACTACATTATTCCACGTCAGCTGGCTTTTAGCATTTAAGTGTCCAGTTAGAATATGTGAAATATGTTTTTGTCTTGATAATATTACTAAGTTTCTATATTCTCTTCTGCACAACTGTTGGGAGAAATGTAGACAGTTAGTAGGGGGAACGTTTGTCCTGTGTTCACAGTGATATCAATGACAACCATCTCCACATCTGGAACTTGGAACAAGGCCTGGCAAACAAATGTGTCTGACTGACTCAGAAGCACTGATACGCCACCATGACCATCCACCCTCATTCTACTCTCTGCCATCCAACATTACGCCCATTTCGCCTTAAACCTATAAAGTACACTTCAGACATACATATTATTACACAATCCAGTATTACGCCAATATTATCCAGCATTACGCCCAATTACTCACAATCTCATCTCCCACAACGCCCCCCCCCCCCCCCCACACAACCCCCCCAACCCCCCAACCGCCCCCCTCAACCCCCCCCCCCAACCCCCCCCCCAACCACCCCTCCCCCCCCTCCCTCCCTCCCCCAACCCCCACCCCACCACCCCCCCCCCTTCTACAATACACCCCCACCCCCCACAACCGCCCCCCCGCCCCCCCAACCTCCCCCCACCCCCCCACCCCTTCCCCCCACCCACCTCCCCCCAACCTCCCCACCCCCATCTCCCCCAAACCCAGAAACCCCCCCACCCCCCCCACCGCCCCCCTCCCCGCCCCTCCTCCTACGCTTCCCCTCCCAACCCCCAAACCCCAAACCCATTCCCCCACCCCTCAGAACCCCACCACCCCAATAACCTCCACCCAAACCCCCATGCAACCCCCTTCCCCCCCATCCCCCCTCCCTCCCCCCGGCCACCACCCTCCCCCCGCCCCCTCCCCCCTGCCCCCCACCCCCCCCTCCCCCCAAAACCAACCCCCCCCACCCCTAACCCAAACCCCCGCCCCCCCCACCACAACCCCAACCCCCCGCCCGCCCCCCCTCCCCCCAGTCCCCCCTCCCCCCAACCCCTCCCCCACCCACCCCCTCCCCCCTCCCCCCCCCCCTCCACCTTCCCCCCCTTCCCCCCCCCCCCCCCAATACGCCCCATTTGTTTTACTGTTATCCAATCCAATAAATCTACCATTACGTCATTTAGTGACACCGCCTGCCCTCTCGCGAGAACACGCGTGATTTCCTTCTTTCTCGCAATTTTCCAACATGGGTGAGTTTCGACACACGTGGTTGTGAAATTTATACTGTTGTACTCGTATATGTTTAGTATATTTTTACGATTACCTTCGTGTGATTATCAATGAATATTCTGACAAAACTTTTGTCTGGTTTATATGTTACTCGACACTCCAGTTGTTTAGATTTTATTCCATGCACAATTTGCAACATTGGTTTTCGTGTTATTTTTGTGTTGGTGCCACCTCCCAGGGTGGGGACGAATTTATACCTATCTATCTATCTTCCAATAATCTCGAACCCCTATTGGGTACTTAGAGATTCTGGAAGTCGGACTTCGTCCATTTCACGCTCCTGCAGGTTATAATTATCTCCCTGTCTAGTAACGCAGTCGGGTGAACCAGTTTTGCTGTATAATTTAATCATTTTTGAATGCTTCAAACAACTAAATTACAATCTCTAAATCGAATTTAAATGCAGTTGCAATGTTAAATGGTCCTTAAAAATATTCTTATCACCATTTTTTTTTTTTCGTAGTTCTAAATGTGAAATGTTCTGGGTTAAAAATGATGTTTTTTAGAGTAAAATGTATCTACTAACCCCCAAACATATCGGGTCACGTGACCAGTGATACGTCATGCCGACTTCCAGAATGTGCGTGTCTAACTGACAAGGGTGTTAGTAGGAATAAAAAATTCAGTAAAAGCCTGAGGCAGAATATATAAAAGACAGATGAAATAGTAAAATAAATCCGTATAGCTGTCGGCGATTATCTAAGCTAAGCCTTTCCCTGCATTTTCAGGCAAGCCACGAGGTATCAAAACTGCCCGTAAACTCCGCGATCACAGACGAGACCAGAAATGGCACGATAACGACTATAAGAAGGCCCACTTGCCGTCCAGATGGGTGAAACCCTTCCAAGGATCATCTCATGCCAAGGGAATTGTACTGGAAAAAGTGTATGTGTCTGTTCATGGCATATGCTGTTTGCCATTCGGTCAATGTCTCACCTGTGGGTGGGAGCACGCGATGGTATGGACCTGGCACCAGGTCAGGTTATTCTAATTTCAGGGCTGAATCCCCCCAATGCAACAGGTTAAAACGGGATTGAACCCGTTTGCCCGGCCTTACATGACCTTAGCTGTTGATAGGCCGTTAAACACCAATAAACTAGCTTAGAAAATCTCGGCTCTACAGATGTCCTTTACTATGTCACACTCACGTGTCCGACTGTGTCGCAAAATGCCAGGACAGATTGGGCTGTTATTGTGACCAATGTTTATATTGATGGGCTCTCAGCTCTAACCTGATACAGAGAATATAAAAGACAGATGACATAGTAAAAGACATCCGTAGAGCTGAGATTTTCTAAGCTACGAATAAACAAACAAACTCAATGAGACATGTTATTGCTTACCACCGTCGACAAAAGGGTACAACCTAGTTGTGGTTAGTAGCTCCGCAAAACTCCCATACCGTCTGTAGCTTAGTTACAGTGTCACTTAAAGGTACATGCCCACTCGTATGCACAAAATGTTCTTATATCGGAGACATAATCCGAGACATTTTCTGGCAAAATAAACATTCATTCACCATTACCCCACGTATTAAATGGCATTATTATACAGTTTATATCAGACGCAACTTCAGGGCCTGAAAATAGCAGCTTTTACCAGTAGGTCCCACAGGCGGAAGACTCGGACATATGACACCAAAAAAATGCCTGTTAAAAAAAATCCCATTACCCCGCCCACTTGGTCTCGTACAGTACCATATGCTATATAAAGGTGAGTATAAATAGGGCTATTATAGAAAGAGCCCTCTCTTTTCCGGCTCGCACAAACACAATAAACATCGATTAAATGTATGACTTGTGTCTCTGGCAATCGATAAAGGTATTGGGTGTGTGAATATACTTGCTTCAAATCGCTGTTTCCAGCATTTATTCAGTTATTCGCATTTTGTATACCCAATCCAAAGCGAAATTTGCGTGTACGAAAGAATCTCGCACAGAACCGGAGGCCATCCGGCGTGGATTATCGGTCATATTTGACCGGTAGCTGTTCGCCAGCTCAAACTAAAGTCGTGCACCATGACCATATACATTAGTAACTCCAACCATACAAAGTTCGTCCAATTGTGATCGTTCGCCGATCTAAAAAACGGACATTACTATTTATACTCTGTTTTTATTTTTTGCTGTGCAATTATCATATTTTATAATCGGTCGAAAATATTTTCAGGCGACACATTTAATTGGTATAAATAATTAAAAAGTACCATGCCTCATTTGCATATGAAAATGGCATAATAGCAACGCGTGTCACTATCAGTAAAATAAATATTACTAAATGATTATATCTCATAATCTGCATAGCGGGCACTTGTAATTTTTAAAACTGGTGGAATAGCGACACAATTATACACTTATTTAATTCCTATAAAGAACATTTTGTGCCTCCTGAGTGGGCAGAGTATCGGATCTGATTCGCGCTTCACATACTTTTAATATTTTCTAATTGAAACAAATATTGGTATTAGGAAACTAACACAAACTAATAATTCTGAATTAGCTTTATCCTTGTAGGATATCTGGGAAATAAGATTTTGACTTAGCAACTCCTGCACATCTGTATATGTATGACAAATTCAATTGAATATGCTAGTTTTACAATACTGACCTTCATTTCCTTTGAAAAATAAAGAAAATGTGTGAATCGGGTCTGATTCGCTAGTCTGCAGAGGTTGTCTATGGACAGAAACATAACTTTGCTATGGACTGTACTGCAGTTCTGCAGAGTTACTGCCCACAACTACATGTAGATATAACCCTCAGGGCTAAAAAGATTCACTTGCAGCGCTCGCTATTTGTGTTGGCGAGATGATTTTCTTGTCACTGGTCCGATTTGGTGTGGTATGTACCTAGCAATAGGTCAGGTTATTCTAATTTCAGGGCTGAATATATATTTATTTTGATGCAAATATTTTAAGAAGTATGCCAGAGTTTCTTAATTCTGTCATAACTTCTATATCCCTTGATGGATTACTTTAATATTTCAAGATGTCATACTTGTGGACGAATGCCACACATCCATGCTGCAATGTTGGAAAGTGGGGTATTGAGTTAGGAAAAAACATTTAACAGTTAACTGAAGATTTGTATTGGTTTCCTGAATATATTTGCTTCCCCTGTGGGTGATCTGAGAACGTAAAAATATGAAGAAAAAAATAACTAAAGCTAGTTTTGCTAATTATAGAATTCATATTTCGCACTGATTTGCTCACAGTTAGTAGCCACGTGACTAGACACTACGTCACCAACTACGTCACAATTACCGTATTCTTGCGATTATAGGTCGCAAGAGTGCATAAGACGCACCCCTATTTTCAGTCCAAAATCTGGGGGAAAATGTCTACATGAGATTATAAGACGCACCCAATTTTCCTAACAAAATGAAACAAAAAAAATGAAAAAAAATCTCGCCAAGTTGTTATTTATCCCCCCACACTGTTTTTTTATTCGTACCTTGGATGTTTTTGTCTGTATTTTCCCTATCATAGTTTGCTATGTCCGTAATTTGCCGACTCTTATGTCCGTGATTCCCCGGTCCGTATTTCACCATGTTCTAGTATCTTCAATTACACTGTGAACGCGGTAGTACACGCTTCACTATAACACGTGCTCGGTTACACGCTTCACTATAACACGTGCTCGGTTAGTACACGGTTGTGCATTGGCTCCCGATTTTTTTGCCTATTTATATATCAAAATCGTGTTAAATGTGTAACAAACTATTGTCATAAATCGTGTTAATATATTTGCAATCATATTGCTGCCGAAAGTGGTATTATATTGTTAATTATTGATTGCGGTATGTATTTTCACTTTTCAACACCATTTACGGAAACTATTTTCGAAATAAATATCTGCGTATAATCCAGAGTGTTTTTTTTAACCCGTTCCTTTCTGAATACACATTTACGGATATGAAATTTATTAAATATTTTATTTTTGTTATTTCTCACTGAAAGTATATGTTGTAACCACTCATTTGAACCGTCTCGACGAAACGGTTTAAATGGTGGTCGCGGCATATACTTCTGATTGCATAGAAGGAAAATATTTAGGATTTTCCGCAAACATAAGCATGAAATGGGTTACTGATTGCCCCCATGATGCAAGGATGAAAGCCGCACGTTCGCCACATCTGTGGCACACATCAAAAAGCGTGTTGACCAATCAGTGCAATTTCAAAACATAGCCTAAAGGTCACACAGTTTACAGCTCGTGCTGAATGATGACATAAGATAATAGCACCTGTTGACACGGTTGGGTGTTATCGATTTTTTTCCACAAAGCAACACACAACTTTCGCCTACAGTATGTAATATTTCAAAATCAGTTGTATCTTCCGTAAATGACGCTGAAAGCAGCCTATAGCTATGACGAATTTGCATTGTCCGCCGACGTAATTATAATGTTTTAAATAGAGATTGGCGAACATTGTAAACCATGTGCAGACTACGCGAATCCACCGTCTGGTCTGGCCGCTAATGCAATAAGCCGGGATTTGTCAGAGATAAAGACCCAATTCACATAAACACGTTTGCCGTGTCATAAATAGAGTCTGGTTCTCGGTAGTATTGTTTCACTGGAACGCATTAGACAGGGTACCAGTTTAGTGACGAATACGAAACGGACGTCAGCAACCGCGTGTGTTGATATTTGATATGGCTTTGTGTTGTAAATCTTGACACGCGGTGTGTTTGATGTCGGCCAGCTGACTTAGGCTTGCCACTTTCATCAGCATCTTGTAAACACACAGTTTCGAAACTAATGATGGAGTTTTATAACTTTCGTGGAATATTGCATTATGCATATTGGGATTTACCGTTAATGGCGTCATGCAATATTTTTTCACGGCAAAATGACACCGACCGATATGGGACCGGTAAATGTTTTCAAAAGATAATTAAAATGATAGAGGCAAGATTGTGATTCGGCAGAGAAAATATCGACCGGATCTGATCTTGGTATACACTGTTCGCCTTCGGTATAGAAAATGTGTACCGAACGAGTAAGGCGCGAGTAAAGGCGCGAACTGTTTAGAATACGAAATCAATATTCCAATACCGGATTTTACCCCAAAGACTAACAACAACAACAAATATAGGAACGCATTTTATTTTTTTTATTTTTTGGTCGTTTATGTCAATATTTCGGGTGGAAAAAAATGCTCATGTATCTACATGTATTTATAAGACGCAGGGGCTTTCTGGGATACAAATCCGAGTAAAAAAATGCGTCTTATAATCGCAAGAATACGGTAACATTCCGTTGTTTTTTTTAATTTGGTTATTTTTATGACCATGCACGTACATCATGTGTGACGGTATTACAGTGTTAATATGAAGATTATATGGAAGTGTGCTGAGCATATCTTGTAAGTCAGAGTTTACACAAGACTTGTGCACAAATGTCACACATCCATGCTGTCCTTAAAGGTACATGCCCACTCAGTAAGCACAAAATGTTCTTTATAGGAATTAAATAAGTGTATAATTGTGTCGCTATTCCACCAGTTCTAAAAATAACAAGTGCCCGGAAAACAGATATAATCATTTAGTAATATTTATTATACCGGTCGGTCTGTTGGAAATTCCCTTCCGCTCTATACCTTCTACACCGATGCATGGATTATCAAATGGCTTGGCACAAATGTTTCTCCTGGTGATAAGGTGTGTCGCGATCAATAACCACGCACCTACGTCTAAGGTCACAGTTGAAGGTCAAAGGTCAAACCTATCGAAATTCTTCCGTCATATCCTCTACACCGATGCATGGAAATTCCCTCGCTGGGCCAAATGTTTCTCATGATGAGAAGGTGTGTCGCGATCAATACACGACCTACGTCAAGGTCACAGTTGAAGGTCAGGCAAACCTATCGAAATCCCTTGGCTTATCTTCTACGGGATGCAGGATATCAAATGGCTGGGCACAAATGTTTCTCATGATGAGAAGGTGTGTCGCGATCAATAACCACGCACCTACGTCCAAGGTCACAGTTGAAGGTCAAAGGTCAAACCTATCGAAATTCCCTTCCGCTCTATATCTTCTACACCGATGCATGGCTTATCAAATGGCTTGGCACAAATGTTTCTCATGATGAGAAGGTGTGTCACGATCAATAACCACGCACCTACGTCCAAGGTCACAGTTGAAGGTCAAAGGTCAAACCTATTGAAATTCCCTTCCACTCTATATCTTCTACACCGATGCATGGATTATCAAATGGCTTGGCACAAATGTTTCTCATGATGAGAAGGTGTGTCGCGATCAATAACCACGCACCTACGTCCAAGGTCACCGTTGAAAGTCAAAGGTCAAACCTATTGAAATTCCCTTCCGCTCTATATCTTCTACACCGATGGATGGATTATCAAATGGCTTGGCACAAATGTTTCTCATGATGAGAAGGTGTGTCGCGATCAATAACCACGCACCTACGTCCAAGGTCAAGGTCACAGTTGAAGGTCAATGGTCAAACCCATTGAAATTCCCTTCCGCTCTATATCTTCTACACCGATGCATGGATTATCACACTATGCCCAGGGTCAAGGTCACAGACATGATGCGTTTGAAACCTTAACGCTCGACTAAATGGCTTATAATCAAAAATGCCTCGTTTTCTTTGGCTGCCAGTGGGGGTATTCGTGTGCCGACAGGCCACATTTCTAGTTTTATTTATAGTGACGCGCGTTGGTATCGGGCTATTTTCATATGCAAATGAGGCATGATATTTTTTACTTATTTATACCAATGAAATGCGTCGCCTGAAAAAATAATATTTTTTGACAGATTATAAAGTATGATCATTGCACATCAAAAAATAAATACAGAGTATAAATAGTAATAGTACATTTTAAGGAAACACGGTTATCACCCCTGATATCAGTGTGAAAATTTTCGTCTAAAATAAAATGTATAATAACGCTAATCAATACGTGCGGTAATGGTGAATGAATGTTTATTTTGCCAGGAAATGTCATGCGTACAGAATGTACAAAAGTATCTGTATCACTATATTATAACCTACTGCGTGGGCATGTACCTTTAATATGACCATGACCTTTTGACATTCACAACTGCTTATGAACACTTGTCACTTGGTTATAAATTGACTTTGCCAAAGTTTCTCCATCTGCCACCGGGGGCATTCGTATGCCGACAGGTCAGATTTATGACATGTCGTGTGATTTTGTTCCCCAAGATGTGCAATATATCTCCTGAAAACAATATTTGCAAAATTTACAATATGTTCCGTAAATGCTGTCGACATAATGCTCAGAGCAAGTGAGGTATACCGTATTCCCTATGAATTCTAAATTTCATTTACAGAATTTATCAGTTTCTGTAAATGTTTTCATAAAAAAAAAATATCTTTTCGTTACAAAATCACATAGCTCGTCTCGTATGCCCTGTTACAGTGGGGTGGAAGCTAAGCAGCCCAACTCTGCCATCAGGAAGTGTGTGAGGGTGCAGCTCATCAAGAACGGAAAGAAAATCACCGCATTCGTCCCCAACGATGGTTGCTTAAACTTCATTGAGGTTAGTTCGATTATGCTCAAGCTGTCGTGTATTTCTGTTGAACGTGCGTGTGAAGAGCTCGATATATACTGAAATGTAAAAACGCAACAAGGGCGAAAATGTTATTTATTCAACACATTTTATGATTTAGCAGAACGTTTTATTAAGAGTATAAATAACTATACATTATCAAAATAACCTGGAATTGATGCATCAACGTCACATGGTATACTATAGTCACATGGATAATCACATATGGGTGCCCAATAACATGTATACCTCCTAGTTGCGTTTTTATATTATTTCAGTTTACAATGTAGTGAACAGAACGACATCCATACATTTGTATGTCTGATTGAATCTGTTTACCAATATTTTGACAACACCTCAAGCTCCATATGCTAGCCACAGTCCTGTGCTGCGCAGATTGTGTACACTGTTGTGGGTTTAAAGATGGTAAATTCATTGCATTGCATACAGAGCTATTATTTAATTATGTGTGCTATGCCGTGTTTTAAATCATTTCATAAATGTGTTTTGACACACGTGTAATAACACCTGGAGCAAATTTTATTGGCCGTCTGCATCACCCTAATTACGTATTCATATTATGCGCCAACGGTATGTCCAATAAAATAGACGTTCCTTTCCTTAATGGCACGACAAAGCAATGATGTTTAACGTTCATGTCATCATGTTTTAAACGTCATTAGAAATAAGAAGCATCCGCGACTCATTAAAATTGCTGCAATTGTCAGAATGAGCTCACGTTTGGTAGTATGACGTGTTTACAAAGAACAGGATCCTGTTATATGGTATATTTCTAATAATTCTATTTAAGGATTAAAACTATTTTTCTCCGTGGCGATTTTCAACTAGATGCGAAAATGGTCAATAGTCACTGAAACAAATTGGATATACGTTTTCTGCTCTTTGGAGGCTGCAGTCATGTGATAAACAGAATCTCAAACTCGTTTCCCTTTGATATGAGATTTATGAAACTCATTCGCAATGTTATGCACCTCGCCAGAGGCTCGGTGCATAAATTCTGCGCGACTCGTTTCATAAATAGAATCTCGTATCAAATGGAAACTGGTTTGAGATCCTCTATTTATTATCAGTTGTATTGTCATCCTATAGTCCACTCACGTGCCATGGCCAATTGTCATGAAATTTGTGCTGAAACTCCTCTGGCAATGGCAGCCACCCAGGGCGTTTCACATTATAATGTGTCCCAAGGTCACTGTCGACTGCGCTCATGTTTTTCTTTTGAATCCTTCGTCGGAAGTTGATAATATTTAGCTACAATGTGTGTCTAGGCATGATGCTTTGTTGCGCATGTGATCCACGACCCATGTACCAAGGTCACTGAGGATTTGCGTTCAAGTTACTTATGGTGCCTGGTCGGATTAATTTCCGGGCTGAATATACATTTTTTTCTGCAATTATTCAATTCTGATTATGTGATTTATCACCATCACAATAGATAACGTGGGATTCGACCACATTAATCCGGCCTACAGTGACCATAACTGTTGACATGCCCTTAAAACACCATCAAATCTTATACATTTCAGGAGAACGATGAGGTGCTGGTTGCAGGGTTCGGGCGAAAGGGTCACGCTGTGGGCGATATTCCCGGCGTCCGATTCAAGATCGTCAAGGTTGCCAACGTGTCGCTGTCCGCTCTCTTCCGGGGCAAGAAGGAACGACCGAGGTCATAGTTCTTTGTCACTGATGCAATAAATTATGACTAAACACTGCTTGTTTCTTGTTATATATAAGCCATGATTTTTTATGCCAATTGAAGTGGTCAGTAGTTTCCACTGTCTCAGTTCATTTTTGTCGTGCCCGCTTGCGGACAGCGCGATTTAGTTGACACAGGCGATCAGCATGTTGATAGGATAGTGTATTATACTTTTTATACGCCCGTTTGAAAAAAAACAGATGTATTATGTATTCATCTTGTACGGGCGGGCGGGCACAGCTTGTCCACGCAATAACTAAGGTCTACTTCACGGATTTTAACCAAATTCGGTTTACATGTTTATCAGTTATCACGGCAAGATGAAGAAGCCTATTGATTTTGAAAAATTTCCAATTATCTCTCCTTGGCGGCCATTTTTATTTTTCGCACTGTATTCCCAAGTTCTACTTCACCGATCGTAACCAAATTCGGTAAACATGTTTATCACGGCAAGATGAAGAAGCTTATTTATTTTCAAAGATTTCCAATTACTTTGCGGCCATTTTTATTTTTCGCACTGTATCTTTGTCCACGCAATAACTCGAGTTCTACTTTATCGCTCGTAACCAAATTCGGTATACATGTGTTTATCATGGCAAGACGAAGTCTTAAAATTGCTGATGACTACCCTTGGCAGCCATTTTTAATTTTCGCACTGTATCCTTGTCCACACAATAACTTTAGTTCTACTTCACTGATCGTAAACAAATTTGGTATACATGTTTATCACGGCAAGACAAAGAAGCCTATTTATTTTGACAGATCGTGACCAAATGCAATATACACGTTTATCACGGCAAGAACCCTATTAATTGTCAGTGGGTTATCTCCCCTTCTTTAATGTTAACTGGCCTTGCCTATATATTGTGACCTTCGGCACTCTTGTTAGACATGTAGAAAAAATGCAGTCATTCTATATTGAAAGTATATAATCAAGGCCTTGAACTTGGTGTGCCTCAATTTCACCATCACCAGTTTCACTAAGATTCTCAAGACTAAACTGAACAAACCAGATCGGGATTTCAAGAAGCCTCGAGGAGATTTTTCAATAAAGTAATATAGTTTTTCGATGTCAAATGCAAAAGTACAATCAAAATCTACCTTCTTGAAACTTGTGATGCACACAAAGTTCAATACCTTGAATATACGTATATAATTTCAATATACTGGAATGTCGGCATTTGTTGCTTTTTTAGCTGACCTGAGCAAAGCTCATGTGAGCTATTGTTATGGCAAAGTGTCCGTCGTCCGTCCGTGAACATTTTCAATCATCTTCTTCTCCCGAACTGCTGAGCCGATATTGGTTAAACTTCACAGGGATGATATATGGGTGATGCCATTTCAGATTTGTTAAAATGGAGGTCATCGACAATCCAAGATGGCCGCCATGGAAAAGTAGGTCAAATTCTTAGAAAATCTTCTCACGAACCGCCAGGCCGATTTCGACGATACTTGGTATGAATGATCGATAGTTAGCGCTGTTTCAGATTTGTTCATATGGTGGCCCGTGGGTCAAAAATGGGCGTCGCCCGAGGGGTCAAATTTTATTTTTAACCGAATATAGTCGTGTAATATATCAAATCGAAGGTATTGACGAGACAATCACTCTGGAACATTTTTTGTCTAAATCATATGATTACGTCATCCAAGATGGCCACCGATAGTTCAAATGGTCATTCTTTTACTAAAGATTTCAAACGTCTTTTTCTTGTAAACTGCTTGGCCGATATTGGCCAAACTTAACTGTAATGGTCTGTGGTTGAAGCCTGTTCATTTTTGTTAAAATGGAGGTCATCACCAAATCCAAGATGGCCGCCGTTGAGAAGTAGGTCAAATTCTTAAAAAATCTTCTCGCGAACCGCCAGGCCAATTTCGACGATACTGGGTATGAATGATCGATAGTTAGCGCTGTTTCAGATTTGTTCATATGGTGGCCCCTGGGTCAAAAATGGGCGTGGCCCGAGGGGTCAAATTATATTTTTGCCCGAATATGGTCATATAATATATCACATCGAAGGTATCGACTAGTCGATCACTCTGGAGCATTTTTTGTCTAAATCAGATGATTTTGTCATCCAAGATGGCCACCGAAAGGTAAAAAAGTTGTTCTTTTACTAAAGATTTCAAACGTATTCTTCTTGTGAACTGCTTGGCTGATATTGGCCAAACTTAACTGTAATGGTCTGTGGGTGAAGCCTGTTCATTTTTCATTTTTCATTCGACGAAACTTGGTGTGAATGATTGATATTTAACGCTGTTTCAGATTTGTTCATATGGTGGCACCTGGGTCAAAAATGGGCGTGGCCCGAGGGGTCAACTAGGGGTCAAATTATATTTTTGACCGAATATGGTCATATAATATATCCAATCCAAGGTATTGACGAGACGATCACTCTGGAGCATGTTTTGCCAAAATCAGATGATTACGTCATCCAAGATGGCCACCGACAGGTCAAAAGGTTGTTCTTTTACTAAAGATTTCAAAGGACTTCTTGTGAACTGCTTGGCCGATATTGACCAAACTTAACTGAAATGGTTTGTTGGTGAAGCCTGTTTATTTTGGTAAAAATGGAGGTCATCACCAAATCCAAGATGTCCGCATTTGAAAAGTAGGTCAAATTGTCAAAAAAAAATCTTCTCACAAACCGCCAGGCCGATTTCGACGAAACTTTGTATGAATGATTGATAGTTAACGCTGATTCAGATTTGTTCATATGGTGGCCTCTGGGTCAAAAATGGTCATGGCCCGAGGAGTCTTGGTCAAGGTGACCACTATGGAGGCTTTTAGGTGAGCGATACAGGCCCATTTGGGCCTCTTGTTTTTCTACACGTCTCGAAAGTATAATGCACTATCCTGATCGCCTGTGATAGTCGGCCCATTGTCGTGGTTCTATCAAATTTTTCGACATGTGGGCTGTGGCCATCATCTGGTTCAGTGGGGCCCGTTTCGCTGAACTGTGTACGACTAAAATGTTTAAGTACAAAATATTGATGGTCTGTAAATGTCACATTAACAATGTTTTCTTGTAAACAATTATTGGATTTACATTTATTGAGGCATATGCAGCCTATGCTCAATAAATGTAAATCAATCAATTGAAATTTACACCAGATCCTACATTTGCACTCGCGAACCTTTTAGTCGTACAATGTTTAGTGAAACGGGGACCCTGGTAAAGTGCAGTAGTGCGGTCTTAACTTCGAGTTGCCTCTTCTCGCCCTGCGTTGATCAACAAGAGTGGATTTTGATCTGTCGTTGACGATCACCTTGTTGGGTTGGGTCCCTATACAACATGTAGACCTGTCCTTTGTTCTTCCGACCCACTAATTGTACTGCTTTATATCCATATATGCTGCCAGTGAAGGCATCTAGACGCTAGTCGGATGTTGCAACTTGTCAGGAACTCGTAGCTCGGTGGTTAAAAGTGCAACAAAAATCGTCTTTTGTGGCGCCCGCATGCGGAAAGCTCAATATTTCACTTCCGATGTTATCATAACAAAGTGTCCGTGCCTATTGTTTTCATGAAAACAATTCCAACAAATTAGTCGTGTTTAAATTTCTGGCCAAAAATAGGTGAGTGGGGTAACTTTGTAAAAAATTAATTAAACCCATCTGATGCGGTTACTGCATTTTTATTGTGGCGTGCGATTTGTTCTTCATTTGCGAGCATTTTTCAATATTTGTCGCAAGAGCCTCCTTAACAGATTGCGAGAGGCGGTCATTTTTATAAGTTGCCCGCCGCCCTTAGAAAAGCAGTAAATTTTGGCTATTTCCAACCGTTCTGTGATGCCTTGGCTCTTGTTACCTGGGAGTTTAATTGGGTTAAACCCCAATCAATTTGTTATGTTATTGCCCATTAATGATTATAAAAGTAGTAAGATAGTAAGATCCTACTGCTTTTGGGAGGGGGCCAAGTGATTCTGGTGTGGCGAGAACCTGGCATCAGATCAGGATTATTCTGATTTCAGGGCTGAATATATTGTTTTTTTATTGCAAATATTCCATCACCAAAGTATGCTAAAGTTTTAGAAGATTGTCAGCAAAAGAGTGAGTGAGTGAGTGAATAGGGTTTAACGTCCGCTTTTCTGACATAGAGGTACAAGCCTCAGGGAGTCTACACGCAGACGGGTCAACGGGGTCGAGTCCCGTATCCACCTGTCCAAGGGGGGTAAATCCCAACTTCAGAACTCAATATTTACAATCAAAATATATATTCAGTCCTGAAATTAGAACAACCTGATCTGGTGCCAGGCCCTCGCCACACCAGCATCATTTATCCCATCCCCTAAAAGTAATAGGATTAGCGCTAATCTTACTTTTATATATGGGGCATAGCCCGACTCAACTCTCACATACAAGAAAGCCAAAAATGTACATGAGGGCCAAATCCGGTATAGTGGGTTCCGGAAAGTATGAACCCAATTGTTAAGCCAGTTTAGTCGCCTTTTACGACAAGCAATGGCTACTGCAGCACTATTCTCAGGATCAGTTGATCCCGCCCCGGTGCCTGCACGGGGCTGTCAGCAAAAGAATTACACCCTGACATAATTGTGCCAGTGTGTGGGATAATTGTGACATGCCCTTGTTAGGGTCTCTCAGCCAACCTCTCGTGCTGCATGCAATCCCAATAACGCACATAGCAAAACAATTGAGGTAGGTTACTATAGAAGTCGCCATATGCATATAATTATGTTCTATAAATATATAAACCTCTAGACGTGAAATATAATCAGCTTTTTGTCGGACATGATTGGATTTTTTTTCATGACGATAACCTGTTTGATGTGCAGGGATTTTTCTGACTTTTAAGCGATATCCGAGAACCAAAGTACTTATTAAATGGCCGTATATTAGGAATACGAGTGTCGAGTGTTTTAAATATTTTTATTTTCTTAATGAAAGTAAATATGTACGTTTTGACCACTCGTGTAATGGTCTTGGGTTCAGACTGTCCACATACAGCAGACGAACTACAGTCACAGTTCGCATATATTTATTTACACAGTACACCAATAGTTGAATAGACGACTCGTATGAATAAATAAAGTACAATAACTATCGCATCTAAAAATGTACATGTACACATGCGAATGAAGCATTACGACTCTAGAAACCAGTACAGGTTGTGATCAGGCTGCACAGCATACCAGTATAAGCACGTCAACAAATTTGGTAGCGACTTAAATTTTTCGAGTTATCGCGGTCATAAGTCCAGCCAATCTGAAAAATCAATGGGCAAAGGGGCATTAACTCATGAAATCTGTTGTGTGACACATGGTTTTAGTACTCGGATTGTGGGTGGCGGGTGGGAGCATACGATGAGTAATTTAACGATCAGGGGTTCATCCATTAGGGGAAGGTCACTGGTGTGGTATGGACCTGGCACCAGGTCGGGTTATTCTAATTCAGGGCTGAATATATATTTTTTTATGTAAATATTCAGTTCTGATTTTGGGATTTCCCCCCCACCCCCCCCCCCAATGCAGCAAGTTATATACTTATATACGGGATCGAACCCGTTTGCCTGGCCTTAAATGACCTTAGCTGTTGATAGGCCGCAAAACGCCAATAAACAAACAAACACAACTTGGATTACCCACAATTATGTGACCCTCCATGACAAAACAATATCGAGTACTGATCATGACTAAAATGTTCGTAAGTGCAAATTTAGGATCGTCTGGAAATTTCAATTGATGGATTTATATTTATTGAGCATAGGCTCAATAAATGTAAATCCAATAATTGTTTACAAGACAACATTGCTAATGTGATATTTACAGACTATCAAAAGTTTGCACTTGCAAACATTTTAGTCGTACAAAGTTTGGTGAAAAGGTTCTTTTGTTTGATAGTAACAGCACGAGTGATCATGACGAGACTATGATTTGATTGCGCATACAGCATGCTGATCTGTGGTTGGACGTTGGACCAATTTGATGGCTTTTGTTTTGACATGAAGCGTCTCGTGTATCTAAAGTAATATACAAATCAATGCTCTGTAAGCCTTCGCAGGCTGGCCGTATCCCAATGTGCTTTTGCATGTTTGTATGTAATGTCATTTACTGTGTATTATTGCCTATACATACGCTTTTATAAGCATGTTGACAAAGTTTGGTGGAGATTGGACTAACGTTTCAAGCTACGTGGTCACAAGGATAATACGTACAAGACAGTAACTTAAACTACAATGTATATGAGAAAACATTTTCGGGGAGCATAAAAATCTGTACTGTGCCATATTATGAACGGCTATGCCTTGTTCGAAGCCTGTTTCATATATTTTCATATTTATTATTTCCACTGCTGAATTTGGCAGATGCCCCATCTACCTCTTTAATAATAAATGAGGCATAATTGCAAAATTTAAAAAAAAAACAAGGTAATCGCCGGAAAGTGTCACCGACAAAGGTCAGGGTCACAAAGTCCAAAATTATTGATATTAAGTTCACTTAGATGAAGGTCACACAAATTAAATTGGGTGGATAGCCATCAATGTGAGGAAACTTGATCATTGACATGTGGACGTATGTCAAAAGTTGTTGACACCAAAGTGACGGTCACCAAGTTCAAGGTCACCAGATTACACTGGGTAGATACCATCAGTGTGAGAAAGCTATTGATGAAGTTTGGATACGATCCGACTAACGGATCAGGAGATATTCAACATTTGGACGTACATACAAAAGTATTGACATGAAGGTCACCAATGTAAAGGTCACCCGAATGACACTAAATGTATTGCTATCAATGTGAGGTATCTATGAAGATCTGACAGGAGATATTCTACATTTGAACACATGTCAAACAAAAATTGACACCAAAGTGTAGGTCACCAAGGACAAGGTCAGCCACATTACACTGGGTAGATACATGTATCTATCAATGGGATGAAGTTTCGAGATGATCTAACAAGAGATATTCAACATTTGGAGAATGGTTGGACAGCCATCAATGTGACAGCAATTTATGAAGTTTTGTAAAAATCTGACTAACGGATCAGGAGATATTCAACATTGGGACGAACATCCAAAATTGTTGACACCAAGGTCAAGGTAACCCGAATGACACTGGATGGATAGCTATCAATGTGAGGAAGCCATTGATAAAATTTAGTAACGATCCGATGAATCGATATGTTAAATTTGGCAAAATGGTTGACGATGGCAATGCCGTACTTGCGACCGCTATGTCTCACTTTCAGTTAGTGCATCTACAGTCGCCGATGTCACCAACATTGCAAAGTATACTTATCTAGCAAAGTATACTTTGAGGGAGTAATCATTTATTTTTCCTGAAATGCATTATTTCATATAAAACTAACAACTGCATATATTTGATAATTAAAAGTATGTAAAATTATTATACTGAATTTATTACATTATCACAGCCATAATGGCTGTGATAATGTAATAAATTCAGTATAATAATAAAAATTTATTATAAAATTGAAAATTTCTCCCTCAAAGTATACTTTGCTACTAAAGTATACTTTTCAATGTTGATGAAATAGGCTACTGATCATTTGGAAGCTACATACCAAGTATCACGCCTCCACCTATTATGGTTTAAAGTTTTATGAGCTACAAGACAAATTTGGAATCAAAAATAGAATTCACTGCATCTGCACACCATAATGAAGATACATACTAAGTATCTAGTCTCCAGATGGTTTAGAAGCTTTATGAGTTACAAGTCAAAATTGGGAATTCTAAGTCCAAAAGGGGGAGATAATCCATGAACCGAGGATCAAATAAAACATTGAATTTCACATTGAGCATCTACACACCATAAGGAAGCTACATACCATTTACCACCAGCTATTACGATTTAAAACAAGCTGCAAGGCAAAATTGTGAAATTCTAAGTCGAAAAGGTGGAGATATTCTATGACATGGGGTCGGGGAAACAAATGGAAATTACGTTTGCACATCCACACACCATAAGGTTTCAAATCTCTATCTATTACAGAGATGCCAACATTGGACAAAGCCAAATAGTAATGATTGCGCGCGGCCGGCATCGACACGGCCTAACAATGCGAGCCGCCGGTCGGATAGGGAGTTCCGAGGCATATCCCTTGCATCCACCCTCAATTCCAAACAAGAAAACTTTAAATTCAATAAATAAATTACTTACTTATTATATACTCTATAATTTTCAACAGCCTGCCATGATTTAAATTATGAATATAAAGCCTATAGCCAACTAAAAGATTTCAGTTTAAATACAAAGGCATACGGCATACAGCATTAGGGTGTGCTGTTGTACTTTATGTACATAGCAAACTGCATTTCTGCGCACACTACCCGACTCTGTGCATCCGAAACCGTGAAACGTCGGCCAGAAAAAAAATGCCACCCAATCTTTACCTTTAATGTTTCGCAACAAGTACATCTTTCACTGTGTCAGGAAAGGTCTATGCTTCATTTCTATTTGCTTTTTATATCGTAATTTCACATTCAGACACTTTTATAGTTACAAATTTGTTTACTAAATCAAAATTTGGAAATTTGTTGTTGTTGTTGTTATTAAAATCACGTCCAGCCGCTTATTTTTCGGCATCGCAAAAAATCGTAATTCTAGATGGGACGGGCGTAATAGCGTAGTGGACATACTGAAATAATCATTACGCCCAAATCGTAATGGTTGGCATCTCTGCTATTACGGTTTAAACGTTTCATGAGTGACTGGCAATGGTTGTGATCGACGGGACACATGGACAATGGTAACACTAAATGCCCCATCCACAATCGTGGTGGGGCATAAAAATGTTGATACATGTATATCCGTCCATGCCAGGTAATTAGAGATGCAAGGATTGACTGGAAGTCCTGAATGACCGACACTGGTGTAACTGACTACTGTATGATGCTGTATAGTGTGGCTTTTAGTGTCCAGTATTCACATAAGGGGCCATTTCACTAAACTTTGTACAACTAAAATGTTCGTAAGTGCAAATTTAGGATCGTCTGGAAATTTAAATTGATGGATTTACATTAATTGAGCACAGCCTATGCTCAATAAATGTAAATCCAATAATTGTTTACAAGAAAATGTTGCTATTAATGTGCAATTTTGCACTTAAGAACATGTTGGTCGTACAAAGTATTGTGAAACACGCCCGTGTATCGGCCACCATACAAATGTCTCCAGCTAACAACAACTGGATGGCCAGGTACTCTGTTCCTTGTATTCCTCCTCTCTCAGCAGATCTCAGCATCGGATGATTGCCGCTGTCATAAATGAAATTAGACCAGATTAGTGCTGCATGACTCGTGTAATAAGACATAAAATTGAACTAGACATTATGTTTGTAAAACATGGATATACCCCCTTGGCAATCTGGACTCCAACTTTTCGACGCAAATGTACACATATGGATGTACAGACATACGGAACTTCAAGAGCAACACAATGTGCCCGCTTGCTATCGTATAGGGGGCACAATGAGCCAAAACCTAGACACGCTTCCACTGCAAATGGGGCATAGGCCCAGACACATCGACACGTCTCTGCAGTCTGATCAGTGTCTACTCTGTTCACCATTCTGACATCAATGTTATTAGCAAAAGGATTAACAGTACCGGTAGATCCTAATCAGAAGAACTGAATGTGCAACAGGTTACAGATCCGAAAGTGTTATCAGGTTATAGACTGGAACACAAATTTTGTCAACAGTAAAACGGCTGAATAGTGAAAGTATGGATTCCCACATACCGCATACATGTATGAGGCACGAAATGTGATTTTATACCTAAGAAGATGTGCAGTATCTCATCAAAAATATTACGATATTTTCCATAAATGACGTTGAAATTATCCCAGCATACTTGTAATAGAATTCTTCATTTGCTATGAAAATTTTGTTAACTTTCGACTTTATTCACCGAAAATATCAGTTTCTATAAATAATTTTCATGAAAATTCACACATTTTCTTACATACAAAATCACATGGCTCGTCTCATATGGGTTAATGTATGGAAAATAAACAAGCACACAATTGTGCAACTCTTCCACATGTTTGAAAAGTAACTGCATTGTTCACCAGTGAGGAAATTAACTGAGACTGGAGAAATGAGGTTTGGCTGTTTTGCGACCAGTGTAGATCCAGATCAGCCTGTGCATCCGCACAGTCTGATTAGGATCTGCACTGCTTGCCATTACATCAATGAAACGTCTGTCGTAACAAGTAACATAGGTCGTTATCAGGCTACAGGAGTGTGTTATATGATCAGTAGCTACACTGGTCACAAATTCCATAAGCTCCATTTCTCCAGCCACAAATCACAAATGTCTATGTTAGCAAATGTCAGCAAACTGTATGGATCCATATCGGGTTGCAATGGTGTGGTGGTGGAGCCGGAATATTCTGGTTGTCCACAAATGCCAAACAAAAGCACAATTTCTAAAAGTTGCTGTGACTGGAAACATAGGGCTTATATGATTACTGACAAGTGTGGCTCCTGATCAAATAGCACACTAGTGCAGCCTGATATTGCTTGTTAAAACCATGACCGGTGTGTCATTGATGAAAGCTGTGAACAGTGCAGATCCTGGTCAAACCGTGTGGATGTATTGGTTGATCTGGTCTCAAAACTCATAAGCCCCATTTCTCCAGTAATAGTCACAAATGAGACATGTCGTGTAGGTAATTTTGTACATAAAGAAGTGTGATTTTTCATGAAAGATATGTACAGAAAGTGTGATATTTCCTGTAAATGACGTCGAAAATTGTTCATAGCAAATGCGGTATTCTATTCCACATTTGCTCTGAACATTTCGTCAACTTTCGACATCATTTACGGAAAATATTGCAAATTTTGTAAATATTTTTTCAAGAAAAATCGCACTTCTCATTAGGTACAAAATCACATGGCTTATCTCAAATCAGCTTGATAAAACCAATGTTTAATTTACCATGATACGTGTTCCATTTTGGTATGAACGCAGCAGCCATCAGATATCCTTGTATATCAGTTCATACTGCTGTATGCTGGAGGGATCCAGTGGACTTCGCACCATCAGTTTCCCCTTCATGGCGCCCCGGAATATTGTCTCCACCACGTCGATCAAATCCTGCTTTGTCTTGAATGTACCGATGAACTTTGTGTGATCTGGCGTGCTGTATAACAGTTGTATTATAGTTTATTGCATAGATATGAGGCAAGCAATGTGATTGTGAACCTTAGAAGATGGGAAACATATTTACAAAATGTACAATACTTTCCATAAATAACGTAAAAAGTTATATAAAAAATTATATTCCGCATTTGCTAAGAAAGTTTTGTCAACTTTCGATGTCATTTACAGAAAAATATCAGTTTCTGGAGATCTTTTTTATGAAAAATCGCACAAGGTACAAAATCACATGACCAAGAAGTACCCAGGAACTAAATAGAAATTATTAGGCATTTACACACTATGTAAAGTTTTGAGAACGCAAGTCTGTGACCTTGGTACAAGTGGAGGTCGAAGGGGTCATATCACATTATGATAGAGGGTCATACATAGGTTATATAGCAAAGAAAGCCGAACAAGCAAATCCCTGCGCTTACCTCCAATCAACTTTCATGTGTTGAGCATTGAAGAAGAAAACGGTAGCGGGAATGAGCGAGATGTCGAAGTAGCTGGTATACACGGGAACAGTGTCGACATCCACGCTGTAGATGCTGGCCATCCTTGCCAACTCCGGGGCAGCCTTCGACAACTGCAATTAACTCTTTGCATGCTAGCGGCGAAAATATCCGCCAAACAAATTAGGAGTATATTTATTATTTCTCTCTGTAACTATGTCTTGGAATTTCAATAGAATAATGAAATTCAAAGACATATTCATGATATTTATAGGGAGAAATAAATGAAGATATAACGAATTGTCATCTTCTATTTTTGAACTATTTATAGCCTGCAAATTTCCCAGCATGCAAAGAGTTAATGGCTGATATCATCCCATACAACAAATGGCTGAGATCACCCCAACCTCTGTAAAATGTTTCATGTCGCAAAAATGTTACCTGACTAGATTTATGCCTCTCAGCTCTACTTACAGCTATTGCATAAATATATTTAAATTTGTGCCGGTTACTAGGCGCAAAGGACAAGGGGCAATAAGGCCAACAATCGGCCCACACCCAAATTGGAAAATAACAATGTAGTAGTGTACATCAATAAGTCCGGAAGCTATGTTGAACATTTTTATTTGATATCTTTACTACTTTTCGGACAATATCGTTTTTAATGATACAACCCAATGGTACATTTCAATGGACAGCATCGTCAATTCGAGATTGCTGACCTTTTCAAAATGGCCGACATTTTTATCAATTTCATGACTATATACGAGCATGGCTTATGAAAATGTAGATTTCAACAAGAGCTGTAGGAGAACAGCATAGCTCGACTACGAGGGTTGTCGATGTACACATAGCTTGACAAACAAGGTGGCTGCGGCCTGCATAAAAACCTTAACCAAGGTTGACTAAAAACCTTAACCAAGGGAAATTAAGTAAGTAATTCAAGGTTAAATGTAGGTATATGTCAGATATAGGTCAGGGGATATTGATGTACATCACTAGGAGATGAAGTTTTCCAAGTATGGTTGCTGTAGGCCTAGGAGTATTCCATCTACAAGCTTGACTAAAAACCTTAACCAAAGAGAAATAACTAAGTAATTCAAGAGGATATGTAGGTCAAGGTCAAATATAGATCAGGGGTTATTGATGTACATCACAATGAGAAAATGTTGTCCAAGTATGGAGTCTGTATGCACAATAGTATTCTATGTACAAGCTTGAGTAACTAGATGGCCACGGTGTGCATGTCGCGCCTTGTGGCGAGGCATGGACAGTAAAAAAAGAGATATAGTATAACGAAAAACTTTAACCAAAAAACTTAACCAAAAACTTTAACCGGACACACGTACGTACGTACGCCAAAGTTCCGACTATATCGCGCTTACCGCATGCGGGCGCAACAAAAAGTTTAACCAAAAAGTTTAAACAAAAACTTCAAAGTAATTTGACCTTGACATTGGGCACAGGGGCCACACGGGAGGGGGGTAGAATGAAAATATAGATGATGATAAACACCCATGTGAAGTTTCAAGGTAATGGCAAAGCAGTTTCAGAGATATAGTATAACGAAAAACTTTAACCAAAAAACTTAACCAAAAACTTCAAAGTAATTTGACCTTGACATTGGGCACAGGGGCCACACGGGAGGGGGGTAGAATGAAAATATAGATGATGATAAACACCCATGTGAAGTTTCAAAGTAATGGGCAAAGCAGTTGCAGAGATATAGTATAACGAAAAAGTTTAACCAAAAAACTTAACCAAAAACTTTAACCAAACAACTTAACCAAAAAACTTAACCAAAAACTTTAACAAAAAAACTTAACCAAAAAATTTAACCAAAAACTTTAACCAAAAAACTTAACCAAAAAACTTAACCAAAAACTTTAACCAAAAAACTTAACCAAAAACTTCAAAGTAATTTCACCTTCACATTGGGCACAGGGGCCGCACGGGAGGGTGGTAGAATGAAAATATAAATGATGATAAACACCCATGTGAAGTTTCAAGGTAATGGGCAAAGCAGTTGCAGAGATATAGTATAACGAAAAACTTTAAGCAAAAACTTTAAGCAAAAAACTTAACCAAAAACTTTAACCAAAGAACTTAACCAAAAACTTTAACTAAACAAGAGGGCCATGATGGCCCTAATTCGCTCACCTAACTCCATGAACACCAGAGGAGAATGTGACATTGAGTTCATGTGTTTTAAAAAAATTGTGCTATTTTTAGATGGCGGTCATCTTGGATTAAGCGATGACTCTCATTTTACAAAATCTGAAAATGCTTCACCCAGCATCGGCCATGTGGTTCCTGAGAAAAAGACGTTAAAAATCTTGAATAAATGGACCTTTTGGTGGCCATCATGGATGACATAATCATCCGATTCCGACAAATATTGCACCAGAGTGATCGCCTAATTGATACCTTCAATTTGATACATGACATGACCATATTCGGTCAAAAATAAAATTTGACCCCAATTTGACCCCACGGGCCACGCCCATTTTTGACCCCGGGGTCACCATTTTAACAATTTCAAAGAGCAATGTACATCGATCATTCCTACCAAGTTTCGTTGAAATCCGGCTAGCGGTTCATGAGAAGAAGATTTTTTAAGAATTTATGCTATTTTTAGATGGCGGCCATCTTGGATTAGCGATGACCTCCATTTTAACAAATCTGAAAAGGCTTCACCCATGGACCATAACTTTTAAGTTTGGCTACCATGGGCCAAGCAGTTCATGTGAAGAAGAATTTTGAAATCTCTAATAAAAGAACGACCTTTTGACCTTTCGGCGGCCATCTTGGATGACATAACAATCCGATTTCGACAGAAAATGCACAGAGTATGATCGCCTCATTGATACCTTCAATTTGATATATGACATGACCATATTCGGTCAAAAATAAAATTTGACCCCAATTTGACCCCACGGGCCACGCCCATTTTTGACCCCGGGTTACCATTTTAACAACTTTCAAAGAGCAATGTACATCGATCATTCCTACCAAGTTTCGTCGAAATCCGGCAAGCGGTTCATGAGAAGAAGATTTTTTAAGAATTTATGCTATTTTTAGACGGCGGCCATCTTAGATTAGCGATGACCTCCATTTTAACAAATCTGAAAAGGCTTCACCCATGGACTATAACTTTTAAGTTTGGCTACCATGGGCCAAGCGGTTCATGTGAAGAAGAATTTTGAAATCTCTAATAAAAGAACGACCTTTTGACATTTCGGCGGCCATCTTGGATGACATAATAATCCGATTTGGACAAAAAATGTACCAGAGTGATCGCCTCATTGATACCTTCGATTTGATATATAACATGACCATATTCGGTCAAAAATAAAATTTGACCCAACGGGCCACGCCCATTTTTGACCCCGGGGTCACCATTTTAACAACTTTGAAAGAGCATTGTACATCGATCATTCCTACCAAGTTTCGTCAAAATCCGGCTAGCGGTTCATGAGAAGATTTTTTAAGAATTTATGCTATTTTTAGACGGTGGCCATCTTGGATTAGCGATGACCTCCATTTTCACAAATCTGAAAAGGCTTCACACATGGACCATAACTCTTAAGTTTGGCTACCATGGGCCAAGCGGTTCATGTGAAGAAGAATTTTGAAATCTCTAATAAAAGAACGACCTTTTGACCTTTCGGCGGCCATCTTGGATGACATAACAATCCGATTTCGACAGAAAATGCACCAGAGTGATCGCCTCATTGATACCTTCAATTTGATATCTGACATGACCATATTCGGTCAAAAATAAAATTTGACCCCAATTTGACCCCACGGGCCACGCCCATTTTTCACCCCGGGGTCACCATTTTAACAACTTTGAAAGAGCAATGTACATCGATCATTCCTACCAAGTTTCGTCGAAATCCGGCAAGCGGTTCATGAGAAGAATTTTTTAAGAATTTATGCTATTTTTAGACGGCGCCATCTTGGATTAGCGATGACCTCCATTTTAACAAATCTGAAAAGGCTTCACCCATGGACCATAACTTTTAAGTTTGGCTACCATGGGCCAAGCGGTTCATGTGAAGAAGAATTTTGAAATCTCTAATAAAAGAACAACATTTTGACCTTTCGGCGGCCATCTTGGATGACATAACAATCCGATTTCGACAAAAAATGCACCAGAGTGATCGCCTCATTGATACCTTCAATTTGATATATGAAATGACTATATTCAGTCAAAAATAAAATTTGACCCCAATTTGACCCCACGGGCCACGCCCATTTTTAACCCCAGGGTCACCATTTTAACAACTTTGAAAGAGCAATGTACATCGATCATTCATACCAAGTTTTGTCGAAATCCGGTTGGCGGTTCTTGAGAAGATTTTTTAATAATTTGTGCTATTTTTAGACGGTGGCCATCTTGGATTATGTAATGACGTCATTTTAACAATTTTGTAATCCCCCTACCTAAGGACCATGACCATGAAGTTTGGTAACCATAGGCCCAATGGTTACCGAGGAGAAGACGTTTGAAAATGTTCACGGACGACGACGACGGACGACGACGGACACATTGCGGTAACAATAGCTCACATGAGCTTCGCTCAGGTGAGCTAAAAACTTAACCAAACAACTTAACCAAAAACTTTAACCGGACACACGTATACGTACGTACGCCAAAGTGCCGACTATATCGCGCTTTCCGCAAGCGGGCGCGACAAAAACTTAACCAAAAAACTTAACTAAAAAACTTAACCAAAAACTTTAACCAAAAAACTTAACTAAAAAACTTAACCAAAAACTTTAACCAAAAAACTTAACCAAAAACTTCAAAGTAATTTGACCTTGACATTGGGCACAGGGGCCGCACGGGAGGGTAGTAGAATGAAAATATAGATGATGATAAACACCCATGTGCAGTTTCAAGGTAATGGGCAAAGCAGTTGCAGAGATATAGTATAACGAAAAACTTTAAGCAAAAACTTTAACCAAAAAACTTAACCAAAAACTTAAACCAAAGAACTGAACCAAACAACTTAACCAAAAAATTTAACCGGACGTACGTACGTATACGTACGTACACCAAAGTGCCGACTATATCGCGCTTTCCGCAAGCGGGCGCGACAAAAACTTAACCATAAAACTTAAACCAAAAAACTCAACCAAAAACTTCAAAGTAATTTGACCTTGACATTGGGCACAGGGGCCGCACGGAAGTGGGGTAGAATGAAAATTTATATGATGATGATAAACACCCATGTGAAGTTTCAAGGTAATGGTAAAAAAAAAGAAAAAGCAGTTGCAGAGATATAGTATAACGAAAAACATTAACCAAAAAACTTAACCAAAAATTTCAAAGTAATTTGACCTTGACATTGGGCACAGGGGCCGCACGGGAGGGGGGTAGAATGAAAATATAGATGATGATAAACACCCATGTGAAGTTTCAAGGTAACGGGCAAAGTAGTTGCAGAGATATAGTATAAAGAAAAACGTTAACCAAAAAACTTAACCAAAAACTTTAACCAAAAACATTAACCAAAGAACTTAACCAAAAACTTCAAAGTAATTTGACCTTGACATTGGGGCACAGGGCGCGCGGGAGGGGGGGGGGGTAGAATGAAAATATAGATGATGATAAACACCCATGGGTGAAGTTTGTTCAAGGTAATGGCCAAAGCAGTTGCAGAGATATAGTATAACAAAAAATAAAACTTTAACCAAAAAACTTAACCAAAAAACTTAACCAAAAACGTTAACCAAAAAACTTAACCAAAAAACTTAACCAAAAACTTTAACCAAAAAACATAACCAAAAAACTTAACCAAAAACTTTAACCAAAAAACTTAACCAAAAACTTCAAAGTAATTTGACCTTGACATTGGGCACAGGGGCCGCACGGGAGGGTGGTAGAATGAAAATATAGATGATGATAAACACCCATGTGAAGTTTCAAGGTAATGGGCAAAGCAGTTGCAGAGATATAATATAACGAAAAACTTTAAGCAAAAACTTTAAGCAAAAAACTTAACCAAAAACTTTAACCAAAGAACTTAACCAAAAACTTTAACCGGACACACGTACATACATACGTACGTACATACGTACGTACGTACGTACGTACGTACGTTACGTTAATATATATGTCATGGGTTGTTGATGTACATCACTAGGAGATGAAGTTGTCCAAGTATGGTTTGTGTAGGGCCAGGAGTAGTCCATCTACAAGCTTGACTAAAAACCTTAACCAAGGGGAATTAACTAAGTAATTCAAGAGGAAATGTAGGAGAAGGTCAAATATAGATCAGGGGTTATTGATGCACATCCCTATGAGAAAAGGTTGTCCAAGTATGGTGTATGTATGCACAATAGTATTGCATGTACAAGCTTGACTAAAAACCTTAACCAATGTTGACTAAAAACCTTTAACCAAGCTTGGGGAATTAAGTAACTAATTCAAGAGGAAATGTAGGTCAAGGTCAAATATAGATCAGGGGTTGTTCATGTACATCACTAAGAGATGAAGTTGTCCAAGTATGGTGGGTGTAGGGCCAGTAGTATTCCATATACAAGCTTGACTAAAAACCTTAACCTAGGGGAATTAACTAAGTAATTCAAGAGGAAATGTAGGTCAAGTTCAAATATAGATCAGGGGTTGTTGATGTACATCACTAGGAGATGAAGTTGTCCAAGTATGGTTGGTGTAGGGCCAGTAGTATTCCATATACAAGCTTGACTAAAAACTTTAGCCAAGGGGAATTAAGTAAGTAATTCAAGAGGAAATGTAGGTCAAGGTCAACTATAGATAAGGGGTTATTGATGTACATTGCTATGAGAAAAGGTTGTCCAAGTATGGTGTCTGTATGCACAATAGTATTTCATGTACAAGCTTGACTAACAAGAGCTGTAGGAGAACAGCATAGCTCGACTACGAGGGTTCTCGATGTACACATAGCTTGACAAACAAGGTGGCTGCGGCCTGCATAACAAGAGCTGTAGGAGAACAGCATAGCTCGACTACGAGGGTTGTCGATGTACACATAGCTTGACAAACAAGGTGGCCGCGGCCTGCATAAAAACCTTAACTAAAGTTGACTAAAAACCTTAACCAAGGGAAATTAAGTAAGTAATTCAAGGTTAAATGTAGGTCAATGTGGCCGCGGCCTGCATAAAAACCTTAACCAAGGTTGATTAAAAACCTTAACGAAGGGAAATTAAGTAAGTAATTCAAGGTTAAATGTAGGTCAATGTGGCCGCGGCCTGCCTAAAACCTTAACCAGGTTGACCTTAACCTTAACGGAAGGGGAAATTAAGTAGTAAATTCAAGGTTAATGATAGGTCAATAGTGGAACCGCGGCCTGCATAAAAAAACCTTAACCAAGGTTGACTAAAAACCTTAACGAGGGAAATAAGGTAAGTAATTTCAAGGTTAAAGGTAGGTCAATGTCAGATATAGGTCAGGGGTTATTGATGTACATCACTAGGAGATGAAGTTTTCCAAGTATGGTTGCTGTAGGCCCAAGAAATATTCCATATACAAGCTTGACTAAAAACCGTAACCCCAAGGGGAAATAAGAAAGTAACCAGGAGTGGTCAAGGTCAATAATAGTCAGGATTATTGATGTACATCATAGGAATGAATTGCCAAAGTGGTTGATGTAGGCCAGGAGTATTCCAAAGTATCCAAGGAATAGTAGGTATACAAGCTCGACTATAAACATTAACCAAGTAATTCAAGGTTAAATGTAGGTGAAGGTAAAATATAGGTCAGGGGTTATTGATGTACATCCCTATGAGAAAAAGTTATCCAAGTTTGGTGTCTGTATGCACAATAGTATTCCATATACAAGCTTGACTAAAAACCTTAACCAAGGTTGACTAAAAACCTTAACCAAGGGGGATTAACTAATTAATTCAAGGTTAAATGTAGGTCAAGGTGAAATATAGGTCAGGGGTTGTTGATGTACATCACTAGGAGATGAAGTTGTCCAAGTACGGTTGGTGTAGGGCCAGGAGTATTCCATCTACAAGGTTGACTAAAAACCTTAACCAAAGAGAATTAATAAAGTAATTGAAGAGGTGTAGTGAAGGTTCTAATAGTAGGGGTATTGTGTACATGAGGAAATGTAAGGTGAAGGTGATCAGGGGTTATCCCTATGAGAAAAGGTTGTCCAAGTACGGTGTCTGTATGCACATATATTCCATGTACAAGCTTGAGTAAAAACCTTAACCAAGGTTGACTAAAAACCTTAACCAAGGTGACTTAAGTAAGTAATTGAAGAGGAAATATAGGTCAAGGTGAAATATATATCAGGGGTTGTTGATGTACATCACTAGGATATGAAGTTGTCCAAGTATGGTGGGTGTAGGGCCAGTAGTATTCCATATACAAGCTTGACTAAAAACCTTACCCAAGGGGAATTAAGTAAGTAATTCAAGAGGAAATGTAGGTCAAGGTCAAATATAGATCAGGGGTTATTGATGTACATCCCTATGAGAAAAGGTTGTCCAAGTATGGTGTCTGTATGCACAATAGTATTCCATGTACAAGCTTGACTAAAAACCTTAACCAAGGTTGACTAAAAATGGAAAATTATTTCTAATTTTAGTTTTTATTATTCATACTCACCTGAATGGTTGCAAACTGATAGGTTGCTATGAAATCGTCCTAATAATAAAAATCTGCCTACTCTAATCACTCAAATAACCCACCATAGACCATTCCGCTCTACCCACAGCCAATTGGCTAGTCCGCTATTTAAACTCCTCCTATTATTGTTAGGTATACAGCTTCAAAAGTTAATCATTTTTTCCATATGGAAATGAACTGCTGAGATAAAAATAGCCTGAAGTATACTAAGTAGGGAGAAGATAAAACCATCAAGCGGGGACGGAGGAGGGTCTACCTTACCATTCAGGTGAGTATGAATAATAAAAACTAAAATTAGAAATAATTTTCCATTTTTATGTTTCTTCAAACTAACCTGAATGAGGTTGCAAGAATTCGTAGTGAATGGTGGAGTATTCTCACTACTCATACTCGACCGGAAAATGGTAATGGCAGATTAAAAACCCTCGAAAGAGACAAAATATAAAATGGGCGTAGGTAAAACTTGGTGTTACATATAATGTAATAACAAAGACTCACCCTAGAAGCCTAGGAGCGCCCAATCCGGCCCCCCTTTTCAAGCGATAGTAGGTGAGGGATGGTTGACGACAATCACCACCACGCTAGTCCATGTAGCCTGAGACGGAAACTGCGACAGGCTACCCTTGGAAACCCGACGAAGAATGCTCATGTATAGCTGTGCTGATAGACGAGACCTGGACGGATGCTGTCGTCTGGCACTCACATACAACAAATCAACCGAGATTAATACAAAGTCTGAACTTTCTATGGCGAAAAACAACTCGTCCATATCGAGAATGCATTATGAAACGTCCTAAGCACTAAGATCAGCCTAATCAGTAAGTGCTAAGGCGTAAAGCTGGCCATAACAGGCCAAACCATATACATACAAAATCAAGTACGTAAGTTATGACACAATAACATTGTGACCATTTGAACTACATTGTTCGTTAGACAATTAGAACAAAAATTTGATAATTGACCGGTAAAACTAACTTTTAGCAACACCGGTGCAACAACTGATTAGGTTGCCTTACCCTAATCC